>OX155691.1:3576151-4176151 GCA_944547425.1 Eupithecia centaureata | reverse complement strand
CTGTACGTCGTGTTACGGTAAACGTAACACGTCTATCAATACTACGTTTGCCGTAACACGATGTACACTGACTGCACGAATGCTCGCTGTGTAATATGTTACATTGCACCTCGTAACGTTGGTCAGTACCCACCTTAAGATTGCTACCCACGATCCTGTAGCTGCCAGGGGTGTAAGTAAACAGAATCACTTGTTGATGACTGATGTGAGGGTCTCACTCAGGGTACGGAGTGGTACAAACATCATACGGAGGGACTGTACGATGTTTGTATCAGTACATCACCATCAGCCCATATTAGTCCACAGCTGGACATAGGCCTCCCCTAATGAGCGCCATAGCGCCCTGTCTTCAGCTTGACGCATCCAGCATCTACCAGCAGTCTTTCGCAGATCGTCATCCCACATGGCCGGAGGGCGTCCTACGTTTGCCAAGTCGCGGTCTCCACTCAAGAACACGTTTACCCCAACTTGTTGTCGGTTCTTCGCGAGATATGGCCGGCCCACTGCCACTTCAGCTTGCTAATTCTTTGAGCTATGTTGATAACTTTGGTTCTCTGTCGGATGTATTCATTCCGAATCCTAACCTTCAGAGAAACTCAGAGCATAGCTCTTTCCATAGCTCGCTGAGCGAGTTTAAACTGGTGGACCAGCCCTACCGTGAGTGTCCACGTCTCAGCCCCGTAGGTCATTACATACAGTACATATCTTCCTATCTGAAACATAAAGCACAGCTGGACGCGCACTCTCTGTAAAGGCAGATTGTGTGTTCTTTCCAATTATTTTTAATAAATGAAATAATCTATGGTGAATTACAAAAAGGTAGATAATGAAAACGGAACCCAAAGACTATTATTAAAGTCCCTAGCGACATTTGAATGTCATCCTTTTGTAATTTTTCTGGCATTTTCTTTGCGCATTCGACTATAAAAGTTAAAAAGGACGCTGATTTTTGTAAAACATGGGAAAGGAATTTGGAAATCTAGCCCATGTCCGTGGAATAGTTTATTACAAAATCGCAGCGCATGAACAAAAAGCTTTTGCTAAAGCTTTTGCAGGAGTTTATAATTTCATTCCAAGAACTTTCTCCAGAATGATTACGTGGTTTCCTCCCTTTCTTTTAGGATATCTTACTTACGTAGGATGTGAAGCGAGTTATCATAATTCGAAAAAGAAAGACTTTCGCATATACGATAGCGAAGTCATGCCTGAAGGTTATGAATTCCCCGAGGTCACCCCAGACAAGAAAAAGTAACCAAGGTCTATTATGAAAAACTTTCACAAGAATTTTTTTTGGTATTTTTCTAATAGATAACTTATAAAAAAAGTTGTTAAGTAATTTTCTTAATAAATATCTAATTTTACTCATGTTATTGGTAATTTTCAGAACCATCAGGAATATTATCTTCCTTAGCTGAATTTCGGTTTTAGCGGTCTGTCCCAGCCCCCAGTAGAAACTAGCCATGTGCATAGGGTTTATCATAGCGCTCAAGTGTGTCAATTCAATAGGTACTATATACTATAAGTTTAGTAACGCCATGGAACGACGACTTCAGAAGACTGACGAAATTTCTCTGCGCCCCACCAGAGGGGGAAACGCCCGAACATTAGGGAAGTCCTGGTCTAAGCCATCCTTTTGGTTTTGCATTTCCATAAAATCTTAGGCAGAGAATATCACTACACTACATAGTATAAAACAAAGTCGCTTTCTCTGTCCCTATATCTCTTTGAATGCTTAAAGCTTTAAAAGTACGCATTTAAAATTACGCACCCTAAGGCTGCCTGTCCATTGACACGGAGCGAGGCAGCGGAGCGGAGAAACGAGGAAATATTAAGGCTGTTGTATGGGCTAAAGCGGCTTTTTCAAAATGATTTTTCTCCTTGATGAGTGGATGAAAATGTATGAAAAAAATATATGTTGTAAAATAGACTTTTATTTATAAGTTGTACATATGAAATGATTGAATTCATATTATTACTATATAAAAAAAAATATCCAAAGTAAAGCATTTCTTGTTCTAAATTTGGATATTTCTTCTAAACGGTGTTGATTTTGAGTATTTTTCTTTCACTCAAATATTTGTCAAAGTATTTTGCACAAATTGTACATTTGACGAATAAAACAAATCATTTATACGGCTGCAATTAATTATTTTGTGTTTCCACTATGAAATAGAACAAGCGGGTCTGTGCGCGGGCGACGGGCGGCAGTGTGGCTCGGACTGTCCGACGTGGAGGTTGTGTCACTCGTCGCTATTTTTGATATAATTCCGATATTTGAAATAAACATTATTGTTTACGCATTGACGCTTTAGTAATAGGTTTGTATTCCTAGTTTGGTTTGAGCTCGGACTCTTGTTTAGGTATATGATTCGTTGAACTAGTTTAGTAAGGTCCTTTTTTTATTGAGTGAACTGTAATGTGAAATAAAAAATGGGGAGGAAACGTAATATAAAGAAAATGAGAGCTACGAAAGCTGCTAAAATGCACGAAGTCTTGTAAGTACCTACCAACTTGCATCCAAGTAACTACCTATCTATCTGATACCTAACTAACGTGGATTAGTTTAAAGGTAGGTAAGTTTATTATACACTAGGTAAGTAGTAGGTATTAAGGAACAACTATTCCTCGCACTAGCCAAACTTGATGTAGAAGTTTGTAAACAAACCACACAAAATACTATAACTCACCACCAGCTTGACGTAGTCTCAGATTGGTACAATATTGGACAATACCTGGGAATGAATGGAGTAGAGGCGGCTTACTATGTGGTTGGGATAGCCAATGTCCAGCTGTGGACGTCTTGTAGGCTTATTGATACCATGATATAATTATGATGAATGTTGAATGACGGTAGTAAAGTAACTAGGTACTTTTTGTGAATATAGTTTTTTATTATAGGTAGGTACCGGACTACCGGTCTACCTTCCGATGCCTTATTTTTCTGACTTATGGTTTTGTATTTTAGAGAATCAAAGAAAGAGAATCCAGAGCAAGGAAATAAAACTGCTGTAGAAGTACCTATCTAAACCGAAATGTTTCGAGTAAGTAAATTCAATATGTAGGTAGTAGGTACATAGTGTACATACCTAACTACTAACTAAGCTACGTTTCAATGACAAATATTTCTGCATAATTTATTTTAGAATGTTGAGGAACGAAGATCTTCGAACACGAAGTATTACAGCCGTAGTACGTAAGTACCACTACCAACACATAATAATATCGAGTAAGTAGTATCCAAATTTATTGTGTTTTCGTTTCAGTCATCGCACCTCCGCGGTCCGCGGATCGCCTCCGTGTCATTCAAAGCCAACAACTAAAATTTTGAACACGAACTCCATATATAATTTTAAATTAGCATTAGTGATCAGAGCCCTTAGTACCAGTCGTTTACTATTACGAAAAAAGTTTTCGTCTTTTTACATAAATTCGGCGCCATGCATTGCAGCTAGAGGATTCGATCCCGGGATCCCGGGATTCGGGATCCCGGTCGATTTTAGGTCCCGAAAATTTCGGGGTTATTTTGTCCTAATCCCGGGATTTTCGTGATGGAGAAAAATTGTTAAAAATAACAAAAAATTACTCACGTAAATGTAATAAAACAAATTATAAAATAAATATTTAACCAATTTCTCATATGAAACATTAAAAATAACAAAAAGGAACCACTGATCATTTCGGTTAACATCGAACAACAAGAAAACTAAAAACCGATGTTAACCGAAATCATCGGTTGTTCCTTTTTGTTATTTTTAATGTTTCATATTATGAGAAATTGGTTAAATTTTTATTTTATAATTTGTTTTATTACATTTACGTGCTTGATTTTTTGTTATTTTTAACAATTTTTCTCAATCACGAAAATCCAGGGAAATGGAAAAAATAACCCCGAAATTTTCGGGACCTAAAATCGACCGGGATCCTGAATCCCGGGATCCCGGGATTCGGGATTCGGGGGTCGATTTTAGGAATATGCGAAACGCGTTTGCGCCGCGTACTATAAGCTAAACTGTGTCACCACATGCCTTGTGAAACAATACGTTTAACCATCATTAAATTTTAATAACAAAGTTGATTTTTTTATATTTATTTATAGTATTAATTAATTGAAAAAAGAAGTCATTGTGGTTTTCATTGATTTTTACTTTGTTTTTGAAAGTAAATAAAAGTTGAAAAATTTTCATAATTCGTCGATGAAAATTTCAATTGGCGTAAAGGACAAAATAGCGATATTGAGTTATACAATGTGATTTTTCGAACCTTGATCAAAAGAAATGTGCGGATACACGACACAAATTTATCGGTAAAAATCGGGATAAAAAAAATTATATGTTATTTATCTCAAAAACAAAGCAGTTTTAATATTTTTTTAAAATGAAGACTACTTCATCTGGTTTTTTCTTCGTTTCTTTTTGAGTAAATGGTGTATTTTATTCAAAGTAGGCTCATTTGAAAGCTAGATAGTTTATCTAGCTAATAAAATAAATAGAAAATACAAATACGATACATAAGCGTAGTAAAAACAGTATTTTTTTTAGAAAAAAGACAAAAAAAACTATTTTTATTTTATTTTTTCTCTGTAACTTTAAAACTGGGTAATTAAGGTGTACTTTTTTATATGTTGTATTAAACTTCATAATTTATTCTACAAATCCTTCAAAAACTGGGGGTCTATCTCTTTCCGTTGTCATGTTATTCACCGACCCAACACTCAGATACCACCAATTAAAATTGGTCCCGGTTATTGGGCTGTCAGTGACGAACAGAAAGCCGATAAGTTTGCGGAGCACCTAGAAAACATATTCAAGCCGAACGAGGCTCAAATAAGTAATGAAATCCTAACAAACGAAGTATGTGATGACGAACGACCGATAAAGCTTGTCTCACCTTGTGAAGTAGCAAGCGAGATAAAACAGCACATAAATCCCAGAAAATCTCCGGGATTCGATCTTATCTCGGGAGAGATACTGCACCATCTTCCGAAGAAAGCCTTAGTTAAACTAACCACCCTTATAAATGCTGCTCTAAGGTTAAAGTACGTGCCAGACTTATGGAAAGTAGCAGAAGTGATAATGATACCTAAGCCAGGAAAACCACCACAAGATGCATCATCATACAGACCAATTTCATTATTGCCAATCATGTCTAAACTATTCGAAAAACTACTACTTAAAAGACTAAAGCCGATACTAGAAACCAAAAATCTTATCCCAGAACATCAATTTGGTTTTCGAGAAAACCACTCTACTATTGACCAAGTCCATAGAATTACTCATTATATTGAAAAAACACTTGAAGAAAAAAAGGTCTGTTCTACTGTTTTTCTAGACGTAGCACAGGCGTTTGATAAAGTCTGGCATGAAGGTCTTATGGTAAAACTGCGAAAAATGCTACCCAAAGAATTCGCCAACCTACTGGAGTCATATTTATCAAACAGAGTTTTCAGAATAAGGCAGAACAATGCTTACTCAGAAATAAAGGAGATAAAAGCTGGAGTACCTCAGGGAAGCGTATTGGGCCCAGTCCTGTACCTACTTTAAACTCAAACTCAAAGTGCTTTATTTCCTTAAGACCTTACAGGACACTTGGACACGTCATAAAATTCATGTTATTAATAATTAAAACTAGGAAATAAAGTGCTCACTTTGATTTTTGTTCACTTCAATCTTTTTAAAGTAAAGAAGCGAACAAAAACCTTTACCTTGTTAGGTTGTTATTTTTCGAGTTGGAGCAAAACTCGTCCCAAGCTTTTTTATCATCTAAATAATCAGATACTTTATAGTAAGCCTTTTTACAAAGAATAGTTTTGACAATTTGTTTGAATTTATTTACTGATAGTTTTTGCAACTCACTTGGAGTTTTGTTGTAGAAGCGTATACATTGCCCTTTGAAAGATACATTAACCTTGTTTAGTCTAGTTGTAGGCAAAGCGAGTTTATTTTTATTTCTAGTATTGACATTGTGTATATCGCTATTTTTAGGAAACTTATTGATATTTCTACGAGTATACAACAGGTTTTCATAAATATATTGACATGGTACTGTCATTATGTTAATTTCTTTGAACTTATCACGTAGGGATTCTCTGGGACCCATATTATAGATTGCCCGAACAGCCCTCTTCTGCAACACAAAAACGGTGTTAATGTCTGCAGCATTCCCCCACAGCAGTATACCATAAGACATAATACTATGGAAGTAGCTGAAATAAACAAGTCTAGAAGTATCTACGTCTGTAAGTTGACGGATTTTTTTGACTGCATATGCTGCAGAACTGAGCCTTTTTGATAGCTTATCTATATGTGGGCCCCATTGAAGCTTACTATCTAGGGTGATTCCTAAGAATACAGTACTTTCTACAATATCTAACCTTTCTCCTCTTACGTTTATATCAGCCTTAACTTGTTTCACATTAGGTAGAATAAATCTAATACATTTCGTTTTGGTTTCATTAAGCAAAAGATTATTGACGCTAAACCAGTGGACAACTTTTGAGATTGCATTATTCACATCGTCGAAATTTGTTGATTGTCTTTTCATTTTAAAAATTAAAGAAGTGTCATCTGCAAACAATACAATCTCGTGATTATTCTTTACAAGATCAGGCAAGTCATTAATATAAACTAAAAATAGGAAAGGACCGAGGATAGACCCCTGCGGTACACCCATAGTAACTACAGACCCCGAAGACCGTTTCCCATTAATGTCAACTCTTTGTATCCTATCATTTAAGTAAGAAGAAAGAAGAGCCAAAGAGGTGTCATTTATTCCATAGTGATGTAGTTTCCTGATTAATGTCTCATGATGAACACAATCGAATGCTTTTGACAAGTCGCAAAAAATGCCTAAAGCATCTTGCGACTTCTCCCAAGCATCAAAAATATGCGATACCAACTCTACACCGGCATCAGTAGTTGACCTGCCTCGAGTAAACCCGAACTGCTTACAATGTAGCAGGTCATTGCCATTAAAATGTTTAAGCAATTGATGTAATATAAGTTTTTCAAAAACTTTGCTAAATGTTGGCAGTACTGATATTGGTCTAAAGTTAGTGGGGTCAGACCTACTACCCGATTTAAACAATGGAGTTATTTTACTATGTTTCATAAGATCAGGAAATACGCCACAATCAATAGATTCATTAAATATGAAAGCTAGATCTGGTGCGACTGTTTCAATTAAAGGTTTAATGATTTTAACGGAAATGCCCCAGAGATCTGCAGTTTTCTTAATATTTAAAAGTTTAAAGACCTTAACAATATCTTTTTCATCAACATGATTGAAATTAAAGTTACTACCGCATTTAGGTACATTTTTTATGAGTAAAGACTCGGCGTTGACTTGAGAAGAGTTAAGATTCTTTGTAGTAGAGATTGGAATGTTAGTAAAAAAGTTTTCAAATGCTTGAGCTACTTCAACGTCTTTTTTGATTGTGCAATCATTAATTTTTAAATTATAATCATTAAAATAGGTACTAACCTTTCCAGTCTCACTATTTATTATTTTCCATGTTGATTTAATAACATTTTCGCTATTTTTAATTTTTGAGCTAATATAATTTGACTTTGCTACTAGACAAACTTTTCTAAACATTTTTGAGTAATTTTTAACTTTATCTTTGAACTCCTCACTAAAATTATATTGTTTTTCATTATACAGTTCATACAACTTTTGTCTACTTTTATGAATACCTACAGTTGCCCACTCACTAAATGTAAGTTTATCAGAAACCACAATCGATCTGGGTGTAAATATGGAATTGAATGCAGAGGTGAATTTCTTAAAAAAACTGCTATACAACTCACTTGGGTTATTATGTGAGTAATTAGGTGTTGGTATGGAATTCCATTGTGATTTCATACGTTCAAATCGATGTGTGGTTACTGGTATATATGTTATTTTCTTTTTACAATTATTATTTTTTATTTGAATGTTGAGTTTTATAAGTTGACCTAAGTGGTCTGATTTTAAATTACTTATTACATTTTTACTTATAATTTTATCATTTAGGCAAACAAATATATTATCAATACATTTTGCTGAGGTTTCAGTTATTCTAGTAGGTTCCATAAATAGTGGCTTTAGATTGTAAGAATTAAATAAATTAGTTAATCTGTTACTGAGAGAGTAAACTTCTAAAAGATTAATGTTGAAGTCTCCACATATTATGAGATTTTTACTTGAATTTGATAATTTAAATAAGATATCATCCATAATTTTTTCAAATATTTCGAAGGAGGCTGATGGTGGGCTGTATACGCTTACTACAATACTTTGCTCCAACTCAACACATGCTACTTCGATGTGACTTTCAACAGACATACATATTATGTCCTTACGGTCTTTGAATTTCAGTAGTTTATTTAGTAATATTAAAGAGCCTCCACGAATAGCATGTGATCTGCAAAAAGAACTACCAACTTGGTGGTTACTGAAGTTGAACATGAGCTCATAGCTTTTCAGCCAGTGTTCTGTTAAGCAGATGATGTCAATATCAAATGAGTTCATGAACAATTCCAATTCTAATAATTTACCTTTTAATCCTTGAATATTTTGATGCACCAAGTTAGTAAACTTTGTATTAATTTTACAAATTTGTTTTTTATTTTGATTGATATTATTTGTTTTTTTAAGGCAAGAGACTTCCTCTATTGTCTTTATTTCTAATTTAAATGACTTGGAATAATTTCCAAAGTCTTGGTTTGTAAATTATTACAATGCTCAAAAGAAGCATTAGTTATAGCCAAGTTTTTGGCTGTAGTTTCAAAATAATATGATAGCGAAATAGCTATCTGTCTTTTGTAAAAATTAGAAAGGTAATAATTACCTTGAGTCATATAATATTTTTTATTAACAATACTGTTAATATCAATCAAATGAACATTATTGTTGCATGAAATAGTATGCAATGTCATATTTAACTTATATCTAAGCTTATTTTCAGATAGTGGCAAGCTGTCGCTGTAGGGGAATGTGAACATCACAATTTGTCTTAAATTTAAAGAACAAAGTTTGTCCATATACTTAATTAAGTCTGATTTGTTCACATTACCCCTATTCCCAAGGCATATTATCAAGTTTGATTGTGTGTTAAAAGTTTCATTATTAATTTTCTGCATAATACTATGCAGAGTTGAATTTTGAAAGCAATTATTTACTACTGGATGTTCCATACTCTTATTTAAGAACTGGCCCATGTTTTTTCCGATTTCATCACAGTACATTATTGTATTTATACCTGAGCATGAAGTGCTGAGATCCAGATGGGATGCGGCTGACACGGTGCTGTCCGGACCTGAGTGGTCAGAGACTGGGCCGGGATCACAGCAGCCGCAGCCTTCCAGAACTCTGCCCTCCAGACTCACCTGGCTTCTGAGTAATGCATCCATGGCCAGATTGAGTTCCCTTGTTTGTTCAGTAGTTCTCTCATAGAGGCTGATGTACTGTTCTAGGGAGTGCTCAGCTTGACCAAGTTTACATCTCAGGTCTTGCATGTCTGCCTCATATTGAATTTGATTATAATTTAGCTGTGTTGTACACAGGTCTAATTTATTTACAAGTTTTCTTTTGTATTTTAGTTTATATACAACATTTTTCTGGTTTTTTAATAATTTTTTAGTTTTTTCTATAAACTTACTTATTTTAACATATTTTTTAAACTTATTTTTACCAAGGTTGTGTGTGTTGTTGATGTTTTTGCTGCAAGCCTCCACATTACACACTGAGTCATCTTTGGTTAAATCAATGGTTTGCATAGTGTGTAAGTTGCTGCCCGCAGCATAAACTTGGCCCTGGGATGGTTGAGCGGATATCAACTCATCAAATAAACTTTGAGTTTTCGCGGTGGCAGAGCTATCGGCTGCTTCCTCCAGCTGGGTGATGTGGTGGTGGGCGTCACACAGTTGTTTCTCCAGGACTGAAGTTCTATGCAGGACGGACTCAAACTCAATGCCACATTTTTCATCGAACCTATCAATAATCAACTGAAGCCTATCCCGTTCCTCACTAATAGACGTATTCTCAGAATGAAGTGCGCACATCTCGATTTTTAGCTTTTTGTTATTATCTAGAGCTTCTAGAAGAATAATTTCATTTTCAGCTCTTTCCGCTTCTAATTGTGAAATCTGCCCTTTTGCCGACTTTAATTCTAGTAAAACTTGGTTCAACTTGTCGGCTTTACGAGTCATCATGTTAAATTAGTAGATTGTTTTGAAAAAACAACTTGAAATATGAAAAGGCAGATTTTACACCTGCGATATTCCAGAACTTGAGAATAACACCATCGCAACCTTTGCTGACGATACTGCGATAATGGCTGTAGGAACCACTCATGCAGAAGCCGCAGAAAAGGTCCAGATCGCAATAAACAAAATCTACGACTGGACCATACAATGGAGAATAAAACTCAACGAATCAAAATCAGTTCATGTGAACTTCACAAACAAAAAAGAGGATTACAATCCCATCTTCATTAACAACAAGCTCATCCCGTACGAAAATACGGCAAAATATTTGGGCATGACGCTTGACGCGAAGCTACGCTGGAAAGCTCACGTTAAGAAGAAAAAAGGTGAGTTAGAACTAAAATACAAAAGAATGTACTGGTTGCTTGGAAGAAACTCTCCTGTAACAGTACGCAATAAAATTTTACTGTACAAACAAGTCCTTATGCCAGTATGGACGTATGGTATACAGCTCTGGGGCTGTACCAGAAAGAGTAATATACAAATCATCCAGAGATTCCAGAATAAAGTACTGAGGGGAATAGTGAACGCCCCCTGGTATATCAGAAATGACGATCTTCACCGAGACCTGAACATCGAGTTCGTCGCCGAAACTATACAAAAATATGCAGAAGCTCATCAACTAAGGCTTCATCACCATGTTAACGTCGAGGCCATCCAGCTCCTTGACAATACGGACCTAATAAGAAGGCTCAAAAGGACAAAACCGTTTGAGTTAGTGTAGTGTAATAAATTTATTATTAGTGAAATATAGTGTAAACAAACAAACTAAAGAACACAAGAACAGAGTGTCTTCCCAAAATCTTAAATAGAGACAATAAGAAAGTTGTTAATGAACACGTTCTTAGAATAAGCTGTGCTAGCAATTTAAGTTAAATTTAAATTACTTATTAGCCCTATGTTGTGGCTAGATTGTAATCACACTAGGGTACATTCTTTAGAATACTTAACTAATGTGCACTGGAAAAAAAAAAAATGTTATTCACCATTTAAATAAGGTACTTTCTGCCATTTAGATTAAATCAGTTGAGATTCCTGTTGATATCTGTACTTGATTTGTGTTTAAAAAAAATAACATTAAATTTTTTTTATCTCGGTTTTTATCGATAAATATGTGTCGTGTATCCGTATATCGTTTGATCAAGGTTCGAAAAATCACATTGTATATAGTGCCGTTATCAGCTCGCCGAGATCTATCGAATGGTATAGTCAAAGTTTCTAAATTCCAATGTTTATGACCTTTACGTCCAAGCATTTTATGGCATAATTTGGTGAGAGAAAATACATATTAAAACGATAACAATAGAAGTCTGGATTAGAGTTGTTATTAATAAAAGTAAAGGTAAATTTATTCTATAATAAAAGGTGGTTGTTAACTGAACTAAACTAAAACGCAGGACAGTTACAATAACGTACTAAGTAGTAGGTATGTAAGTATAATTTATTGCTAATGAAAGTCCAAATAAAACCAGAAGTCTGATTAAAATAATTATAATTAATAATAATCTTAAACAATTAAAGAGCTGTCTGGATATGAGTTTATATTGTTCAAAGTTAGAGTAAGTACATAATTTATTCTATACTAGCGACCCGCCCCGGCTTCGCACGGTTTTATTATACGTATAAACCTTCCTCTTGAATCACTCTATCTATAAAAAAACCGCATCAAAATCCGTTGCGTAGTTTTAAATATTTAAGTATTCAAAGGGACATAGTGATAAAGGGACATAAGGACAGAAAAAGAATAGAATAGAATAGAATAGAATATGTTTTATTTGTTACCAGAATTACACAGAAAAAGCGACTTTGTTTTATACTATGTAGTGATTAATTAGTTGTTTATGTGTATGATTCAATTGTAGGAACACTTGTCACTGTAGTAAAAGTACGAGAAAAACCAGAAGACTGATTAAAATAATTAAAACTAGGTATTTAACCCAAAGTAAAATAAAAAGTCTGGTAAAATGTTCCTTGAAGAATAGTTAAGGTTCAATTGTTATATGTGACAGGATTTAAACAAATTTTCTACATTTTCTTAATTCATCGAATAGGTTAAAATCTTAGGAACATGCAGTTCTCCTACGATTTCAAATACACAACATACAGGGAGTATTCGTTATATTCCTTTCATTTAAATTGAAATCATTGAAAAACTTAATTTACATGAGCTTTCAATTAAATTAGTTTAATTAAGTTTGCATTAGATTAATTTAAAAATGATAATGCAGTGTTGTCTTAGCTCTGTTAAGTGTTTTTTCAAACAAATGTCCTTTATTTTGATTAAATACCTTTCTTTAGTGCAAAAATATTGCTGTAAAAATTTCACAAAAATTACCAATAAAAGAGGTTTATATCAGATGTTATTTTATTTACTTTTACGTGGAAAATATCTTAATTTTATTAAAACACAAAGGTTTGAAACCAAAATTTTGTCCTTTACGGCTAATTTTTATGAGTAAACTAGCGACCCGCCCCGACTTCGCACGGTTTTATTATAAGTATGTAAACCTTCCTCTTGAATCACTCTATTAAAAAAACCGCATCAAAATCCGTTGCGTAGTTTTAAAGATTTAAGCATTCAAAGGGACATAATAACATAGGGACAGAAAAAGCTACTTTGTTTTATACTATGTAGTGATTAGCGACTTAAGACACAAATTCAGGTATATTATTACTAGAATGTCTGATACGACCAAAATGTTTAATTTCGTTAGTAAAAATAGACCGCGTATGTCTAAAAACTACCAAAATTGCTACGTCGTAAAGGACAAAAACTTTTTAAATATAGCATGTCGTGGAGTAATTTTAATAAATTATCATCGAAGAGCTTGTCAAATAAAATATAGTCCCTTTAGAAATGTTTTTTGTAAGTACAATATACATAAAGTTAAAAATTATTTTATAAAAAAAAAAGTGTTTTTTGGCTCTCCTGAAAAGTTGGGTTTTGTCCTTTACGCCAATTGAAATTTCCATCGACGAATATATTGCTTCGATTTTATTTACCTGTCTACGATCCCGGGATCCCGGGATCGTCTTTCACAAATCACGAAATCCCGGGATTGAAAAAAAAGACCTGGATCGAATCCTCTAATTGCAGCTCCACTACTGTGCATTTTTATGCTTTGAATTTTATATCTTCTTTTTTTAGATGCCTGGAGATGGAGAAAGATGCTGAAAATCATCTGCATGTAGAGTTACTTACTTATCAGAACTTCTGTAGAAATGATCTTGAATGGCTTTGGCTGCAATAAAATAATGCCTAGTCCTACTAATATTATAAACGCGAAAGTTTGTAAGAATGGATGTTTGTTACTCTTTCACGCAAAAACTACTGAACGGATATGGATGAAATTGGGCACAGCGATAGATTATGGAATAACACATAAGCTATATTTTATCCCGGAATTCCCACGGGAACGGGCTGAGTTCTACATGAGTAGACATAAAATTATAAAGCTTTCTACCTAGTAAGAATTATATCATAGTACCTATGAATAATTAAAATATAATTGCATAAAGATAACCATGAAACTGTAGTTTCGTTTTTATGTACCTCTAGATACCTATCCAACCCTGCCTATCTTTCCTATACTTACCTTATTAGTATGTACTTAGATAAGTAGAGAAAATAATATAACTAAGTAGGTAATTTTGTACGTTGTAGTTTGTAGTCAGTAAGTATATTTTTAGGTAAGTTATCATAAAACCATCTTGTAAACCTACACGCTGAATAAATTATATTATTATGAGCAGTGTTCTCAGGTATTTTTTACCAGGTGATACATAACCTACCTAGTAAAAAAAGACCTACGCGAGGAAACAGCGCACCTAACCCAAAACTAAAACTAAACTAAACTAAGCGACCGCATGCCATGAGTGCAGACCGCACTCTGCGTGCGTAAAAATGTAGCAGGAATACGCGGTTGGCGCGGGGGAAAATTTAGACTCCGCCCGAATCCTCAAGGCTGTTGGCCCATACGGGCACCTTAACCAATAAGATTGCATGAAAAAGCGGAGCGGAGATTTTATGCAATCCTATTAGTTAATATGTCCTCGTTTCTCCGCTCCGCTGCCTCGCTCCGCGTCAATGGACAGGCGGCCTAAGAACACCGCGCTAGTTTACGAGAGTAAAGTGCGGTTTTGTCTAACGAGCTATACAAAACCGCGTGCTCACCAAAGTGAGTGTTGGAACACCCAAGTGTATAAAATACTAGTTAAATATTCTCCTATTGTAATTTTCTTTGTACCTAATTAAATAAAACTTTACTTTCTTCTTCTTCCTGACCTTATCCCACGCTCAGTGAGGTCGGCACAACATGTATTTTTCTTCACGAGTGCAGGATGTGGCTACATGGCAACGATGGAAGAGGAAGAGTGTACCGAAGGCCAGGCGACCGATTGCAACAAAGCTGCATCGAAGGACGAGTCTCTTACCTAAACCATTATTTATTCTTATGCCTAAACCTAAATAAATAAAATTCATGTGATGTGAATTATTAGATATTATTTATTCACGAAATTAAAACGACTCGGGACCAAATTATACTTACTAGAAACCAATCAAAAAATTAAAATTAACTTAGCTAAACGTTAAATTAAGCAAAGATAAATTTCTACATTGTCATAAATTTTGGTACATACCAGGCTAATTGTAATTATATATTTAACCCGGTGTGTGTTTCACTGAGCAAAGGCCTCCCCCTGGTCCCTCTACGCATTGCAGTTCTGTACAAGATGGACACAAGCTTCGACAAGCCACGTAGGTGTCCAGTTTTCAGGCCATCGCTTCCTCGGTCAAACTTACTATACCGAATATCCCTACAAAAAATATACAATACGACGACGACGTAGACATGGTGATGAATTCTGAGATCTTTACGACAATTTTATAGCCTTTTCGTGGAATTCTGCCAAAAGTTGCTTCATGTCGTTATATCCGGAAAGTTCCTGAGCATCCTGTAGACTGAGCCACTTTAAATCTTGATGTTCATCAGATAACTTAACCTCTTGCTCAGTATTTTTAAGCTTTGCTAGCCAGTATATTACAACCTTTGGTTTACCTTTTACTTCGTAATTCAATGTTTTTGAAATATCTTTATGTATCTGTAACAAAAAAGGTAGGTTCGTACACGTTTTCTTAAATCAACCCAGTTCGAATCCCTAGCAGCCCAAGTAAGAAGGTATTTAAGTAAGTAAGTTTTTTTTGCTAGCAGGAATTTATTTCTCTAGTAATTTTGCATAATTATACCTACCTCAAGATCATTCTCTCCCAGCCCAGCTTCTTCTTTCGTTTCTCTCAAAGCAGCAACCCAATCCGACTCGCCAGGATCGACGTGACCTAGTAAAATAATGCAGATAAACAAATGCTATTAGGTAGGGGTTTACCGAAATAAAACCTAATGTAGACATAGTTAAACACGATCACTGTCCAGTAGCCCATATAAAATATGTGTCTCAAGCAAGCCACGCATGACAACAACCAGGTACCTAAACATTGAGGGTAAAACTAAAGTAGGTAGTTTTATCTAAGGTCGGCTCCACACGTTGGCCCCAATGCTCGTACCAACGTTGGACTGCACATTTGGTGAGGCGTACATACGTTGGCTAATAAACTAGTTGTGTCCCGTCAGGGCCAACGTGAAGATGTGAATGATACTTTCGAGTTTCGTCCCATATTATTGGATGTGTTTGATAAAGTTCAATAAATTCAATGACTTTTTCATTTTGTCCATGCCGGTGGCGATTTTGTGGATGAGGAAGCCATTCTCGCTCGACGTTCGCACTCTTTGCGTGTTGCAACAGAACTGAGCAGAGCGCCAACGTGTGGACAGATCGCGAGCGTTGGCGCAGATTCTTTGATGAAACCGACACGAGCCGGCCAACTACCAACGCTCGCCCCAACGCTGCAACGTTGGGACCAATGCCATTTTCTAGATCCACACGTTGGACGAGTAGCGTTGGGGCCTATATTGGGGCCAATGTGTGGAGCCGATGTAAAACTTTATAAATCAAAAATTTCTACCTATTGAACTTTGAACCTGGGGCCGAATTCCACTAACTGTGCCATTCAATCACTGACCTGTATATAAACAAGTGTATAGATACAGGTCAGTGCATTCAATCAAAAGATTAAAATGACGTTTGTGCATTTCTACTATTTTTTGCGTTTGAAGAAACTTTCATATTTAGAATGTCAAATTGGGTGTCCGTGATGGTAGCGTACCCATAATCGAATACACGATTGTTGTTATGCCTAATAAATACTGTATAAACTCTGCATAATTAATGCAAAACTAGAATAAATAGTGCCTCTCTGGTTTCGAAAATAATGACCATTCTTAGTGGGTACGCTAGCATAACGATCAAGCTAGCGTACACATGACCGTACCGTACTCAAAAACGACTCATGTTACAGAAACGAAATTTACACAAATAATACGATACAAATACTGCCACAGCTATGCAAAATTTCATAATGATTGCTTTTATAGGAACGGAGATAATAAACAAGACTTTCAAAAACATTCCGAGCTAGCGTTATGGCAGCGTACACATTAAAAAACCTAATAGATCTTATAGAAAATGAACTTTACTGATTATAAATGATATATGTATAAATACTGCGTGAAATACTCCCTCTGCCAGTAGTCATTCTTTATAAAAATTCTTAGTGAAACAACGTAAAAAGTCCATGTGAACTTCTAGGAACAAATGCATTGTGGTACAGTCGCACACACAACAAATAATTTAAAATGGAAATTATACACCGTACAATGTATATTACTAAATATAAGTAGTTTTGTTACTTTCATGAGTAGGCATTGCTTCTGAATGATGCTACCTACGTGCTTGAAGGGTCCATCCTATAGGTGCTGCAAGCTTGTCGTAGTAGGAAGTATTTCTGTTAACTGAATGCACATGAATTCAATGAAAAGAAATACTTGATTTTCAATATCGTGCTAAAGTTTTGACAAATTATTTACCACCACAAATCAGTGCCTCTGGTGTCATTCGATCATTCACAATGATTGATATCAATCATGACCTAGTATGAAGATGATCCGGAACCGGATCATAAGACCCGTTCATTTGAATGATTGATTTTGCCGGCGGCCTATCATCGCCTCACTTCGAGTTTTCGTTTAATGCCAGAAACATACTTGCGTGTCGCGGTGTGTCGGGGCGCGCCAGAAGCATATCGGTTTCATACATTTAGTATGGTTAGGGACAAACTTGTATGGCGTGTCGTGTCGCGACACGGTCTATCGTGTCGCAGACTGCTAGCCACCGATTGCGCCAGAGCGGTGGTGGGGGTTATGTCGTGACACGACACAACAGGCAAATGTGTTTCTATACTGGCGCGTGGCTCGTGGCGCGAACATTTTTTAATTTAGTATTATTTGCAGCAAAATGACAACACATGACGTTGACAACACAAACAGGTTCCTGAAATACATTAATATTAGTAGGTTGGCAAGAAATCTTAGCGCAAAAACAAAAATTACCTAAAGTGTTCAATCATTTCATCATAGACTATGTGATCTGTATTAATCTGAATATAAGTTTTACAGATTTGGCTTAATCTGTAATCTGTATTTGTGGTCAAAATTCTCTACAGATACAGATAAATCTGTATATATGGCAACACTGGGCCATAACACCTCGTGTCGCGACACGTTAGTGTGCACACTCACAGCCGCGACAGTAAGCATCGCGACACGCCAGGACACGTAAATATGTTTCCGCCCTAATTCGATCATGCATTTTGTGATTGACCGATTGAAAGATTACTTACCGGTGCGAGATCTGTTCTTTGCGTCGCGTCGCGTCATTTCGTTACAGCCCGATTTGAATCTCGCAAAAACTTATTTGAAATTAATAATAATCATTTATCATATATCATAATCAATAATCATTTATCATAATCATTTATTTGACCTGAATTGAGATAGATATCTACCTACTATGAAAAAAAGATTCTACACGCACGCAAGTTAGGTTTAGGTAGGTAGGTATAGGTAGGTAGGTAAGTATAGGTAGGTAGGTAGGTAGGTATAGGTAGGTAGGTAAGTATAGGTAGGTAGGTATAGGTAGGTAGGTAGGTATAGGTAGGTAGGTAAGTATAGGTAGGTAGGTAGGTATAGGTAGGTAGGTAGGTAAAGTAAAGTAAAGTAAAGTAAATTTTATTGATCAAAAATACATACATAAAACATAATCACATTGACTTAATATTATTCTTATTATTGCTAATTATATAGAGACTAATAATGGTGATTTCACTTTGATCTCTACACTAGGATACCCTGTGCTGAAGAGATCAAAAAGCAGTTGTGTTTATAATTTAAAATGACATAAACAGTACTAAATAAATGCTCGGAACATAGTAGTTACTTCGATATCTTCTTTGTTTGAGTTACATTCAATTTCAGTGACAATAAATTAGAAATTCCTACCTAGGTAAGTAGTCAATTGCAATGCCAACACATACCCACCTACTTATTTACAGTATGACAAGACGGCTTCCGTCTCATCATAGTCTTTACCAAGAAGCCATGAATGTAGAATCTTCTTGCAACCTCTTTTTGTTTTTGGAAATAAATTTAGTGTTTTGTTTATTTTTGTACATAAGAAAGGACTTAACCAGGCATAGAATCTACAAAACAATTGTGTTCGCCTAAATGGGGGTTTCCATTTGATATGTCTGAGGTCTGAGGTATAGGTAGGTAGATAGGTATAGGTAGGTATAGGTAGGTAGGTAGGTATAGGTAGGTAGGTAGGTAAGTATCGGTAGGTAGGTAGTTATAGGTAGGTAGGTAGGTAGGTACGTATAGGTAAGTAGGTTAGTATGGGTAGGTAGGTAGGTATAGGTAGGTAGGTAGGTATAGGTAGGTAGGTAGGTATAGGTAGGTAGGTAGGTATATGTAGGTAGGTAGGTAGGTAGGTAGGTAGGTATAGGTAGGTAGGTAGGTAGGTAGGTAGGTATAGGTAGGTACGTATAGGTAGGTAGGTAGGTAGGTATAGGTAAGTAGGTAGGTATTGATTTTGCCGGCGGCCTATCATCGCGTCACTTCGATTTTTCGTTTAATTCGATCATGTATTTTGTGATTGACCGATTGAACTATTACTTACCGGTGCGAGATCTGTCTGTTCTTTGCGTCGCGTCGCGTTTTTTCGTTACTGCCCGATTTGATTCTCGCAAAAACTTATTAAATTCATGATCATTTATTTGACCTGAATTGAGATAGATGTCTACCTACTATGAAAAAAAGATTCTACACGCACGCTAGGTAGGTATAGGTGAGGTACGTAGGTACACTTTACTTAGTAGTAGATAATTAATACATAATAATGAATACAAAATTGGGTAAGAAATAATCTTGCTATTATAATAAATAGGAAAGTCTGTGTGAATGTTTGTTATAAGTAATCTTTGTACCTACTCAAGTTATTTAAATGAAATTTGGTATAAATAAACTATGAAGTGAATAATTAAACACGTTTTTAATTTTTACAGAATAATCCCTATGAGCAATAAACTTCTGAAATTTGTACGAAAAAAATCTGGTTCGTGGGCGAAGCCGCGGGACGCCTCTAGTTTTTTATGTCTGACACCTGACAGCATTACTCGAGTTGGTTTTATAACTCGGTGATAGGTATACATACTTAGATATCTCGCAATTCGACCATTTTAGAAGCACCTACCTAGGTACCTAAAATGATTTTTTTATTTATTGAAAATGGTCGAGCGTTTGGCCACTATCTCAGGTAAGTGAAGATGTGTCCTAAGATGGAGCACGCTTTCCCAGAAGGAACTTATTCACTCTTGATTTGAAGACTCCGAGATCGTATTCTAGCGAGAAAACAGACGCTGGAAGCTCATTCCACTCTCTGGCCGTGAAAGATTATAAATCACATCACATCGTGTTACCGTAACCGACACCGTCTGATCAACTCCAGCACAGCTCCAGACAACAACATGCCAAATCGGCAGGTTGGAGGCACGCAAGGTAGGTATAGGTAGGTACTTGCACATCTTTATTTTCAAAAACATACCTACCTATACACCTACCTACTTACCTATACCTACCTACCTACCTATACCAACCTACTTACCTATACCTACCTACCTATACCTACCTACCTACCTATAGCTACTTACCTACCTATACCTACCTACCAATACCTACCTACCAATACCTACCTACCTATACCTACCTACCTACCTACCCATACCTACCTACCTACCTAAGCCTACCTACCTATACCTACCTACCTACCTATACCTACCTACCTACCTAACCCTACCTACCTACCTATACCTACCTACCTACCTATACCTACCTACCTACCTATACCTACTTACCTACCTATACCTTCCTACCTACCTACCTATACCTACCTACCTAAACCTACCTACCTACTTATACTTACCTACCTACCTATACCTACCTACCTACCTAAACCTACTTACCTACCTATACCTACCTACCTACCTATACCTACCTACCTACCTATACCTACCTACCTACCTAAACCTACCTACACCTACCTACCTACCTATACGTACCTACCTACCTATACGTACCTACCTACCTATACCTACCTACCTACCTATACCTACCTACCTACCTATACTTACCTACCTACCTATACCTACCTACCTACCTACCTAAACCTACCTTGCGTGCGTGTAGAATCTTTTTTTCATAGTAGGTAGATATCTATCTCAATTCAGGTCAAATAAATGATTATAATAAATGATTATTGATTATGATATATGATAAATGATTATTATTAATTACAAATAAGTTTTTGAGAGATTCAAATCGGGCTGTAATAAAATGACGCGACGCGACGCAAAGAACAGATCTCGCACCGGTAAGTAATCGTTCAATCGGTCAATCACAAAATGCATGATCGAATTAAACGAAAACTCGAAGTGAAGCGATGATAGGCCGCCGGCAAAATCAATCATTCAAATGAACGGGTCTTATGATCCGGTTCCGGATCATCTTCATACTAGGTCATGATTGATATCGATCATTGTGAATGATCGAATGACACCAGAGGCACTGATTTGTAGTGGTAAATAATTTGTCAAAACTTTAGCACGATATTGAAAATCAAGTATTTCTTTTCATTGAATTCATGTGCATTCAGTTAACAGAAATACTTCCTACTACGACAAGCTTGCAGCACCTATAGGATGGACCCTTCAAGCACGTAGGTAGCATCATTCAGAAGCAATGCCTACTCATGAAAGTAACAAAACTACTTATATTTAGTAATATACATTGTACGGTGTATAATTTCCATTTTAAATTATTTGTTGTGTGTGCGACTGTACCACAATGCATTTGTTCCTAGAAGTTCACATGGACTTTTTACGTTGTTTCACTAAGAATTTTTATAAAGAATGACTACTGGCAGAGGGAGTATTTCACGCAGTATTTATACATATATCATTTATAATCAGTAAAGTTCATTTTCTATAAGATCTATTAGGTTTTTTAATGTGTACGCTGCCATAACGCTAGCTCGGAATGTTTTTGAAAGTCTTGTTTATTATCTCCGTTCCTATAAAAGCAATCATTATGAAATTTTGCATAGCTGTGGCAGTATTTGTATCGTATTATTTGTGTAAATTTCGTTTCTGTAACATGAGTCGTTTTTGAGTACGGTCATGTGTACGCTAGCTTGATCGTTATGCTAGCGTACCCACTAATGGCTGGTTTACACAGTGCGAGCTAGCGTACGAGTAAGCCTTCCGAGTAGCTGCACTGCAGTTACTCGCACTGTTTAAACGTAACTTACGAGTAACTCGTACGTGCGAGTTGGTCAGTAGCTCGCATCCGAGTTACTTCAACATTTTTTGTTTTCACTCGCCTGCTCGCCCGGCAGCAACTCGCACATGACAGCGGCTCGTGCGTCACTCGCATCGTTTGGACGCGTTCGGCAGTAGCTCGCCAGTGCCAGCCGGACAGTTGTGAGTGGAAGCCGTGTTTTTTGTGTGCTACGCCTATGTACTAAATCCTAACATAAAACAATTCCTGACATAAAATTGTTGTCATAGAGCGTATCACCGTTTTTTTAATTAAAACAAGTTCACTCGACATCGCGACACGACTCGGACTAAGCAGTAGCTAGGTGTGGTGTAGACAGCAAAGGCGAGCCGAGCTACTGGCGTACGAGTAGACAAACCGAGTAGCTGTCTACTGGCCAGGCAGCAGCTCGCACTGTGTAAACCAGCCATTAGAATGGTCATTATTTTCGAAACCAGAGAGGCACTATTTATTCTAGTTTATACAGTATTTATTAGGCATAACAACAATCGTGAATTCGATTATGGGTACGCTACCATCACGGACACCAAATTGGTAGTTATAAATGTAGATCTAATCGTCACATCTATGAATGAACCTCAAAAAGTTTGTGCTAGTAGAATACCTTCCAAAATGAGTTAAACACTCATTTTTTCACACTATACTTTTTAAATGGTGAAACGATTTATTTAGTGGGATTCGGGCTCTGCTTTGTGATGTTCATTGGTAAGTACCTAACATAAATTCGACTAAAAACTTTCAGTTCCTTCTTATATAAAAAGAAAATAAAAGTCTCATCTCATATGGCCTAACTTGTGGAACGCAGATAATTTAAATTTCGCGCCACAGGCAGATCCTTGATTTATGTCCATTCTATGCTAAGATGAAGCTCAATTTTTGTGATAACGGGGAGTTCTGATTTATTATGTATTGTACCAAAACCTTGGTACCTAATAATTCTATGAAAGTACTCTATTTAAACTATGTTGCGTAGCTTTCGTACCTTTTGGGGGAGTCCAATGATGTTCTCCGTACGATGTTTGTAACAATAGGTATTGCAGAACTTGATTTACACTTCTATAAATCACTAATCCGGCCGCTCTTTTCGGAGACATATTTAAGATTCGTTCGGAGGCACGTAATAAATAGATTTTGAGTTATATCTCAGATTAAGTATAATTCAATTAGCAACTACGAGCTAACCTCTCTTCGACGACGGTTCGACCGCAACATAACGTAACGTACTAAACAAAACATTACTCCGTAGAACCACGCAGTGTTGCCGTTCAACAAAATAAGAAGTCGCTAGTCAAATCTAAAAATTCCGCTAGATATGGAAAAAATCGTTCCATAAAAATCCGCTAGATGTCGCTAACTAACCTCAGCAACGCTCAAACCGAAATATCGATTTTAATAGTAGTTAATTAACAACAAAAATTACAATCAAGGAATAGAAACAATTACAACTAGTACATATATCCAATTGAAACCATTGAGCTAACTGCAGACGGTTGCAAACAGTCTAAAGGTAGCTCAATTGATCCATGATGTCAATACCAGTCGGAAGCGTCCCCAATACACTGGCTGCATTACCACGCTGTATGGCAATGCTGATGCGCTGAGCCATATACTCACCAGCTCTCGGATCACGAGTCGCATCGACCAGACGCTCAGACATTTTTACACGGCCTACGGCCCTAGTACACGATAACCCGTGATGAGTAGTAGTTGTAGTTTTATTCCTCCGTAGTTTGTTGTGATGTCTGTCAATGTCAACTACATTTTTTTTTATATCTTTATTAATTGGGAGTTTTGTCAAACAAAACTTTTTTTTCACTGGAACTTCCATAATTATCAAAACAATCTTGCAAAATCACTCAGTACTCAACTACTAGAACACAACTCACACAATAATAATAATAAATAATGCTGGACAATCCACACAGCATCATCTAGCCCCAAAGTAAGCTACTCAAAGCTTGTGTTATGGGTACTAGATAACTGATATATTTAATACATTATATACATAGATTAGATTAGACATTTTTTTATTATACATATTAAACACCCAGACCAACGGAACAAATTTCTGCAGATCGTACACAAATTTGTTCCGAGGCGGGAATCGAACCCGCAACCTCCTGCGTCGCAGGCGGACCTTCGCCCACCCCGCCACATCGGTCGTCATAAGTCAATAAGAAATGATAACAACTTCCAAACAATGATAAATGCAAAAGAACTACGAGTACAACGGAACTGACGACACAGTGTATGAACTCCTACGAAACTGCCTACCCAATACGTACGTAATTCTCGGTCTCACTCATTTTTGATAGCAGTGAGCGAGATAGACAACAAAACTTTCACAGAATGTTCATAATCGGGGAATTCCTGTATGCTCTGCTTCTATCGGAGTTGCCAGCGTAACATATTGAAAATGAGATACATAATACTTGACGATCAATGTGGCATGGCGGGCGATGGTCCACGGTTGCCCTTGTAGTGACATATTGACCCGCCTAAAAGTTGCTAGAAGTCGCTATAAATTTTTTTCTCGCTAAATGTGGAATTTTGTCCGCTAAACATTCATAAAAAGTCGCTAGAACGGCAACACTGGAACCACGTATCGTGGCGCCCCACCTCGGCGCCATTTCCCTATTTCTTATCGCATTTCAATCACATTTCAGCATCAATCCGTTTATCAAGCCATGCACTTTCTTGTCTATGATTTGGGCAGAAATGAGGATTGAGGACCAATGAGAACGTTAGGAACAAGCATAGATTAAACGGTCGTTCGTTATTGACACCTTGTTTAGTTTGACATTACAAAAAACAAAATAATTTCAAATTCCAAACGGCGTGTTGCAACTTTTCAAGAAACGGTAGAAATTGTTCGTTATTAAGAATACCTTGGTGAAAAGTACGAAAATTGTAGAAGTAAAGTTTTTAAATGAAATAGCAATCATCTCAAATATGCTGCAACGATGGAAACAAATCCTTACAAATTGGGTATGATAACAAACCTTTTATCTTTTATTTTAATCAAAATAAAGAATCCTCCAGTGTTAACAAAAACATAGAAGTTACTGCCGTTTGTGCATTACTTTAGATAGGAATTCAACTTATCACAGTTCGTCACATAATGTCAGTAGGTCAATATGAGTTTGAAATTGTAAGCACATTCATAGCCAGTAGATATTATGATAATAACAATGACAAAAAGCATTAATACTTAGATTTGAATGTTTGTTACAAGTATGTAAGCAATAAAACAATTAGCCTATGTTCAGCAGTGAATGTTTTTAGGCTGAAAATATGATGATCATACAGAAAAAGCATTCTCCTTTATTGTATTTCCAAATTACCCTATATTACAATTTCAGAACAACTGTTACTCAAGTGAGAACATCAAAGATGAACATAAAATTGGTATTGACTCTCTCATCAACATAATAACACATTTGAGACAAAATTACAACTTGGACGAGTCAAAATCATCAGTACTCCATGCCCATACAGTGAATGAATTTATTCTTGAAAAATATCCCGCTTTCCAATTTGAAAATGGAACTACAGAACCCAAAACAGAGGATGAGTTCTACTATGTAGCATCACTATTGTTGTATTTTGTTTGTGTGAATTCAAAAGATGTTGATATTAAAAATGCTATGTGTAGTAAATTATGTTCTGAGGATCAAAAGATTATTTTGAAGTTTAGTAAGAGCTTGCTGGAATGTTCATCAATCAGTTACACGGATGTGCAGGCAGCCATTACAGGTTAGTTGCAAGTTCTTATTATTACCATTTTTTGCTTACACAAACATCTGCTAGTAGTAGCAGCTGTCCTGTTAGCATATGGTCAGAGGGTGAGGGGTGGTTTAACTTTCTTCTGACATTTTACATCTTTTTCTTTATAGATAATAAATATATATTCATTTATTTAGGTATTCTAAATAAATAAATATATATTTATAATAATATAAGTTGTGTTATGTTGAAACTTTCACTGTTTGTTTTTTAGTAGTTGGCTTTTTTTTATAATATGTGAGTAAATTAAGATGTTGTTTGAAGGCTGGACTGTCAATCCTTGTGGCGATTTGTAAGGAAATATATTTAAGGATGGCATAGCCTTCACAGGTCTAGATGTTTTGGTGTTTTGGCTGAGATGATGGAAGCTAGAAAGAAAGACAGACTGAGCTAAACTACAAACAATGAAATGTGAGACATTTCATTGTGTTTGTAGTCTCAACATCATCACATTGCATGGCATAGTTTTAATCTGTTTCTAGCTTCATGATGTTGAAAAGGAAATATCAGGGCCCTAACCTAACTAAAAGCGATTACAGAATGTTCAGTTTAAAGAATTTATTCTCATTAAAAACTGTACAGTTCACTTATAATGAGACTACATAATATAATTTAGTTTATATAAGGCTAGCGCGCTTAATCTTAAGATTTTTTTTACAGATTGTACTTGACACACAATATTTAAGTACTTACCTACTTAACATTACACAAACACAATAGAATGCGAGCGTAAATTGTTAAAAATAATCTTAAACCAGAGGGTAGGCACTTTTAAGTTGTGTTTTATAAACTTGTGACTCCGTGCATAGGATTGTTACGCTGGCGCGGGTGTGTGTGTGAGTAGCAGCGGGGTGAGCAGGTTTCTGTAAATGTGTGCGTGTTATAGACCGGGAGACAGCTACATTTATTATACTTTATATAGTGTTGTAACATTGATTTAACATTTGTATTTTTTTTGTTCTTCATTAGGTAGGGACTTATTATATAAATGAAAGATGATTTATGCAGAATAATCTGATAATACTTAGATAGATAGATATTGACAATTAATATGTTTATAGCAACAATATTACACTTGCAGAGGCCTGCGGCCAGGACATAGCGGCTATGGAGGAACCGCCCAGAGCCTTGGTCTCAGAGACGCCTCCCGCTGTGCGCTCGCTCCACAGCGAAGTGCGTCGCTTACAGGCTGCTTTAGATGCAGAGAGGTTCGACCGGAACTATCTTCAGGAGGAACTAAACAGGACTAATGCTAGACTTGATAAACTATGTAAGTAGTTAAATAGTCAATAGTTTATTTCTTAATTCATGCTACAAATAATTACTTAAAACTAGGAAATAAAGATAGATAGATAATACTTTATTTCAAAGCCTTATTTAAACATTTATTCCTTAATTAAACTAATCCTAAAGAAAGGCAATGGAATTGGCGGCCTTATCGTCGCCAATTCTTTATCGCTTAATAAAGTGCTCACTTTGATTTTTGACCACTTCAATCTTTTTAAGGTAAAGTATAGAAACAAACAAGAAACCTTTACCTTGTTAGGTTGTTAGTTTTCGACTTGATTTTTATCCTCTAAATAATCTGATATTTTATAGTAAGCCTTTTTACAGATAATAGTTTTGACACTTTGTTTGAAACTGAATATGTATTTAATGTTTCAGTAAAAGAAAAAGAACAACACAAACTCGATATTGTGACTCTCAAAGCGAAGATCTCTCTTTGCGGCGGCGACGATGAATCCAAGGGTGCTGAGGCAGACGACTGCTCTGCAAAACTTACCAGGGAATTGCGAGAGCTTGAAGAGAAGCTGGTTCAGACTCAAGAACTATTGGATGATGTTGTGTACCATAGGGATACATATAAAGCTAAGGTAAGATTTTAACTAACTCTCTAACTAGATCTATGAGGAGTCTTCACCCCTTCCTGTATAATGTTGTGTACCATATCACTACATAGTCTAGAACATAGTCGCTTTCTCTGTCCCTATGTCCCTTTGTATGCTTAAATCTTTAAAACTACGCAACGGATTTTGATGCGGTTTTTTTAATAGATAGAGTGATTCAAGAGGAAGGTTTATACGTATTAATAAAACCGTGCGAAGCCGGGGCGGGTCACTAGTATTATATATGTTTAAAAATAAAATACATCACTACATAGTATAAAACAAAGTCGCTTTTTCTGTCCCTATATCCCTTTGAATGCTTAAATCTTTAAAACTACGCAACGGATTTTGATGCGGTTTTTTTAATAGATAGAGTGATTCAAGAGGAAGGTTTATACGTATAATAAAACCTTGCGAAGCCGGGGCGGGTCGCTAGTGTTATGTTATGTTATCTCCTTATAGGTAGAGGAACTCAAACGTGAACGCGACAAATGGGTCTCTCTTCACCAGGAGGAAGTTTCACGAGCTTCTAAGCTATCTGAGGACTTGGAGTCAGAACGGAACCGCAGCCAAACCCTTGAAGAGGTGCTGAGCGAGCTTCGCCAGCATAATAAGTTGAACGGACTGGATGCTAGCCTGTTGGAATGCGATGACGCTTATCCTAATAATATTTCTCTGCAGCATAATGCTTGTAAGTGTGAAGTTAGGTAATATTATAAGTGTGAAGTTAGGTAATAGTATAAATAATAATTAATAATGATTTAAAGTGTTTTATATTGCTGCTTCGCATTATAGGTTTTCAGTTAGTTTATCAAATATTTGAAAAACATGAGCGGAAAGCCTTGCACTGAGCTAGTATTAATATAAATCTAAAATACATTTTCAGCGGTTTGTAGCGAGGCCTGCGCTAATGTAGTCGAAGTCCAACTGGCAGAAGAAAGAGCCAAGATTGAAGCCCTCAAGCAGCAAATGCAGATATTACAGGCAAGTACACAACTACTGTCGAGTCTTCTCGTCATCCAAACTGCAATGCTTGATAACGTTATAAAAAGTTATAAAATCAGTGCTTTCTATCCGTAATGACCTACAGAGCAATGCTTGTTAACGTGTTCTTAAGAAGAGATCGCGTCTCAGCAAACGAAGTGTAGTTAGCCCTCTAGGTTAGACAGGCGATCAGACAAGGATAAGAGACAATTTGACTTCGGCAGTTGTTTATATTTGAACCTGTCATCTCAATGTACAGTAAATAACTGATACACAAAGATCCATCCTTTGCTGAGAGCCCTATTATTCGCGTTTTTGAATCGTGTTCGTTACCAAACCAACTATAAAAAAAAAAAAAAATTTTTTATTTATTTCAGACTACGTAGGTCCATAATTTACATTACATAGTACTTAATTAAGAAATTCACATTAAACATTACATTAAATAGTCACACAAGTTTACAGAAAGCATCAATTAAATCATAAAATACACAAACAAAAACAAACAGAAATATTATTTATAACATTATTTAGATATGTCAAATTTTATATTATTATTATTAGTAAAGGCATGCGTCCTCAAAGAGTGATACATATAGATGCAGTCAAACCTATTAGCGAATACGCTGAGGATGCTGTTGGAGCTGGCCCGGACCCTGCGCACCAGAGATACTCCCCGCTTGCGCATGGTGCTGTAGAAACAGTCCACGCGCGCCTCGGCGAACATCCCTGACGCGCTGCAAAACCGGGGCAGCCCCATCAGCACCCTGAACGCATTATTATACTGCACACGCAGGGCACTATACTGTTTTTGCGTATGGTTCACCCACAGGCTGCATGTGTAAAAACTAGAACGTACTACGTAACGTAGAACGTAGTAGGCTTTAAAAAGCGTTGTTTTTACCTCTCTAGAGCAGCGAGCGAACCTGCGGGCTATCATGTTCGCTCTTACAGACAGCGCCCTCCGTTCTCTCTCAATATCTGCATCGTCTTTCAAGTCAGAGGCTAATTATTATATTATAAATATTATGTATCTTACTAGATAATAAGTAAATTCAAAGAAATTTACAGGACCAAATGAAAGAGCTCACTTATAAAGCTGAATCAGAGAAAATTGCCCTAGAGAACGTCGTAGCAGAAAAGGACCACAGCATACTAAATCTTAAACATCGCATCAATGAGAATATTGAGGAATCTTCTAATATGAAATCATATTATGATAATGAAATCACTAAACTCAATAATGAAATTAATGAGTTGGGACAAACAATTAACGCTAACAATAGTCATTCTAGAGCCGTTATTGAAAATAAACTACAAGAAATAAAAACGCTACAAGAAGAAAAACTTTCCTTACTCCAAAGCTTTGATAGTGATAAGACAAAGTTAGAAAAAATTGTCAATGATCTGCAGGCAGAAATAGAATTAGAAAAACAGTCTAAATCTAATATGAAAGATACTTACGAAAATCATCTTATGAAATTGAATGAGAAAGTGTTAAAAAGAAATAATGAACTTGTCGAATTTCAAAATAACATATGCGAGAAGACCGAAATGTTAGAATCCCTTCAATTACAGTTGAAAAAAGAAAAAGAGGCAAGTAATACTTTTAAACAGAACTGTAACAGTCTCAGTACTGAAAATGAAGCATTGAAAAAAGATTTAAAACAAAAATCTCAAAATGTTAATGAACTGCAAAAGATTTTGCAGGTATGTAACGATACAATTAAAGAATTAAACCAAGAAGTATCTTGTCTGAAAACAGCTGTGACTAATTTGGAACAAAACTGCAAAGATCTAGAATCTACTAAGGAGACGTTGTTATATGAAGTACAGACCCGCGATCTCAAAATTACAGATGCTCTAAAAGATATTGAACAGATCAAAGCGGAGCAAAGAATTGAAAATAACAAATTAGTTCTTGATTTATACGAAAGAAATGAAATCATCCATTCATTGCAACTTCAGCTAAAAAATGAAATTGATTTTAAAGTCGAACTTCAAAATGAATTGTCTCAGTTACATGCTGTTAGGAAAACACTTTCAGAAAGTCTTGAAAAGTGCGAGGCAGATTTAACGAACTTTAAATCAGACATTGAAAATAATGAAAAAACTATTGATGCTTTGGATTTATACATAAAGGAAGAAAAGTTATCTAATGAACAGGCCAATAATAAGATACAAAAGTTGAATGAAATTATTGTTTCTAAGGAAAATGAAATTCAGGTGTTGAACAGTCATATCGAATCTTTGAACAAGACTATACAAGAGGAGATGAAGATTAAAAACGATGTGCGATGTGAGATGGAACATCTTCGCGAACAAGTCAAATCTCTTTGCAATGACAATATTCAACTGGAACATGAAATTTCTGCTAAATGTCAAGAGATATTGGATTTGAAAAATGGTTTTCGGGATTTATCACAACAGATTGATATTAAAGAGTCAAGTAAGTTTCCAAACTAACCTGATATAAAAATTGAATGCAAATTAAGCCTTTTATAGCTTTGTATAATGAATAAACTATTTGTTTCTTTTCAGTAGTTCATGCTTTCGAACAGAAAATAATAGAGGAACTTAAAAAATATGATGCATTTGAAATAAAAGCTCTAGGCGAATTGACAAGGCTTTCAGATAAAATAAATGTGACCAATAAAGTTACTGATAACCTGGCTAGCTTGTTGAGTAAAGATATTACTGAAAAAGAAACTGTTAACACCGAGTTAAACATGAAAATACAAAAATTAAAAGATGATTTAATTAAAACTAAAGACGAAGCAAAAGCAATTGCGGAAAAACTGTCACAAGAAGCCAAGTACAGACACATACTTGAAACTAATCAACAGGTTCAATTTGCTAAAATTGAAAACCTCACTCAACTGTTCAATTGCAAAATCGAATCCAGAAATTCTGAAATAAATAGTCTGAAGGCCGAAACAGAAATATTAACGAAGTCTCTTCAGGAAAAGTCGGATGGTAATATCTAATTAATTAATTGCAAGTATTTTTAGTTTACACAGGATAACATACATTGTCTTGGTTTTCTTTTTAAATCATTTTTATCTAGTTTCAAATATAAATCAATAATCACTTAAGTTTAACTTACAGATTTGAAAGTATTACAAGAACGAGTCAAACACGAAGCAGAAGCTAGAAATGAAACGGTGAACCTAAAGCAGAACGAAATAAATAATCTGGAAAATAAGATTGTTTCTTTGGAAAAATGTGGTGAAAATATAAAACAGAATCATAAAAGAGAAATTTGTGCATTAAAAATTATTGTAGCACAATTAAAAGAGAAAAATAAATCTAGAAAGGGTGATATTAAAAATATGAATTCTGAAATAGAAGCACTTACAAAATCTATCCAAAGAAAGTTTGAAGGTTAGTATGCTTTATTAATTAAAAATGTTTGTTATGAAATATCTTTTTCACACTAAATCGAAAACTACTTATTTACAGCTGTAAAAGTATTAAAAGAATATGCCAAGCAAGAAGAAAAAACGACAGATGAAATTAACGTGATAACAAATCTTAGAACTAATATTCTTGAATGGGAAGCATATGTCGGAAGAAATGAAAAGGAACTGAAAAAAGAAATCGAAGCGAAGGAACTTATTATAAATACGTTGAAACAAGAAAATGAACACTTAAGCTGTTCTATCGACGAAGACCAAAGGAATCATGAAGTTCTCATCAAAGATAAAAATCACCTTATTGAAAAATTAGAGAACACTGCCAAAGATTATGCTTTGAAAATCAAAGACTTGCATGCATACATTGAAGAACTTAAAAAATCTTGGGATGATAATAAAATAAATAACACAGCGGTGTTGAAAGCAAAAGATGAAGAAATCATCACATTGCAGAATGAAACATTGATCTTTAAAACTCAGTATACAGATTTACTCAATGAAAAAGACCATTCCATTTTCAAATTGAAGGAAAGTGCTATTGAAGAAACCACGAAGTACAAAATGCTACATGATTATAGTGAAAATCTAGTAAGATCTTTTGAGGATTACAAACATCGCGATAATTTAGCTCTGAATGAAAAAGAAGAAGAAATCACGAGATTAAAATCTACGATAGTAACTTTGGAACAGACAATATTAAAGCTTGAGCAAAATAATCAGGAATTAAATAAAATATACTTAGAAATTAAAGAAAGCAAGAAAGTATTGGAAAATACTTTATCTGAGGAAGAAACCTCAAAAGGCACATTAGAAACTAAAATTGAACAGATAATCAATGAACACAAATCAATTCTTGGCATTAATGATAAGTTAGAACTCGAAGTTCAACATCTGAACAAAGAATTAGCTCTTTATAAACGTGACATTAAAATAGCAGAAAGTGAAAAAAATGAGTTGATCTCTGAAAAAACTCAAATAATAGGCAATCTGACTAAGTCATCAGAGATGGTTAATACTCTGCTTGAAAATAAAGAGCAAATAACGAAACAGCTTGAAGCAGAAAGAAATTGCAAAGAAATCGCCGAGAAGGAAAGGGACAATTTTATTACAGAAAATGAAACACTCAGAGAAAGAATTACTGAAGAAGAAAAAATAAAATCAGATTTGAGCCAAGAAATTCAAGTACTTAATCATCAAGTGAAAGATTTACAAAAGACATTGAAAAAAGAAAAAAAGGCGGCTGGTATCCTAGAAGAACTGAAGAACACCTTAAACAAAGAACTGGACCAAGCTAAAATGAATGATAAACATCTGACGGAGGAAAACAATAATCTTATTAATGAGAAAGAAAAATTAACCCAACAACTTGAAGAAATCAGCACAGCGCAGGCATCTCTTATAGTTATAAAAGAGTTATTGAATGCCGAACAAGCGACACTGAAACATTCTTTAGATGTCCAAATGAATAAAATTTATGCACTGGAAAAGGAAAATACGGATTTGAAATCGCATGCTGATAAAATTAATGCAGAAATAATTGATTTGCAGGAAAATTGTAAAGTACTTAATGAAAAATTATGCACCCAGCAAGCAGCAGAGGATGAGCTTGCAAATCAATTTAAAGAAAGAGTTAGTGAAACTGCCAGATTTATCCAGGATAACCTATCGAAAAACCTTGAAAATCCAAGCGACAATACCAATTATGTTGAAGAAAATGGTTTTAAACAAAGTGAAGACATGAAACTCAACTATGAAGCAAAAAAACTATTGGATCAAAATGCCAAATTAATTGCCATTTGGTCTTCTGAAAAATCAGCTTTAGATGAATTGCAAACTGAGAAAAACAACTTAGAAAAGAACTATAACGATTTACAAGCTCATTTCGATGACATGGAGAAAACCATGACAGAAACTATCAATGTACTGACTACGAATTATAAAAAGACCTCCAAAGAACTTACAAATAAAGAAGAAGAGTTTAAACAACTACTAACTACCCATGAAGGTAAGTTTAACATCATAATTAGGTTCTAGTTTTATAATTTTATTAGCTGGAGTCAGTGAAGATAATGTAAGTAGTGTTTTGTTGTATAAGTTAATGTTATGGAAATAAAGACTTATAAAATTCATCATTTTAGGCACTACATCACTGATTTCTGCAACTATAAATGAAGGACTTAAGAAACTTCTACTAAAATTCAAAAACGAAAATTTCAACAATCCTATTCTGCAAAAACTCGTCGAACTAGATTATCAAGAGATAAAACTTACCGAAAAATGCAATCTAGTTATAAGCATAGCCAATGCACTCATTTCTGAGATTGAGAACTTGAAGAATTTAGAAAGTGCATTGAAAAACGAAAATATGGTTCTGGTTGAAATGCAAGAAAAATTAAAACAAAAAGAACTGGAATTATTTGATTTGAAATCTGAGGTTAATAAGTTGCAGCAAACTATACACGAAAACAATATCGGTAAGAAAAAAAACAAGCTTATATTGAATAAAAATGAGTTAGCATTTTTAAACGTTCTTCGGTAAAAATAATTGAAAAAACTGTTCCATAACGTGACCAATTTTTATTTTCAGAGTTATCCAAAAAAGCTGAATCTTACAGCACATCGATGAACGCTAAGATCAAAGACATACAAACATTGCAAAATGAAAATCAGGTTCTATATGGTGATCTCAATGATGTCAAATATCAACTAGAAATCAAAGTGCACTCACTGAAAGAGAAACTGGTTGACAATGAAGTCGTGACGGATAAATTGAAGAAAACCTATGAATGTCAGATTGATAATCTAAACCTTATGATCAATAAACTCAGTCACTATTTGAAGGAGAAATCGACAGAGATGGACTCTCTGAGAAAAGAAAAGGAACAGTTACACGGAACTCTGGAGGAAAACTGTAAAGGTTTGATTTGTTCTTTATTTTGTTAACAACACCGAAATTTTCTTACGACAGTAAACAAGTAATATTAATTTTCAGCTATCAAGTCATTAGAAGATGAAGTAAGAACAGAGAAACAAAATGTGGATAAGATTATGACTGACTTTGATGCAGAACGTCAAGTCCTCAAAAATATGGTCACGGTAACGGAAGCGGTAATGGATGATCAAAGAGTTAGTCTAACCAATGTAATTTCCGAACACGTAAAAGCTAAAGAGACATTGCAGAAACAAGTTGAAGAGCTTACACAAGTTGTTAAAGATACAGCAAGTAAACACCAGTGTATTGAAACAGCATTCAATTCTATATTGTCTCTTCTAAGACGAGAGAGGGTTGAAAAAGATCTTGTTGAAAAGGAGTCTGAACATTTAAGAGACTTTATGGATGAAATCATCCATGAATTGTCAAAAGAAAGAAACAGGAATCTATCGATTGTATCATATCTAGAAACACAAAACCAAGAACTGGTGGAAGAAGTAGAAAAATATAAAAATGGTAAGTTGATAAAAACCTTAAGCTTAATTTTATTGTTAATAATTTAAGATTTGCATAAAAAGTTTTTTCAGATCTTGAGATTCTTCAAAAAAGTAATGAAGATATAAAAATAACAAAAGACGCTCTCGAAAATGAAGTTACTAGTAAAACGGATGAGTTATCAAAGGTTTTGCAGGAAACATCTGAAGTGAAGAGAACTCTAAAGGAGCAAATAAAAAATCTCACAGAAACACAGGAAGATATCAACAATCGTTTATTGCATATGAATGAAATAGTGCAAGAAAAAGAAAATGCTGAACAGAAAGTTTTAGATTTAATGGCGAAGTTTGATGCATTAAAAGAAAACCTTAACTCTAATGAAATGCAAAATACTGAGGATATAACCAAATTAAAAATCGAAAATCAAGAACTGGTCAAAACTTTGGCAGAAAATAAAACAGGTAAATAAATTAAAATAATAATAATGATGAACAATTCCCACAGCATCACCTAGCCCTAAGCTAAAGCAAAGGTTGTGATACGGGTACTAGCTAGCTGAAAGACTTAATATGTAGAATAAATGTATCACTTTCGTGATACATCTTCGGCCACGTCATCACTTACCATCAGGTGAGACTGTGGTCAAACGAAGGTCTATTGTTAATAAAAAAAAAAAAAAAAAAAAAAAAAAAAAAAATAGAAAGTTTTTAAAGCAACGATTCTTATGTTTTAATTGTAAAAAATAGTTTATACAATGTGTATTTTCGAACCTTGATCAAACGAAATGTGCGGATACACGACACATATTTATCGATAAAAATCGGGATAAAAAAATTATATGTTATTTATCTCAAAAACAAAGCAGTTTTAATATTTTTTAAATTAAGACTACTTCATTTGGTTTTTTCTTCGTTTCTTTTTGAGTTAATGGTGTACTTTATTCGAAGAAGTCTCATTTGAAAGCTCGATAGTTTACCGAGCTAATAAAATAAATAAGGAATACAAATTCGGTACATAAGTGTAGAAAAAATAATATTTTTTTAGAAATTAGACAAAAAAACGATTTAAATTTTATTTTTTCTTTGTAACTTTAAAACTGGGTTATTGAGGTGAACTTTTTTGCATGTAAAATTAAACATTTTTGGAGGATTTGTAGAATTAATTATGAAGTTTAATACAACATGCAAAAATTACACCTCAATAACCCTGTTTTAAAGTTACAGAGAAAAAATAAAATAAAAATCGTTTTTATTGGTAAATAACATATTTAATTTTTTTTATCCCGATTTTTATCGATAAAAATATGTGTCGTGTATCCGCAAATTTCGTTTGATCAAGGTTCGAAAATACACATTGTATTCTTTGGAGTGACACAATTAAGCTCATAGTACGCGGCGCCATGTTTCGCTTATTCAGCAATTTCATCGGCTAAGCCGATATCATAGTATCACTTCAGTCACTCCAGCAAGCTCCCTCAGAAAACACAATCTTATATGTAATTTCTTTTACCGTGTTCCTTTGTAATTAATAGACTCTGTCAGTATATCGCACTAACATCTTTTACTAAAACCAACTCACAGTAGCTTAATTTAAGACCAATAAAATTGTAATTTTCTTTTTAATAGACAAGTTAAACTGATTTTTGTATTATATTATATATATAGTAGAAAGTATCATCAATTATTCATAAAAATGTTCATTTCAGTGATATTGAACCTAGAGAAACAAACCCATCATGAATTAGAACAAAATCGAAAACTACGCGAGGACATCGATGACGAAAAACTAAACCTTCTCAATAAATGTACCACTCTCCAAGATTACCAAGAAAAGGCAGAGAAAGTACTAGAAGAACGACAAAAAGATATCGACATGCTCCAGAAAGAACTTAAAACATTACAAGCTAAGATCGAGCTTTGTGAAAACGACTCTATAGCAAAGGATGGGCTTATATCTAAGATGAGCAAAGAGAAAGACGCAATTATAAGTACTATCAGTAAGGAACTTACTGAGGAGAAATTGGTTAGAGAAAAGTTTGAGAAAGAATTAGAGACTCAGAAAGCAGAGATTCACGAGTTGAAGAACAACATGGAGATTAGAGCTTTAAAGAAAGAAAATGAACAATTGATTCGTGCGATTGGACAGCAAGAAACTTGTAAGTTCTGTTACACTTCTGTGTTGTGGTATCACGCTATGTCCCTCGATACAGGGCTCTTGATAGATGTTATTATTTGAGATGTGCCTAATTTTAGACTAATAAAACCATAACATTCATTTAGTTAGGAGTTTTCTTAAATATTTATAATGTTTTTACAAGTAAGTTTTAAGTATAAAATTATCCAAGCAGAATGACGTGTTTTATTAAGAAACCACTGGAAGTATGAAGAACTATCTTGTCTATCGAATGTAATCTTCACGATAATTTTCACATAAATATAAGAAACAGTTCACTTAGTAAAGTAAAAAGGAAATTATGTAAATTGCATAATATATTCTCGCAAGCTCTAGTAATTGGTTTTCAAAGGCATTCACCCGGACACCTGTCGCTATAAAAAGTTCAGTGACCACGGGAACACCTGTTTGAAATTACGCTATAGCTTTGCTGCTGTTGTTTTATTAAGTTCTCCACATGAGTGTATTTATAATGGCACATCTCAAATAAAATGTCATACGTTTATATTTTGGGGTTCCACAAGGATCAACTGCGATTAAAATTGTTTAATATGCACACGTGTCCTTATAATAATGATATCGTTTTTGTAAATAACATAATGTAAAATAAGTTAACTTGACACCATATTTTTCTTACAGTAGCAGCATTGTGCCACGACGCGGTGGCTGGTGATAAACTCCACCAGGAGCAACGAGACATCCACCAGGTAGATAACTCATCATCAGACAACACACAATCATCCATGGAGAGTCTAAAAACCATTACAGACTTAGAGAAAATCATACATGACAAAAACCGTACCATAACAACCCTCCAACAGGACGTTAACTACCTTAAATCCCTACTGGCCGAGTCGGAAAACAAACTTCTGGACGTCAGCAAGGAATTGGAAGGCAGCAAGGAAAACTGCCAGCAACTATCCAGCCAACTTAAGAAAATCGTTAACCAGAAGAACGATGAGATAGCAGAACTAAAAAAACAAGTCAGCAAAATGAGCGTGACAGAAAATAGAGCCTCACAAATCATCAAAGTCTCAGCTAAATATCAAGCGATAATCCTAAGAAGGATCGCCGAAATAAAATCAAACACAATATTGAAGGAACTAACCAACTTCGGCAACACTAACTGCGACAATGATCTGAGACGCGGCCTAAGCGCAGGAACCGTGACAATGGAAGACTTGGAAAACTTCCTTGAAACGACTGATCGACATCTCAAACGGTGCTCAGAGAAACAAGTAGCACTGACAAAAGAGCGAGACAGACTGACCGAAATTAACCGAATAAACGAATCGGAGATCATAAATCTGAGGAAATTCCTGACCGAGCTATCCGTTAGCTTCCAAACATTCACATCAGTCAAAGACATGTACACACAGAAACTAAGCAGAGTCATATCGGTACAACGAACAGTGCGACGCGAGATTTTGAACTTGGACAGCCGAGTGACGGATACAGCGATGTGTAAGCTAGAGCGAGGGTATGCGGCTGTGATGCAAGACTTGGCAGAGTGCGCCATGAATCTAGAAAGGTGGGTGGAACGCTGCCTTAGTCGGACGGTTTCCGTGGAGAAGATAAAGCAAGCATTTATAAGTGATAGCGAAAGAAATAGTCTGTCTACGCCAAGTTTCCAAAACACAAGCTTAGATATCCAACTGGAAGAGCTAGACAAGTCTTTCCAGAAGTTGCTAGAGGAAGTTGCACGAGCGACGAAAGGTGACGCCGGTAGGGACTCGCAAGCGACGACGGTTATGGAAGTACGGGCCGAGTACGAAGATAAATTGAACAGAATGAAGGCTAAAATGGTCAGTATATTACCTCTCTTACTTATAATATTACTTTACCAAATCTTGTGGTGGTTTTTCCTTCAGTCGGATTTTTAATGGCTTGTTAGCAGTTTGTTTTTTGAAAGATGCTTGATTTTGAGCGTTTGGTGCTACCCGACTGCGCAAAGCAAAGGAAGGGTTGTGTTTGACACTATTTTACTCACAGATAATGTTTTCATACTTTTATATACAAATTAATTTTAATTATTTTGAGAAATAATCTCGTGATTATTTATTGTGTTATTTTCGACTATAAGTTATTTATTTATCGAAATAAAATTATTGTTTATCTACGAATGCTATTTGTTTTATTTCTTAGTTTCAGTTGTGCTTTAGTGTTCATAGTTAGTTTGCTTGATGCCGACATAAGGTAATTTTCATTATTTTACGCATGGGCATGTCACGCATGGGAATTCAAAACCACAATCAGATTTGCATGGCTTTGCCCATCCATGTATCAAAATAGATATTAAAAAGCATAATTATACTTTCAGAAAGAGTTATTCAACGAGCAAATGTCAGTATTCAAGGAAAAGCAACGCGAAGAGATCGCGCTGCTCGAGAGAGAGTTGCAAAAAACTCGCGATAAAATGGAAGAGTCCAAGAAAGAGTATGAGGCGTACATTCGACAGCTGACCAAAGAACTTTGGAACGTCGGAGAGAAGTATTTAGTGAAGAATGACGAGGCAGAATGGCTGAAGAAGAAACAGAAGTCGGGATCCTTTATGTCGCTTCAGCATGTGCATTCCGTAAGTTACAATTTCTGCCTTTTCAACTAATTTCATATTTTATGTATGATTATGATTAAGTTATGATAAGGAGAGGCCTTTGTCCTGCAGTGAACAGTGATAGGTTGATGATGATGAAATATAAGTATACATATTTTTTTCTAGGTGAACCAATTTTATAAAGCGTGAAGTTTTAAGGCAGTTTTATAATGTTAACCATATAATATTTAATACCTCAACCAAGCGTCTTAAACGCTTGTTAGGTAATTTGTTTTTTAATAATGTACAAAATGTAACTTAGTCTTAAATATTTTTTTTTCTATAACCTAACCAAACACGTCTATTCTTAAATTTAAAATTTCTAAATACTAACATCTAATTAAGTTATTATTTGTGGAAAATTCTAATAAGCCATTAGTTACCCATATTTTTTGTTATTATAGTTACCTAGCAGTTAGTTTCCCTAAAATAGTAAAATAAAATAAATAAAGCTGGATTTTCACTAGGAATTTATCTTCGACAAAATTAAAAAAATCTGGACAATCCACACAGCATCATCATCTAGCCTAAGCTAAGCAGACGTTGTGTTATGGGTACTAGATAACTGATATACGTCATACTACCCTGACCACTCTAACCAAATATCTGCTGCGCACAAACATTTGTCCTGAGGAGGGAATCACTTAGCAACGTCCAGCTATGTTAGGTTTAACAAACTGAACGTGTCAATTTTTGAAATTACTTTGTTTAATGAAATTATATGATAAAATAAGTGGTGACGCTAGTTTAGCTCCTGCTTGCGCCTTAAGGTCTCCACACACTGAAGCCGGAGGCGGAGCGGAGGCGAAGACGTTCGTGTTGTATTCTATTGAATCTGCGGTGTGTGTGTAGGCTTTCATATTATGAAAGCCTACACACACACCGCAGGCAGTGGCGGCGCGGTGCCATAGGAAAAACGGCACGGCTTCGCCTCCGCTCCGCCTCCGGCTTCAGTGTGAGGAGACTAAAACGTAGATATATTTTATCTGTTTATTTACAGTCCGGCCTGATCCAACCCAGTGAGGTGCCTTCACGTCCGTCCGACGCGTCTTCACTTCGTTCTCTACAGATTTCCGATAACATTTGCGGAACTAATAGAAGGGGTAATGAAATGTTAATTTGCAAGAATATTTATATATTCTTCTAGATAATGTAGGAATCTTAGGCATGCAACTTTTAAATTGATTTTCGGATGATATATATAATAAATAGGTAATGCTGTTAAGCATTATTTATCCACACATTATCATCTACTCCCAAGCTAAGCAGATATAATTATTAAGCAAGCAACCTAAGAAGTATATTTTTCAAATAAATATAGTATTAAATAAATTTCCTGTTAAATGACTGCTAAGAATGCTTAAGAGGCGATTTACATTGCGAAGTTCTGCTGATTTAGGTACATTCGGCACCGAGTGGGCGGGGCATCGTGCTATACAAGCGAGTATTGCTATAAAATCTTGATCCACCAGTAATTTTTACAAAGTTTTCTTAGGATTGATTTTGGTAGATGATTTTTTTATGTGAATCAAATATCGCTTCCTTAGATTTATAAATAATTTAATAGTATCTGTTTGTCTTATCGTTTTTATGTAGGTAATTTAATTTATACTTACTATGTTACTATTACATTAAAAGTGAAAGTCTGTGTGAATGTTTGTTATAATTATTGCAGTAACTACTAATTTATTTTACCTAGAATAACACATATGAAGTATTATTTTGAAAATTAACCTTTGAAGGGTGTATGCAACGCATAGTTAAAAACTCCTTTCTTGTTACTGATATTTTGTCTATGTATTTTGAATTTGAAAATATTAAAACAATTGCGAGCGTCGCGTGTTCGAGGGGGGTGCGCGCAAAGGTGCGGGACGCGGGGTTGGATGCCGCGGTCGCCCGTTCCGGACCGGTGGACCTTTGTAAAACGATACGGGATGTGTTATAAGTGTTTATTGCCTAAACATAAACAAGACAGTTGCCCCGCGCCAGTTTGTGATGTAGAAGAATGCGTACAATCACATCATCACTTCCTACTGGGTACATCTTCCAACTTACCTACACTAGGTACCTTTGATGAGTCAGATACCTACTTGAGAAAGCAGTGGCGCTTGTCACAAAAACTGACTGACATGTTTTGGAAACGGTGGGTAAGGGAGATTCTTCCAGATATGAGACCTAGGCAGAAGTGGCACGCAGAACAAGAACCCCTGCGAGTGGGTGATTTGGTGCTGGTTGTTGACCCCAACTCTCCCCGAAACGTATGGCCGAAAGGTTTGATACAGAATGCACTAGCCGGAAAAGATGGTAGAATTCGAGTGGTCGACGTTAAGACTAAGACTGGGATATTGCGGAGAAACGCAACACGCGTCGCACGTATCACGGTTGATGCTGAGTGCTGCTCCAGCACTAGGGGGGGGAATGTATGCAACGCATAGTTAAAAACTCCTTTCTTGTTACTGATATTTTGTCTATGTATTTTGAATTTGAAAATATTAAAACAATTGCGAGCGTCGCGTGTTCGAGGGGGGTGCGCGCAAAGGTGCGGGACGCGGGGTTGGATGCCGCGGTCGCCCGTTCAGAGATCTTCAGTAGCTTTTTCAGACCCATCGCGCGCACGCTCACTGATCCGCTTCACTCGTCGTTTCTCACAGCAAAGGTCTTTGTTTTCCCTTCCCTATCGCCTACAAAGGGGTTAAATAGGGTGGTAAATTTTGTATGGGAAATTATTATTCCTTGGTTCGAAACAATCAAAACTCAGTTCAAATAAATTTTGAAGTGAATAATTAAATACGTATTTTTATGTTTTACAATATAACCCCTAGGGCTTTTGCAATAAATTTTTAGGAAAAGAAAAATAACTTTTCCTTTTTCTCTCATTCACTCAAAACATGATACCATTACCTGAAAACCATTACGTATGTAAATAATAGATAAGCGCATCCGCTCTCCGCGTCGGCTCTAAATTCTAAAACGTGGCCTACCCACCAAAGAATCAAACGTAGTGATTATTCTCAGCCTTGGACATCGATATAGTTCTCAATTTGACAAATAAATTTATAATCGGGCGAAGCCGTGGGGCGCAACTAGTAATATTATAATGTGAAAGATTTGTATGTATGTAACGAATAAACTCACAAAGTGACCAATTTTGAAGACTCTTTCACCATTTGAATGCTACTTATCCTTCAGCAACCAACATAGACTATATTTATTAGTAAAAAAAAGGATCCCTACTAAAACTTAAATTATCTAAAACAAGGTGTAAAAAAGTTAGTCACAAAATGTCTTTCGGCGCGTGCGCTACGAAAACTATTGATGATAGAACAAAACAATTTACTACGACTTTGCAGAACACATTATTATCTACAAAAAACATCGCTACAATATGTATATGTCTAACTATTACAGTGACGTCATAATAAATATTCATTTAAAAAATGCCGTCATTAATGCGGTCGTCGCAAGAAGAGGCTCTTTATTTGTACCCTGGTATAATAATAATAATAATGCAGGACAATCCACACAGTACCATCTAGCCCCAAAATTAGCTACTCAAAGCTTGTGTTATGGGTACTAGAAAACTATTATAATTATATAATACAAAATGTATATGGATAGATTTTTTTATTACACATTATATTTATAACTATGCGTCACGAAGGGTTCCGTAATAATTATTAATAAGACTGTTACAATAAAAAAAACGTATGCGACTAATTTTTTTTTAAAACCGCATTGAAATACATGTTGAATTGATTAACTAATTGATTCCAAACAATAAAATTGTTTTAATTTAAATATCGTTATTAATAAAATAAGTGAAATGATTCCAAAGATCAATTTTAGGGACATAAATAAGGCGTACTGGAATCAAAAATTTCTGAAATTCGTAATTTATATCCTCAGTTTATACGAAAATAAAAAAAATGGCCTTTAAAGAAAAATAAACTTTTAAAAATTAAAAACACACCTCAAATTCGTAGCAACATACCCTGGGTTTAGTCGCAAACGATCACGTGATCGAAATTTGTCTAGGTGTTTAGAAACTAGTTTTTAGCTGCAAGCAGCTCGCGTCGGTTGTGTAGGCTGTTTTTTTTTATTTAGAACCCCTTTTCGTAATCTACACTCCTGAATTGGTGCGTTACCCACACCCCCCTACACGTTTCCGTAAAAAAAACATACCTGGGAAGGTATGTTTTTTTACGGAAACGTGTAGGGAGGTGTGGGTAACGCTGATTGACATAATTGTTCTCCTTGCTAACCCACCCCCCTACACGGCCGAAGTACCCCAGGGTGGGGTCGAGGGGGTTGTCCTGGGGGTCGTGGGGGGAACGTAGCACGGCGAGCGAAGCGAGCCGTACTCGTCCCGGTGTCGCATCTCGGCTCGCTTCGCTCGCCTCGATGCTCCACCTTCAAAAAACCTCAAAAATGGGGCAAAAAATAGTTTTTTTTAAAAAAAGGGGGTCTGGGGGTGCAAATGGGTCAAATTTTTTTTGGTTTCCGCAACTATTCGTCCTCCTCTACGTGACTGCGAAAAGATTTTTTTTTCATCGCGAGCCGTTCGGGAGATATGAAAGGGGGTTCTAAAAAGGGTTCATGGGGGGGGGTCGATTTTTTTTCTTCCTATTAAAGATTATACCTTCTATACGATCCCGTCATCCGAAATTATCTATCGGTACGCTAACCGGTAGCAATTCAAAAGTGGGGGTCTTGGGGGGTCTTTGGGGTAAAAAAAATGTAACCCCCCAAAACGATTTTGAACCCTCCACACGACCCCACAAAAAAATCTGACCCACCCCCTACACGGCCGAAGAACCCCAGGGGGGGTCGAGGGGGTTGTCCTGGGGGTCGTGGGGGGAATGCAGCACGGCTCGCTTCGCTCGCCGTGCTGGTTCCCAGTGTCGCATGTCGGCTCGCTTCGCTCGCCTCGATGCTCCACCCTAAAAAAACCCTTAAAATTGGCCAAAAAACGGTTTTTTTAAAAAAAAGAGGGTCTGGGGGTGCAAATGGGTCAAACTTTTTTTGGCTTCCGCAACTATTCGACCTCCTCTACGCGACTGCGAAAAGACTTTTTTCCATCGCGAGCCGTTCGGGAGATACGAAGGGGGGTTCTAAAAAAGGGTCATGAGAGGGGGTCGATTTTTTTTTCCTTCCTATTAAAGACTTAACCCTCTATACGTTCCCGCCATCCAAAATCCTCTATCGGTACGCTATCCGGTAGCAAGTCAAAAGCGGGGGGTGTTGGGGGGTCTTGGGGGTCAAAAAAATTTCACCCCCCAAAACTAATTCTAACCCTCCATACGACCCCACAAAAAAATCTGACCCACCCCCCCACACGGCCGAAGAACCCCCGGGGGGTCCTAGAGGGGGTTGTCCTGCGGGTCGTGGGGGGAATGCAGCACGGCTCGCTTCGCTCGCCGTGCTGGTTCCCAGTGTCGCATCTCGGCTCGCTTCGCTCGCCTCGATGCTCCACCCTAAAAAAAACCCTTAAAATTGGCCAAAAAACGGTTTTTTTAAAAAAAAGAGGGTCTGGGGGTGCAAAGGGGTCAAACTTTTTTTGGCTTCCGCAACTATTCGACCTCCTCTACGCGACTGCGAAAAGACTTTTTTCCATCGCGAGCCGTTCGGGAGATACGAAGGGGGGTTCTAAAAAAGGGTCATGAGAGGGGGTCGATTTTTTTTTCCTTCCTATTAAAGACTTAACCCTCTATACGTTCCCGCCATCCAAAATCCTCTATCGGTACGCTATCCGGTAGCAAGTCAAAAGCGGGGGGTGTTGGGGGGTCTTGGGGGTCAAAAAAATTTCACCCCCCAAAACTAATTCTAACCCTCCATACGACCCCACAAAAAAATCTGACCCACCCCCCCACACGGCCGAAGAACCCCCGGGGGGTCCTAGAGGGGGTTGTCCTGCGGGTCGTGGGGGGAATGCAGCACGGCTCGCTTCGCTCGCCGTGCTGGTTCCCAGTGTCGCATCTCGGCTCGCTTCGCTCGCCTCGATGCTCCACCCTAAAAAAAACCCTTAAAATTGGCCAAAAAACGGTTTTTTTAAAAAAAAGAGGGTCTGGGGGTGCAAAGGGGTCAAACTTTTTGTGGCTTCCGCAAATATTCGACCTCCTCTACGCGACTGCGAAAAGACTTTTTTTCCATCGCGAGCCGTTCGGGAGATACGAAGGGGGGTTCTAAAAAGGGGTCATGAGAGGGGCTTGATTTTTTTTTCCTTCCTATTAAGGACTTAACCCTCTATACGATCCCGCCATCCAAAATCCTCTATCGGTACGCTATCCGGTAGCAAGTCAAAAGCGGGGGGTGTTGGGGGGTCTTGGGGGTCAAAAAAATTTCACCCCCCAAAACGAATTCTAACCCTCCAGACGACCCCACAAAAAAATCTGACCCACCCCCCCACACGGCCGAAGAACCCCCGGGGGGTCCTAGAGGGGGTTCGAAATTTAAAAAAGTCGAAATTTTCCCAAACTCCCCCCCACCCCCCCTACACATTTACGAAAAAAAACCATACCTCCCCCTCCACCAACAGGGAGAACAATCATGACATGATTGTTCTCCCTGTTGTGACATTGTCAGTCAGTGAGTGAGTGAGTGAGTCAGTGAGTGGTAAACCAATTTTATATAAAGGGTAAAATAAAATAATACCATACCTTGCTTTCTTCAACGATAGAATATTTAGTTTTTTTTTTGTTTAGTAACGTATTTCTATTTATTTTTCCCCATTTCGGCTTGTGATAAACCTCAATTATAATAAAAATAACTATCTGGTATAATATGTAATAATAATGTACGAATTTAAAAATTATTGAAATATACTATGCGAATGTAAATATTTACAACGATCAAAACGTTCTAACTCGCTCATAAACGCAGCATTTTTTGGGCGTTTCGTCCGACGGAGAGTGCGAGCAAAAGTGACATAGGTCCACCTTCGACAAGCGCTCGCGCGGTACTGAGGGCAGATTGCCGGCACAATGAAATATATACCTTTTTTAATAAATTCATTAAAAAAAATTAGTTGGGATTTAAAACGTAAAATTAATATTGTAGTTTAAGAAAACAATGAAGATTATTTTGGTATAATTTTTATGTCAAAATGATGTAAAACTTTGGAGATATTAGGGTTTGTTTCGAAGCCTTTTCGATCGAAAGTTAACCTCGGTTCAGATTTATTTCCCTTCATATAAAGGCATATAACGAAAATGTATTTAATTATTATCGAAGAATGGGATATTTGTTACCTTAAAAAAAATAGTTTTATGGTCTATATTCAATGGAATCTTCAAATTAGAGCTCCCAAAACAGGTCTCCGAGCGTTTTTGCCTAAACTTGCATCGGGAGAATGATTATAACTAAATAAAAAAATAAGTTATCAAAAATCTGTTTAATTATTATTGAAGTTAAGGAAACAATCTACTATTAACAAGAAACTGTTATTTCAAGCAACGAACGAAAGTCATAGAATTTGGACGATGAAAAAGTGCATTTCCGCGTTTTTACGTAATAGGGGCCTTAATTGGTATTATTATTTAAACGTAGGATACTTCTTGTCCTGATAAAGCATCAAATTCTAATTGGAGATCAAATTATGAAATTCGAATTTAACGCGGGTGAAACCACGTGGAACAGCTAGTTAATTTAATATTTACAGAAGGCCAGTTTTAAAGCCAAGCACAACAATTTTTTTAATATTACCAGAAGTCCAGTTTTTAAAGCCAAGAACAACAGTTTTAAATATTTACAGAAGCGCGGTTTTTTAAGACAAAAACAACAGTTTTGTAATAATAATAGTCATTTATTTCAGATAATTACAAATCTATATAACAGTTAGTAACAATTGTCTTAATAATTATGTTAATTTACACATAATTATTACACACACAGACAGAAGTTCAGTTTTTTTAAGCCAAGAAAAATCGTTATTTATTATTTAGAGAAGTCCAGTTTTAAAACCAAGAAATTTAAATATTTTACAGATGGGCGTCAAATGCACATGTCCGACGAGGAAGGCGAAGTGTTCGACAATCGCTGGCTGAAAGAGCTGTCGACGCCGAAACGCGACGCGCCGCCCGGCCAGCGCCTCTCCGAACTCAAGTGGAGGAACTCCCTCTGTCCCCCGCATTTGAAGAGCTCTTACCCCGCTGAGACACAGTTCGCAGGGCCTTTAGACGAAGAAGAACTTAAGGTAAGAGTTATAGAGTGCGCCGCCCGGCCAGCGCCTCTCCGAACTCAAGTGGAGGAACTCCCTCTGTCCTCCGCATTTGAAGAGCTCTTACCCCGCTGAGACACAGTTCGCAGGGCCTTTAGACGAAGAAGAACTTAAGGTAAGAGTTATAGAGTGCGCCGCCCGGCCAGCGCCTCTCCGAACTCAAGTGGAGGAACTCCCTCTGTCCCCCGCATTTGAAGAGCTCTTACCCCGCTGAGACACAGTTCGCAGGACCTTTAGACGAAGAAGACCTTAAGGTAAGAGTTATACAGTGCGCCGCCCAGCCAGCGCCTCTCAGAACTCAAGTGGAGGAACTCCCTCTGTCCCCCGCATTTGAAGAGCTCTTACCCCGCTGAGACACAGTTCGCAGGACCTTTAGACGAAGAAGACCTTAAGGTAAGAGTTATACAGTGCGCCGCCCAGCCAGCGCCTCTCAGAACTCAAGTGGAGGAACTCCCTCTGTCCCCCGCATTTGAAGAGCTCTTACCCCGCTGAGACACAGTTCGCAGGACCTTTAGACGAAGAAGACCTTAAGGTAAGAGTTATACAGTGCGCCGCCCAGCCAGCGCCTCTCAGAACTCAAGTGGAGGAACTCCCTCTGTCCCCCGCATTTGAAGAGCTCTTACCCCGCTGAGACACAGTTCGCAGGGCGTTTAGACGAAGAAGACCTTAAGGTAAGAGTTATACAGAGTGCCGCCCGGCCAGCGCCTCTCCGAACTCAAGTGGAGGAACTCCCTCTGCCCGCCGCATTTGAAGAGATCTTACCCCGCTGAAACACAGTTCGCAGGGCCTTTAGACGAAGAAGACCTTAATGTAAGAGTTAAGGTCTTCAACAAGGTCCACCAAATGCGAGTTATAATGGTATAAAAAGGGAGCCTACTAAAAATCTACAATTCTTCACCCTGGGATGACACTAGACAATTCTGGGGTGAAATGAACCACCCGCCACTCCATCTATATACGCCAATGCTCTTCACCCTGGGGTGGTCACGCCCCCCCCCCCGTATGTTATAGCTAGAGTAGTTAATATAAGAGTCCCCGCAGACTACAGACTTTCTATCGGCCGATAGTTTAGTCGAGTTGGCCTGTTCGTGCGCACAATGTGCCAGCCAACAAAACAGTTAGGTTAGGTCACGAACAGGCCAACTCGACTAAACTATCGGCCGACAGAAAGTTTGTAGTCGCGGGGTCTCTTAGTTTGAAATTAATTCTAATCAAGACAAAACTAGTATTTACAATTGAAACAAATTGCAGAGGGTTACAAATAGCCTAGAAGTAGCTGAAATGATCCATATCAATACCAGTCGGAAGCGTTTCCAATACGCTGGTCCTTAATTCTCACCTTAACCCTTTATTTCCCGTTTCGGTGTAGCCCGTTATTTATGATGCGCCCGCGCACGGAAAACGCACAAATGACAAGAGATCCCTCCCGTGCGTGTCGCCTTATCGAGTGTTTCGCCAAATTAAGCTACAAAATAGAAGATATACGACACAGTAAGACAATGTGATTTTTTCTTTAACTTATTCATTGTTTAGTGTTTTCGAGGGTTAATAAAGAAAACAGCCTATGTCTCCGAGTGAGGCGTTGACTACCATATAGTTAAAGCTAATTACCAAAAAAACAGTAAGCGGTCAGAATGACCGCTTGTAGGTAGTTAATTATGGTACGTAATTATTTATGTAAAAACAGTGAAAATTGCCCTTTAAATGACGGAATTATTGCGCGCTGATTGGAGGAAGATTCTCCAGATCAAGACAACATACCGAATGAACTGTAGTGATGTGGAAATTGATATAGGAGGTATATTTGTACTCGAATAATTTCGTAGATTCAATACTAATTTTATTAAAATATTAATAAATGCGCTGAAATGTGTACAGTTCAACCTGCTATTTCCGAAATAAGTTTTATTACATTCACAATTATGTATATGTAGAGAAGTTTTAATTGATTGTTCGAATTAGATATTTTAGCAAGTAAACGTTTTCAAGTTCCTTAAATTCCAAGTGTTTTGATCGTGGATCGGGTTTTCTGAGCATTATTGACTTTTCTGATGTTTTCGATCTATCTGATCAGATTTTTATTTATTTGATTATAAAAAATTACCAGCTTTATTTATGTATTTACTGGTAAAAAGAGGTTGCATTATCATCGCTAAGCTAAACAAATAAATAATGCTGAACAATCCATACAGCACCATCTAGCACCAAGCTCAGCGGAGCTTGTATTTTGGGTACTAGACGACTGATATACTGTAAACATTATACTACATAGATAGGTAGATATTATTAGCTCTGCTGAAAAACAAGTGAAGGAAGGTGACTTGGTCTATAGGTTTTTTTCTTTGCCTGTTTTATTTTTATGCGAGAGGTTGATTTCGTATCACTGTGGTCAGGCATCTATCACTCGCTTAAAGTCTCCACACACTGAAGCCGGAGGCGGAGCGGAGGCGAAGGCGTCCCGTTTTTTCCTATGGCACCGCGCCGCCACCGCCTGCGGTGTGTGTGTAGGCTTTCATATGATTCAATAGGATACAACTCGCACGCCTTCGCCTCCGCTCCGCCTCCGGCTTCAGTGTGTGTGGAGACCTTTATACCTACCGCGATATGTACCTACAGCGCTCGACAACTCGAAGTTACAAATAACTAGGGGCCGCCCCGCGCTGTGAAGACACGCCGATTTTTTTTATCCGCAAGATATTGTAAGAAATAACTTTACCTGTCTAGGTACCTATCTATCGTTTTAGTTTAGATATTGCCGCCATTGTACAATAGTTTTGTGATATTTGAGATGGAAATGTACACTAGAAGAAACAGATTATATGTTATGCGAAAGAAATATTTACATCTTTGGAGTAAAAAAATACGAAATGCGTGACTTTATTTAGATTTTATTTTAGGTAAGTATTTGCGAGTCGCAGTTATACCTTTATTTGGATTTATAGATATTATTTAGGTAAAAATTACGACAAAAAAAGCTCAAGAATCTGTATGATGATGATGTTAGATTTGCAAATTACGTTTGTGTGGGGAATTCGTTCTTCGGAGGCCACATATGGCGACACCGTCTAGTTACTTCACCTTTGCCTGACCCACTGGGTATCAACTACTAACTGGTTGGTTGTAGGCTGGAGCTCCCGTTAAACCGCAGCGCAAGGAGGTTGGCATCACCGCCTACAAGAAACCTGGTCCGCCCACCCCGAGCAAGCAAGCGGGACGACTTTCAGCCACGGTAATTATTTATCCTTACTTATATTATATTAGCGAAAGTTTTTATGGATGTGTGGATTTTTTTTTTTAATCTTCTTTATTTTAAGGACTTTTAACTTTTAAGATAGTATGTCAGTGGATGTGTGGATGTTTGTTGCTCTTTAACGCAAAAACTACTGAACGGATCGGGCTTAATTTGAAATAGACGTAGTTCTATATAGCAGTATTGCAATAATGATTCGCTGCGCCAGAAACTCACCTCTCGGGTCACGAGTTGCATCGACCAGACGCCGAGTGTTGCGATGTAACAACTGATTGCATGCCCAGGGCTCCGACCAAAGAAATAAATCACTTTGTTCTATATCAATACTAATCGTCTCGTCCTTATGATGCTGGCTGCCCCGCTGTATAGCAATGCTGATGCGCTGCGCCAGATAGTCACCTCTTGGATCACGCTGACCAAAGAAATAAATTACTCTGATCCATATCAATATCAATCGTCACGTCCCAGCTGTATGGCAATGCTGATGCGCGGCGCCAGTTACCCACCTCTCAACATTGCATTGCATTGAGTTGCATGGACCAGACGCCGAGTGTTGCGATGTAACAACTGATTGCATCCCCAGGGATCCGACCTCCGCGAGTCTCTCCGCGGCGAGCCGCACGCCGAGCCGGCCGACCACTCGCGCAAGACCAGCACTCCGGCGCGTATCCGGAACTTCCTGCGCTTCCACAAGACTAGCAACGATACCAACGAGGTGAGATACATCACTACATAGTATAAAGTAAAGTAAAGTTTATTTAAATTTTAGGACAAAAACATTCAGGGTTACAATAACAATTTTACAGCTTATTTTGAAACATTTTTGATCTAGGTGTAGGTTGTTACCCGTGGTCGAGTGACTGTCTTCCGTACTAGTTTAGCACTGTATTACAATAAAACAAAGTCGCTTTTTCTGTCCCTATATCCCTTTGAATGCTTAAATCTTTAAAACTACGCAACGGATTTTGATGCGTTTTTTAATGGATAGAGTGATTCAAGAGGAAGGTTTATACGTATAAAAACCGTGCGAAGCCGGGGCGGGTCGCTAGTATATAATAATACATAATGACTTAGCCATTGGCGTATCTAGGTTTACTTTCCATAGGGGGGCCAGGTCTTAAACGGCGGGTCGCTAGTATTATAATAATCTATTATCTTAGCTCGTGGCACGATGATGATTTAGTTTTACTAACGCGCGGTTCTTCCGCGAATTAAATCTGTGAGTTTAGCAGCCGCGCGGGTTTTAGCGTGTCTGATCTACTTTATTCATTCACATCACTTATCTAAATAAATAATGAATAATTCCGGACAGTCCACACAATGAAACACTACACATACTTTTTACAGTTATTTTTGTAATTGACAAAAATATAATAGGAAATACTATAGTCGTTCTTCCTCTTTTTAAATCATTTTTTCTTTAGTTCTCTCACATCATTAATCCGAATTAAAATGCCTGATAGATGGCACAAACTGCGGGATGCAGCTGCTGATACCCAGCAGTGGGTAAAAGTCGACTGCGGATGATGATGATAGGAATTAATTCGGGGAAAGCGCATTCACGACAAAAGTGTAAATGACGTCGGTTGCACCAACGGCTCAACTCAGACGTAGCTCGCTACGGCTTAACACTTAACACCCGTACGTCGAAAGCTTTTCCGACAGGCTTAAGCCGATTCCGCCTCGTTAAAATGTGGTGGCACCCCTAGAGACATATTTTAAAAGCACTGCAATATATTAAAGTTTAAATTGAATTGCATAAACGTCTTGGTGTGTATCGAATCATCACTACATAGTATAAAACAAAGTCGCTTTCTCTGTCCTTAAGTCCCTTTGTACGCTATCTATATTTTAGCCAAGACTATGCTTGGCTCTCCTACTGATAATCCTTAGTCGAATCTTACGACAAGCCGAGTCGGGGGTCGATTCTAACGCGGCTATCTTTAGATTCCTAGTAGTACCCTAAGTAACTTTGAGAATTTATTTAAAGATGATTTTTTTATCTTTTCAGGGAACCCCGCGCGCGCGAAGATTGAGCAATATTTTCAGAAAAAATCGATAGTTTGTGTTAATTGTGATGTGACTTTCGTTCAATAATTTGTTATGTTTTGTAATAAAATAATGTATTATTTAAACATATATTTTTCGTTTTCTGTATCTTTTTGAACTCCCTAACTTTTTTAAGAAGTTTCCTGGCTCATTTATATAAATCAAATAGGGTATAAACGTTTAAGCTTAGCTCTAAAAGTAAAGACTTAATAGTTATGAATTATTTATTTCGTAGAAGTACACCACAAATCACTAGCACCAAACATTACATACAAAATGTACAAAATTGTGCAAGTCTATGATTACATCACATTGTCAAAAAAAAACAAACACCTAGTTATAAAATTGGTAGATTCAAACAAGATTTCGAGCGCCTTGTGGTATAAAACAAGTTTAGGATGATTTTATGTTATTGATGATTATAACTTAATTGTTTAGTCTAAAATCATAGCACTAGATGTCGCTATCACTAATGTTCAGTCTATGACGTAAGCATTGTAGTACCTTTATTTTTAAGCGAGATGTCGCTAGTAAAAAGTGACGAGCTCTGAATCGCGCTGACGAGAACGCACGGATTTAGATAGGGTCATTTCATATTTTAAATAAAATTCAGTCCACTCCGAGAGTTCAAGTTGTTTCATTATAAACACCTCACCAGTACAGTGAAAGTAGGGGTCGGGCTCAACATTGGTCCTTAACGAGCCTGATGATAGTCAGTCATGGTACTGCATGTTTTGTGGAAGTGGAGGGTGAGTCGTTCTGTGCTGTGGATCGCAGCGGCAAAAGATCGACATTCGGAGTCGGTGGTATCCATGCCACCGACTTATGCGGGTGCGGATCTTCCAGATCCCCCGCCTATCGCTCTGAGCCGACGACACCTAGTGTCTGTCAGCTTCAGTGAGCGTCTGCAGCATACTGCAGTGCACCAGTAGTGGAGTTCAGTACAGTTCAAGTGCACATGGAGTTCAGTTCAGATCAGTTCAAATGCTCACTCAGCTGAGTTTAAGTTCAGTTCAAGTACACCAAGTGGAGTTCAGATCAGTTCAATGGTATCGTGTACCTAAAGAAGGGTACAAGGCCGGTGATCTTCCATCATCGTGCTCAAAAGAGAGTTCAAGGCGGGCGGTTGAGGTAGACAGTGGAACTGCCTCCCCCCGCACCACAGACGAGGCGATTTCCCCTGCGTGCTGGAGATAGAAGACTGTTGGCTGACGCGAGGATACCAGCCAGCAGCTCCGAGTGCGTCACATATTATGATCACAGTGCGTAGGTGGTAGCTGAAAAAACTGTAAGTACTTATAATATTGTGTTGTGTGATTGATACAGAAACAAAGACCATTTTGTGATATCTGTTTCTGTCAAGTGTTTTTAGTGTACCTACGTAACGGCTTAGAATCTACCTACAACCTATCAGTTCGGTATAGTGACTTTAGTTCATGTGAATTTAGAATAAAATAACATTAAGTTCGAAGTGCTTTTTGCGTGACGACTATACCTACCGGCACCTTTCAGTTCGGTGTAGTAGGTACATTACATACCTACCATATAACGATTTTGTTTATAGACGTTTAATAGTCGTAGTTTTAAGTACATAAGTAGGTAAATAGTGCATTTCGTGTTTGTTTAGGTAAATTCCTTATCTTCTAAGTTCTCGTGTTTTTTTGTAAATAAAAGTCGTTCAAAATGGATCTATGTATTAGCACTCAAAGCGAAATAAGCAAATCAATTGAAAGAGGGTTAATTAATTTCAAAAAATGTCCTAAAGATAAATTATCTTGCAACTACATAACCTCAAAACTCGAAATTCTAGAAAATGATTGGGCACGTTTTAGAGACAACCACTTTCAATTGTTTAGCAAGTTCCCAAAAAGAGATCTATGTAAAAGCCCTTATATGATAGAAAAAGTCAATGAACAAACTGAGGAAAACTATTTAATAAGTAAATGTTGTATGAAAGACACGTTGGAAAAGATCACTGTAAAACATCCACAACCATCTGAAACACCAGGTCAAGCTAAGTCTGACATGAGCAGTTCAGCTTCTTCTTTAGCTAAGTTACCAAAAATATCAATTCCGCATTTCTCCGGGAAGTACGAGGAATGGGCTACGTTCCGCGACCTGTTTGTTTCACTAGTCCACAAAAATACCTCTCTAGACAATGTACAAAAACTTCACTATCTAAAAGCGCATCTTAAGGATGAGGCAGAACAGCTCATCAGACACACTCCTATAACGGACTCAAACTATTCACGTTGTTGGGAACTCTTAGAAAATAGATATAATAATAAAAGATTTTTGTCAAAATCCATTTTGAACAAACTGTGTAGACAAAGAGCAATGGTAAGGGAGTCCGCTTCGGCATTGAAAGATCTTTTAGACACTAGTTCAGATTGTTTAAATGCACTAAGTTGTTTGGGCGTACAGGTGACTACATGGGATATTATAATCATTCACATACTTAGTTCAAAATTAGATTATGAAACCCAGAAACAATGGGAACTTTCGATCTCAAGCCCAGATGGGAACATGAATGAATTGCCCACCTTCGCTCAGTTTAAAGCATTCTTAGAAAGGAGATTCCGAGCCTTAGAGTTTATTGAACCCGAAAAACAAGAACAAGTACAGCGTCAAAACAGTTTTAATCAACAACAATCAGAAACTAAGTCATTTATTGTTACCTCAGAGGAAGAAAGTACAAAAACCTTGAAGAGACCTAATTCTATACCCTGTGAATTGTGCACCGACAATCACAAGATCACATTCTGTAAGAAGTTTTGTAAGCTAGACCTAAACAAGCGGCGAGAATTTGTAATGAAAAAGAGAATGTGTTTTAACTGTCTTGGTGGAAATCATAGTGTAAACAATTGTAGAAAACCCACCACTTGTCGGATTTGTCGCAGAAGACATCATACTTTGCTGCACATCCCATGCGATCAGACCAGCTATCCGCTAAAAGCTAATGATTTTGCACAAACTAGTGTAAGAGCTACAGATGGGACGAACATAGTTAAGTTACCATTTAAAGAACATCCACAATGTATGCATGGTAACTCAAGGAACATAGCTGTAGGCACATTAAAATCATTAGAGAAAAGGTATTCAAAGGGTAATTATTTAAAGAATCAATATGAGGAGGTAATAAACAAGTACTTAAATCTAGAGCACATGAAAGCAGTTCAGAAGAATGACCAGAATAAAAATGAAGCGGTTTACTTACCTCACCAAGCAGTAATGAAAGAGAATACTTAATAGTACATATTCTAATGAAATCCTTCCACTGACTCCGGGTCACTTTCCGATAGGGAACCATTATTAGCAGAACAGTTTCAGACCAAAAGTTTGAATACCTACAAAAGAATCTGATCCTTTACAAGGTGGCAACTCATTCAAAGGTCTTTGCAGAGTTTTTAGAGTCATTGGTCCCATGAATAACTAACTAAATTAGTAAAAAGATCATGTCACATGTGTAGTCACTCTGTGCACAAACAAAGTTCTAATAAAGAGACCAACTTCCAAACTGTATTTTACAATGATAAGATTTAACAATATAAGTAAGTCCATATGATTTAAGTTTATTTAAGTTAGATCTAGATTCAATTGTGTAAGTTCTTAATTCTGAATAACAACTTTAGTCGCTCAGACAATTTAGAAAGCTAATTAGACTGTATTTTTCATTATTCTGTTTTTATTTGATTTCTTAAAGTACAACAATTTGTTATATAATATGAGCAAGTAAAGTATGTGTGCAAATTAAAATATAAAGCAAGTAGAACTTAAGTTCCATTAGTATTTGGAGATGATGTAATTTTAGCAGTAACAGTATTTATAGGTAGATTTTTTTTAAGTAACCTTTGTAAGGACGTAGCATACTACGTCCTTCGCGGGCGGTATGTTTAGTCTAAAATCATAGCACTAGATGTCGCTATCACTAATGTTCAGTCTATGACGTAAGCATTGTAGTACCTTTATTTTTAAGCGAGATGTCGCTAGTAAAAAGTGACGAGCTCTGAATCGCGCTGACGAGAACGCACGGATTTAGATAGGGTCATTTCATATTTTAAATAAAATTCAGTCCACTCCGAGAGTTCAAGTTGTTTCATTATAAACACCTCACCATTACAGTGAAAGTAGGGGTCGGGCTCAACACGTCGGTTGCACCAACGGCTCAACTCAGACGTAGCTCGCTACGGCTTAACACTTAACACCCGTACGTCGAAAGCTTTTCCGACAGGCTTAAGCCGATTCCGCCTCGTTAAAATGTGGTGGCACCCCTAGAGACATATTTTAAAAGCACTGCAATATATTAAAGTTTAAATTGAATTGCATAAACGTCTTGGTGTGTATCGAATCATCACTACATAGTATAAAACAAAGTCGCTTTCTCTGTCCTTAAGTCCCTTTGTACGCTATCTATATTTTAGCCAAGACTATGCTTGGCTCTCCTACTGATAATCCTTAGTCGAATCTTACGACAAGCCGAGTCGGGGGTCGATTCTAACGCGGCTATCTTTAGATTCCTAGTAGTACCCTAAGTCATCATCATCATCATCATCAACCTATATTAGTCCACTGCTGGACATAGGCCTCCCCCAATGAGCGCCATTGCGCCCTGTCTTCAGCTTGACGCATCCAGCATCTGCCAGCAGTCTTTCGCAGATCGTCATCCCACCTGGCCGGAGGGCGTCCTACGCTACGTTTACCGAGTCGCGGTCTCCACTCAAGAACACGTTTACCCCAACGGTTGTCGGTTCTTCGCGAGATATGGCCGGCCCATTGCCACTTCAGCTTGCTAATTCTTTGAGCTATGTCGATAACTTTGGTTCTCTGTCGGATGTATTCGTTACGAATTCTATCCTTCAGAGAGACTCCGAGCATAGCTCTTTCCATAGCTCGCTGCGCGACTTTGAACTGGTGGACCAGCCCTACCGTGAGTGTCCACGTCTCTGCTCCGTAGGTCATTACGGGTAGGACGCACTGATTGAAAACTTTCGTTTTCAAACATTGCGGTATGGATGAAGAGAAGACTTGACGTAGTTTCCCAAATGCTGCCCAGCCTAGCTGGATCCTCCTCTTGGCCTCCTTCTCAAAATTGTTTTTACCTAGCTGTACAATCTGCCCAAGGTAAGTATACTCGGAAACAATTTCAAGAAGGTGACCATCAACGACTATCGGTCCCGGAGCAATGTGGCCATTGATCATGACTTTGGTTTTATCCAAATTCATGCCAAGACCGATACATCGCGAGGCTGAAGCTAGGCCGTCCAGCATGTGGGTCAGCTCCTCTAGCGACTCCGCCATTACGACTATGTCATCAGCGAATCGAAGGTGTGAGATGTAATCGCCGTTTATGTTAATGCCCTTACCTTTCCAGTCCAGCGTCTTAAACATATCTTCCAATGCGCTCGTGAACAGTTTCGGGGATATGACATCCCCCTGTCTCACTCCTCTGCGCAATTGGATAGGTTTAGACTGCTGGTCCTGTACTTGGACACTCATAGTGGCAGCTTCATAGAGACACCTCAGCACTTCGATGTAACGATAGTCTACTTGGCATCGCTGTAAGGATTCCAGAACAGCCCAGGTTTCAACGGAGTCAAAGGCTTTCTCATAGTCCACAAAAGCGAGACACAGGGGCTGATTATACTCTTCGGACTTCTGTATAATCTGCCTCACTGTGTGTATGTGGTCTATGGTGCCATATCCTCCGCGGAACCCGGCCTGTTCCGGTGGCTGGAACTCGTCAAGTCTCCTGGCGAGACGATTCGTGATCACTCGTGAGAACAGCTTATAGATGTGGCTCAGGAGTGTGATGGGTCTGTAATTTTTAAGGAGAGTTTTATCACCCTTCTTAAAAAAGAGCACCACCAAACTCCTGCTCCACATCTTAGGAGTTCTCCCACTGTGAAGGACGGTATTGAAGAGGTGTTGTAGCTCCTGTATAACGGAGGCTCCTCCTGCCTTCAGAAGCTCTGAAGTTATACCGTCCTCACCGGGGGCTTTTCCATTTTTAAGCTGCCTCAAAGCTAACACGATTTCGTCTTGACTGATGTCTGGCAGTTCGTCGGTGTAGTGGCGTGTCAGGGTGGCTCTAGAATCAAGGTCATCTCGTCGGGAACGAGGGGCATGTGCAGTGTACAGACGGCCATAAAAATCCTCTATCTCGGCTGAAATCTCCGGTTTCGACAGTACGGTCCTCCCATCGTGCGTTTTAAGCTTCATCAGGTGGCTCCTGCCAAGCTGCTGAGTGAATACTTTGGACCCTCGGTTTCGCTCTATCGCCTCTTCAATGAGGCGTGTGTTGGAGCTCCGAAGGTCGCGCCGTACCATCTTCGCAATTCGCTTGTTCAGGTCTGACCTCTCCGCCGAAGACACTTGGGTGGTTTCCCGTCTTCTTGTCATCAGATCCAGAGTCTCATCCGAGAGTTTGGACTTCTTGCCAGTTCGCTGTTTTTTGCAGAACTTGATGCCCTCATCCCTCAACGTTTCGACCAGATTGTGTAGGCTCTCGTCAGCGTCATCAGTGGGTTCCAAGGCAACAAATCTGTTTCCGAGTAGCTGCTCGAACTTCTCGGTGCCCGCCATGATTTGGATTGGATTTGGTCGGAGCGTGGACTTCATCAGACGGTGTCTTTCAAGCTTCAAGTTGATATTCAGAGTGCCTCGGAGCATTCGGTGATCAGATCCGGTATTGAACCTGTTGATCACTGAGACATCTCTGAATATGTGCTTGCTATCCGTCATGATGAAGTCGATCTCATTTTTAGTCACAGTGTCGGGGCTTTGCCACGTCCACTTCCTTTGAGGCTGTTTCTTAAAGAAGGAGTTCATTAAGAACAGTCCCTCTTTCTCAAGGAAGTTGACAAGCATTTGCCCCCTGTGATTCCTGATTCCATAACCATGCGGGCCTATTCGGGATTCATTGCCAGTCTGGATTCCCACCTTGCCGTTAAAGTCCCCCATAACAACGTTGAAGTGAGCCTTAGTGGTGTTGTGTAAGGCTTTGGATATGTCTTCGTACATATCCTCCACTTCATCATCCGAGTGTGCCGAGGTCGGTGCGTAGACCTGAATTACCTTCATGCTATACCGCTTGGAAAGCCGAAGGATCAGGTACGCTACCCTGGTCGACACACTGGAGATTTCTTGAACGTTGCTAGAGAGGGCCTTATTGACGAGGAAACCTACTCCACCCTGGGATGTTTTATCACCCTCACGAAAGTAGAGAAGATGGCCTGAGTCTAGGGTTACGGTGTCCTCCCCCTCTCTACGGACTTCACATAACCCGAGAACATGCCATTTAATGTTCTCTAACTCCACTTCCAACTGCGCTAGATGATGGTCAAGCCTCAGAGTGCGTCCGTTAAACGTAGCCAGGGTCATTTTAGTAAGCGTGTGGTAGCCTGAATACCGGTGATTCTTAGCACCCCCTGCCCCGCCGTTACCATGACCGCTACCATGGCCAGGAATAGCGAGGCGGCCGGGTACTGGGGGCCGGTTTTTGGCTTTGCTTATCATTAAGGGGTAATGCCCATAATCCCCACGCTGGGCATGCGGGTTGGGGATCGCAGTTTGATGGTGGGGTTGTTCTAGAGGGGTGCTGCTGCCCACCCCCCCGTATATCCCTTAGTCGCCTCTTACGACACCCACGGGAAGAGTTGGGGTAGTGCTATTCTAAGCCGGCACCACACGGCTACCCTAAGTAACTTTGAGAATTTATTTAAAGATGATTTTTTTATCTTTTCAGGGAACCCCGCGCGCGCGAAGATTGAGCAATATTTTCAGAAAAAATCGATAGTTTGTGTTAATTGTGATGTGACTTTCGTTCAATAATTTGTTATGTTTTGTAATAAAATAATGTATTATTTAAACATATATTTTTCGTTTTCTGTATCTTTTTGAACTCCCTAACTTTTTTAAGAAGTTTCCTGGCTCATTTATATAAATCAAATAGGGTATAAACGTTTAAGCTTAGCTCTAAAAGTAAAGACTTAATAGTTATGAATTATTTATTTCGTAGAAGTACACCACAAATCACTAGCACCAAACATTACATACAAAATGTACAAAATTGTGCAAGTCTATGATTACATCACATTGTCAAAAAAAAACAAACACCTAGTTATAAAATTGGTAGATTCAAACAAGATTTCGAGCGCCTTGTGGTATAAAACAAGTTTAGGATGATTTTATGTTATTGATGATTATAACTTAATCATATTACCTATTCTTTAAAATAACACTGAAATAAGATCAATCGAGACAAACCATTTCCATAGATTTTTTGTTTGTTTTTGTCAACTATACAGGGTTATAGATATCTAATAATTAACCTCTTAAAGGCGACTTGGGTGAATCAAGACTAACAACTTTTGTTCTACGACTTTTGCCAAAACGTAATACATCCAGTTTTTTTTTTGTTTTGGCGGGCATTTCTATCAACTCCCGCTAGCCTCACCGCAACCACTTTCTTTCTTTGCTAGATATATGTATAAGATATACAGGTCATGTACCGAACCGACATGTCTCAATCTGTGACGCCTAGACAGAGCTAAGAAGATTAGAACTGAAAATTTGCTTATAATATTTTTTTTGTTATGGGAAAAAAATCATTGAATTGATAAAATCGTAGAACAAAAGTTGTTAGTCTTGATTTACCTGTATATATTCAAAACAAAATCATATCAAAATCATGATCTTATAATCCGTGGTTAAACCAATAAAACTAAACTTCAAAATCTAAGTTGTTTAAAGGGATAGAAAAACTCCTGAAGTACTTTTATTTCACTACTGAATGTAGTCCCGTGAACTCGCGTAGACTACGCTTCTTTCGCGAAAGTAGTTCAGTGGTCATTTCTTGAACTACTAACGTTGCCTAGTTAGACATTTCATTATGTTTAGTTAAGTGATGTTTTTAAACTCATTCTACAGTAGATACTAACACTTTCTGGCAGTTATCAAAAACTAATTTCTATTTGCGCTACAAAATAGTTAAAAATAACATAAAAATAAATACTGCTGTGCTCTTGTTATTGCTCCAAATTAAAATTAACTTAATCCATATCAAAATAAATAATCTCATTTGTATTATAAACAATTGCATAATTAAGTAGATCATAACAAAATAATTATTACATTATTACATAAAATACGTCGCAACAAAATATAGATCAAAACCTACAAACTTAAAAATCGGTCTAAAAAAATAGGTGTTAACAACCTAAATCAAAATATGATTCTAAAGCTGGATTTAATAAATTTATATAAGCTTTAATAATAATTTACGTTAAATAGTCATGTTAGGCTTGTTATCTGTCTCTAACCAAAATTATCATTAATGCGTTACCCTGTATCACACTAAGGCTCAATTCATACAACAGCGACGGCGACATCACGCGCAGTTTCTCAAGCGATATTCTGTATTATAGTAACGATAAAGTTTAAAATGATAATATAGGTATCTAACACTGAAAGTACTTGCTTAAAAAAGCGTCGCTGCCAACAGTGCCCACCCCGGTGGTGTGTGAATTGAGCCATGCGAAAACAGTATTTGGTACCCACCAAAAGCAACTTCCTATATTAGCCAAAACTATCAAAATTAAACTAATACAAAGGTAAATTTTATGATGCGTATCATAAACCGTCCGATATTTATTTTTTAATTTCAAAGGAAATTAAAAAACGTTAAACAAAGGTTTAACGTATTAATAAGACAAAATAGGTGGCGCTAGTGTGCCTCGGGGTAACGCCTTAAGTTTTTGATCATTGCACTCTTGAGTATTTATAGAGGTTGTCAGTGCTAAAGTAAGCAAGGGACACTTCATTTCGCTACATTATGTAATATGTTTTTGGTTGGTTCTCTGAAAGTTATTCGAACAATCAGTATATAATTTGTTGGTTAACATATAATGTATGAAAAGAGATGTCAAAAATGTCAATTAAAATATAATCGTGTGATTATCTTTTAGAATAACTTAATTAAGTACTTGTTTTTCTCATACATTATAAGTGAACCTTGTGTCTGTATGAGAAAAAAGCATAAACCTAAAAACACCCAATTATGGTTCTAGTATCTCGTCCCTAAACTTTACAAACATAAGAATATTTCCGTAACTGACTATTTTGGAGTGTAGATCTAGTTCTGATTACGAGGCGACTAATCAACCCCCTTTTCTATCTACTTTTGATGCTATCTAACGTCCCGAGATCGGCAAGCTCTGTACAAATCAATATCTAAGTACACTTAAACTACTTACAACAAGTCAATAAGGTATTTACAATACAAGGTACCTAAATGGATTTAATTTTCCTAAGTCAATCGTAGAAAATGTTACTATCTAAGTCTACGTGCTACGTCATTACTATTGTAATTCTCATGTTTAGGATGTACGAGTTAGGAATCCGTCGATATATTGACACCAGTCTAATTTCTGTTTGTACGAAGGCTATACAATCTGCGAACAGCAAAGCAAATACTAAATTGATAATCGACTCTGTCTAGTAAAGTCTGTTTATCTGTCTGTCTGTTTATCTGTCTGTCTATCTAGAGACAAGAGTTCGGGTTATGAGTGCACCACTGCGGCCAAAGCGGCGCCGCCTTAACACCTTTGTCAATGAGTCTCCCGCGGTGCGTGTCCAGTCTTAAGTAGACATCTGCCGCGGCGCCTTCAGCGCGGTCCGACCAGAGGCGTTCAGCCAACGCAGCGGACCGAGGCCACATCCTCGCGTCTAAACCTCCAGCGCCAAGCTGCTCGCTCCACTGACAAGCGGCGCCGCCTTCTATACGCCACGGTTGAGGCTGTGCTATTCCGGCGTCTTCCCCAAAACTATTCACAACACTGCTGCGACTAGCAGCTTCTTCTATCCACGGCCGGTGCTCGTACATCTGCTGCCAAGAGCGGTACGGCCCGCAATGCCCGTCGGATGAATCTCGCCAGGAACCGAACCCGCAGTCCATGTACCATGCGTCTACGTGCGAGATCACAGACCGGAACCCCGCGTCTAGCACCGCACGCGACTCCGGCCAGTTTGACGCACCCCACACTTGTATTCCGATGCGACTGGAGTCTAACTTCTCTAAGTATGGAGACCTAGTGAGGTGCGACGACCAGATTAATGTCAGTTCTGGTGCTCGACCGCCGTTCGCTTTTTCCAGGGCTCGCATAGCGCGTCGCGTGAATTCCAACCAGAGGGTCATAGGATCTGTATCGTTGAAGTGTTGCTGCCAACAACGCTCGGATACCTCATCGCCCCCAATGTGGAACAGGTCATCAACCCCGGTCAATCTGATTATCTCAGCATATATCTTCTCTAGTAGGACGTAGACGTGTGGGTTGCGAGGGTTGAGCTGTCCGCAAGGAGGCTCGCCGCACCAGGCGCCCCAGGGCTCCGCCTCGACGCAGTAGGCGAGGTCTCCGAGCCCGGCGGCGGGCCCCCAGCCCCACGCGCGGCCCACGTGCGAGGGCGCGTCTACTTCTATCAAGACTCTGATGCCGCGGAGTCTTGCGCGCTTTACGATTGCTTTGACGTCGTCCGTCGTGTAGACGGCTCCTGGCCCGTACGCGCCGTGCTGTGCCAATTGCGGCGCGCTTTCCAACTTTAACGGGAACGACTGAGAGTCGCTCACGTGCCACTGGAACGTGTTCAGCTTACACGAAGCCATAGCGTCTATTGTCCGCTCGATATCGCTGACTGGAAAAAAGTTTCTCGACGTATCTAGAAGCAATCCTCTGAACGAAAATTTGGGCGCGTCGACGACGGTTGCTGACTCGAGAATCAGAAGCGTTCCCGCGTAAGGGTCCATCCAGATGATCTGCGACAGAGTTTCGAAGGCATGCCTCGCGCCGCAAAAGGAGTGAGCGTATACGTTGGCCACTAACTCTGGGCCGACGGCTTTCAGCGATAACCTATAGCTCTCGTCGGTATCGAGTCGCATTCTAGGATCGGCCGAGCCGTTGACAGCGACGCGGACGAGAACGTTCCTAGGGGGGCCGAGGTCTGCTTGCCGGGACTCTATTGTTCGTTGCAGCGCGTGAAGCTCGTCGATCATTAGTGCGAAGGCTTGTGTGAGATGTTCCGTGACGTCGTCGGACGGGCTGGCTGCGATGCGAAGCCTGAAGGAGTCAGCTCTGACGGGTACTGCGGCGGTGGAAAGGCTAACAGGGCCGGTCGGCTGCGGCCAGAGCTGCGTCGACGCACACAGCATATTGCAGGTCCTGAGAGACTGGAGGATGGAGGTCTCCGCGGCCAGGAGACGCTCGCAGCGATCGTTGCGGCACACCCATGTCCATTGTGGCTCGATGCCCCTGGAATAGAGGAGATACAGTTATAGAGTGACGTGGATGTGATGGATAATGTAGCGGTCCTCTGTTTTCTGAACTTTGTATTAATACGAAGATACTTCATTACCACATTCGTATTCATATTATTTATTGGTACTATGTCATAGTACCATACGCAAATACGAATACGCCCTGGCCCAAAAAGAAAGCTTAAACCACGAAGAACGCGGCAAGCTGAAGATACGGCGCTATGGCACTTATTAGGTCCAGCTGGGAACCTTCCTTAGGCTGAAGATACCTATATGGCAGATACTTACGAGTACATGCTATGCAGTGGCCGCCTATCAGCCTCATCGCTCTGCTGCCGCCAGTACAACAGCACAGCACCCGTGCACGCGACCGCAGCTAGCAGGACCAAAGCCCGTCGCATCCGCCCCACGCGCGAGAAAGGCACGGAGGCCCCGCGACTCAGCGCTTCGCCCCATGACGCCATCTTGAGAGGCTTTCATCGGCTGCGCATCTGGAAAAAAGGACAACATGGTCAGAGGTAGAGCCAACTTTTAACTTGTATTGATTAAAGCCTGATGTCGAAGAATGTCCAATTTTAAACCTTTTCGCCGTGACTTGTTAATTATGTCAGCGTAGCGTAGTAGCGAGCCCTCAAGTTGCCGTTCGTCAGATAAGTTACTCTAGGACTTAAGTGGAACAGACAATCTTCTGCTTAGTGCAGTGTTTCTACGTAAAGACTGCTGCTAATTTTAGACGTGCAAGAAACGAAAATCGTATGCAAAGTACAAGATAGGTCATGCGCTGACATTTGGTCGCAGTGATCGCAAAAATTAAAAACAAAATCACTAATACCGTTTCACCTCAACCTCTCCTTTATAGTTAGGTAGGTAAATACCTAAATATGCAGTTACCTGGTCAACCACATGTAATAATGTGTGTTTTGCAACATTCGAGCACGTTCAGATCATTTACATAAGGTATTTATTTGTGAATTTTCGTTTTATCTGAAATGGTTCCGAGGAAACGGCTCCAATTAACTTATCTACGTGTGATTTCACACATACTGTTACGTTTAGGGTTCTGTAGGAAACGAGGAACCATTTGATTCTATAGATAACGTGTATTTAAGATACGAATATAAATAAGTACTCGTAGATATAGACATTCACAGAACACATTTTTAAACACATTTTATGAAAATAAAATAAACATTTAACATAAATATAACATAACACAGAAAAACAACTCAAAATACTTATTTTAAAATAATAAAAAAAATCAAATGTACTGTATGTCACAGCAGCAAAAAGGTCTCGACTCAGCATTAATGCCTTACCTACCACTCAAGAATGGATAGGCGCTGATATTCTGCCGAAACCATTGTGATCACAAGACCCTGTGAGTTTTATGATTATTACTGTTTGTTTTAGCAGAAAATACAAATATATCTATAAATAATAAATGCATACTTCAATATAAATAAATAGTAAATATAATTAACTAGTGTGAAATAAGTAGTTTTCCTTTTCTGTCGTGATAATGGTCCGTCCGTTAGATTTTCTCTGCCGGCTACGCTAATCCTATTTTTAGTTTTTCTTCATTTGTAGCTCATAATGCAAAGAGATGTGATGTAGGTAAAGTGTTAACTATAAGCTCCAAACTCTACATCATTTTTTAAATAGAAATACTGTTTATGCTTTTTATACCTCTATACTGAACCATTAAATTACTTTGCTCATCTAAAATCACAGCTTTATACGGAACTCTAAAAGACTCCGTTAGGATCTTAAGAAGTTTTTAAATGCCGTAAGTATACCGATTTGAATCTGACTCATGGTTTTATTTTCGGAGGTTCTGACGGCCAAGGGAAATAAGTTATTATATTTTATAGCCCGTAACCAGGCATATTATGTACACGAAGTTACACCTATTTTGTTAGAACACGCCAAATTATGTCTATTTCTATCAATTGATATATTCCATTGAAAATTCGAACGTGTAATAAACACACAACTTTCCAATACACATTCCCTATCTCTCTCTTAACCACAACGTGGTACCAAACGGGAAGAAAACCCGACATAGGTATTCGTTTTAAAAGTTTTACGTCGAGTCGAGGTGTCTATTTCTAAAGTAAAGACTTTCCACAGCTTTTAGGTCACTCCGTCGTACAGGATGACTTGTTTTGTATGCACGGAGCGAAGACATCGTTTTAGTGAAAAGAAATTTACCTTGTGGAAATATGTTTGTAAATTCGTTTTACTTTGAGAACAACCCGAAAACCTTAGGTATGCTACAAGGTAAGTATTGAAAAGGAATGTTAAGTTAAAAACTGGCAATAAAAATTACAATTAAGAAAGAGATATAAATTGAAACTAGTATTATACTTACAATTGAAGAAGAATAGAATATTTTTTATATGTTTACAGAATTACACAGATGCTACAATTACTTTTTACTTTTTTCAATTGAAATTATTTAGCTAACGGCAGACGACGGTTGCAAATAGTCTAGAACTCAACTGGTTCATATCAATACCAGTCGTCGCGTCCCCAAGACACTGGTTGCATTACCACGCTGCTGTATGGCAATGCTGATGCGCTGCGCCAGATACTCACCACACCAGCTCACGGGTCACGCACGCGTCACATCGACCAGACACTCAGATATTTAAAAAAAGCCGGAGAGCCTCGGCTCTCCACTCCCGAGCTAATTAGTAGGCCTTATCGATAAAAATTTTTTCTACCTCTATAGGTCAAATCCACCATTTCCACCATTTTATTTATTTATTGCACTTAATTGTTAAAAATGTGTTTAACCACCCTGTAAAGTAAGGTGTTATATTTAGATCAATGTCTAAAACGATAGGGTCGAGAAGCTGGACTCTCGTCATAATGTTAGCTTCGGCTCATTTATGGTGAGGGTCCCGACGGAGATGTTAAAGACCTTCATGAGCCCTGACTTCTGGCCGAAAGGGGTGAAGTTCCAACGGTTCAAGGGCCGCCTATCACATGATACCCCGCGCCGAGACAAGCCGGCGACCACGCGTGTCCATTAGTTATTAGTTTTTATACTTGAATATGTATTTTAGTTTTAAGGTATATATATGATATGGACCGTGGAATAAGTTATATAAGATCTTTTTACTTGTTCTAATGGTGTCCGAAATAAATGACTTTATTATTATTATTAAAACGTCTTAACCGAGGCTGCACTGAAACACTTTCAAACTCAAAGTGATTCTATTTTTACACAATACAACACAAAATACTTGTAAGGTAGGTATTTATATTACTTATATTACTCGTACAAATATTTTCAATTTCATGTTACCTAAGCGTTCAATAGCGTATCGGCCAAAATGACGGGAAAGTTTAAATTAGTTTTGAACTGAGTTGCTCTTTTGACGAACAGTTGAATGTTCCGTTATATTTTCAACCGACAGCAAAAAGAGGCTGTTCTCAAACTTTGATGATTCTTTTGCTTTTGATAAGTCGTCGGGATCATAACCCTAGTGGTCCTATAAAATATCCCAAGGATTATTATTAAAAATTTAACAAAAACTATTCGTATTATGATTTAAAATAACTAAGCCTGTTTTTAGTTTTTGTTAAAACATCAATTTATTAGGAACCTATAGGTACCTACAAGCGAGTCTCTCGTGTCGATGGCAATCATCGTTGCGATAGTGTCACCGTGGTCACGGACCCGTGAGTGTGTCCGTGCTTCATTGAAATGTTACCGTTAAATAGCTCAACGTGACGATATCATATGTATGTATATATCATCATCAGCCTATATTACATACAGACATAGGCCTCCCCTGAGCGCCATAGCGCCCTGTCTTCAGCTCCACGCATCCAGCCTCTGCCAGCAGTCTTCCCACCTGGCCGGAGGGCTTCCTACACTACGTTTGACAAGTCACGGTCTCCACTCAAGAACACGTATACATATTTATATACTTACAAGACTAAAATGAACAAAACAACAATGTGTTGGGGACGCTTCCGACTGGTATTGACATGGATCAATTGAGCTACCTTTAGACTGTTTGCAACCGTCTGCAGTTAGCTCAATGGTTTCAATTTTTAATTTTTCTATTCCTTGCTTGTAATTTTCGTTGTTAATAAAGATTAGTTTCCGACAATGTGTACATATAACTGCAGGATCCTTTAGAAAAAAATCTGTCTTCAGTATTTTGGGTAAGTAATTTATAAATTAATCCAAAGAGTTTCGAGGTACAAGAATCTTATTTTTATCAATTTATACAGTAAACAAGAGTAAAAACATACGTAAAGTAGGGTGAACTCATCTAATTCTGTGACTCGCCTAATTCAGTGGTATTTGGTTTGAGCTCTACCATAGGCCTGTACGAGCGAAATCAATGATTGGAAATACAACCTTATGCCTCTGTAATAATGTTCAAATTCGTCTGTAAAGTTTGGGGACGCTCGAGTGAGCGAGATAGTAACAACGAATGGTTTTGTCAGTCCGCGCGCAAATCTCGCCGGTTTCGGCAGTGTCTGTGAATTGGTGGCGAACTTTGCTCTATTTATGTAAGTATTTAACCGATTTCTTAGCTTCTTTCTATTATAATGAATTGTAAATGATATTTCCTTGATGTGGCAGTAAAAAATTCGTCATAGTTCTGCGTCGTTTTAGTGTTAGAGCTTATTTTGTTCGTCAAAAATATTAGCGTTTTAGCAGTTGAGTGGTTTTTGTGCTATCACAGAATTAGAGTAGTTATATACAATTATTTGTGGTTTTCACTGAAAGTATTGACTTATTTTGAGTTTAGTAGACAAGATTGATGTTATTTGATTAGTTTTATCTTGTCTCAATTAAAATGATGACTTTAAGCCAATATTATATGTATATTTTGCTATCACGGAATTGAGTGAGACTTTTTTGCACTTGTCACGTAATTACGTGAGTAGTTTTATTACCAAATTTCGCAGCATTTGTTTTATTAATACGAGCTGCAAATTTAAACAGACGCTAAATCTAAGCAGGTATGTAATTATTATTATAATTTGCTTGTTTACTTTCAGATTTCAAGGAGGACAAAAAGAACCGAAAGTATTCGGAGTCTGATCTGAAAACCGCCGTCGAAAATGTTTTGAGTTCAACAATGACAGTATACAGAGCTTCTAAGGAGTTTAAGATTCCATGAACAAAAATAAGTTAACTTGCCTAATTCCGTTATATCGGAGTTAAAGTAGTAGCTATCACGGACTTAAAGAGGTCACCACGGAATTAGGCAAGTTGACTTGCTTTAGTAAATTTGATATAACTTTTAAGATTTTAGAAAAAACTGTGATTAATTGTGCCTATATTCCTGATAAAAGACTGATTGAAACTCATGCGAAGCCTGAATAAAAATAATTAATAATTTATTGGTATTTTATTACTCAAATGCCTTTATCACGAAATTAGATGAGTTCACCCTAATTATAGAACGCTATGACGGTTAATTGGATCTCTTTTAGGAAGCCTGTCCAGTGTAGGTAGCAGTCGAAAAGACATAGGAAACCGTTTTGGTTGGCCAATTTTGAAACAAATGGTAGCCTTTCTACGGTATCAAATCGATCAACAGGCACAAAAGCTTCTTAATTAGGTATAAGAATGTTGAAGAAATCGACCTTATTTAAATAGAAATATCATCTACGCGCGACGCCATTTTCCGGTGAATAAATAAAATATATTATTAGGCTACTCTCGAATAATGAGGAAACTTAGCTGAAGTATTATTTTTGTTAACATAATTATAACTGGAAACATACAGTTATAACTTTTCACTAACAAAGACTGTCTCTTTGACGTGTCTGGCCCAGTATACCTACACATACATATGATCATATAATATAGATAAGTCAAGTTACAAATTCATTTTTATGAACACTAAAAATGTAGGTAAGCACATTTTATCTTCAGGGTCTACGTTAGAATAATTTCTGTCTAGTACTACCAGTCAAGCCAAGTTACGTCAAGTTATGCAGCAGGTAACAGTGAATTCTTTATGCCCAAGCATCTAGACAAAATGATTTTAAAAACTGTAGCGTATTGCAAATCATCGGAGACAAAACTTTAGGTACTAGATTGGTAGTGTAAAATTGTCCACTTATCATATAATTCCGTTAAACAAAGTAATTTCCAAAATTCACACGTACCTACTGCCAGAGTTTGGTGGCCACCGAAGGTAACTTCGTATCTCCTCCTAAAGTAGACAAAATAAAACTACTACAGGTTTTAGGCGTCGATTAAAAAAATAATTGTCAGTATTTTGCATTATAGCTATTATAGGTCAAATCGAAGCAGTGAACTGTCAAAAAATCAACACTAAATAAAGTGTTTTGTAGATAATGTATGGGTACCATGTTTACAAACATTAATAAAAAAGTACCTAAGTTCGGCTGGATTAAGTAGTTATAGATGCAAAAAGACAGACTCCAGATAGCTCTGCAAAAACCAGCTCTACAAGAAACAATTTTGCATTGGGACATGACGTATGAATATAATTAAATGAAATTATAAAAAAAATGACAATGATTCTGTTTTTTTTAAAAACATCACGATTTTGCGAATGAGTAAACTTATTAGGTTCAAGTACATACCTAGTTACTCCCCTGAATTTGGTGGGCTCTGGGAAGCCGGAGTGAAAAGTGCCAAACATCACATCCGGAGAGTAATTGGTAATGTATCTTTAACATTTGAAGAATTCAATACTGTACTCACACATTTGAATGAATATCTGCATTTGTCAGTGTGATTTCTCAGGCATGTAGTGCACAACTTATTATCAGTGGCAAACTTTATACGCTGCGAGGCTGGAGCCAATTTGAATTTAGGGCATGTATAGATGGGGTGATCATTGGTGCAAAATATGCAAGCTCGTTTTAAATTTGTTTTGGTTACAATATTGGAAACCTTGTTATTGTTATCATTTGATTTTGACTTACCTTCATAGCAGGTACTCTTTTGAGGAGTCTAAGAGTTTGTCTAAGAAGCAAGTTCCTACAACCCTCAAGATTCTATTACACGACAAGAAAGGGTTTGGATAACGTATTCATTGGAATTTAAACTTTAACTGCATTTTAGGACACATTATGTTCTTCAATGAAGAATGTTCGCATATATTAAGAATTTTTCTAGGGTAAGCGCATATTCCTCTCATATTTAAGATAACGCTTCTTTACTTTAAGAACCCAGTTATAAAATAAATAAAATAGTTTATTTGCTTTAACTTAATCTATACACAATCTTATAATTACTTTGGAAGCCCCCTTTTAAGTATAGAAATACCTGTGTTAGGGGGTTTCGCTCTTGCCTTTTGAGTGATCACTTATAGACTAAGAAGTAGTTACCTACCTTAAAAAGATTGAAGTGAACAAAAATCAAAGTAAGCATTTTATTTCCTAGTTTTAATGGTAACATGAATTTTGTGACGCGTCCAAGAGTCCTGTAAGGTCTAAAGGAAATAAAACACTTTGACTTTGATTCATAAGTTTGCCGTTGTTGATGAAATGATGACTCATATTTCACAGGATTTACAAGCCGCAACTCAAGGACGATATGGCAAATGACGATTTGCAAGTAAATAAATAATGCTGGACAATCCACACAGCATCATCTAGCCCCAAAGTAAGCTACTCAAAGCTTGTGTTATAGGTACTAGATAACTGATATATTTAATACATTATATACATAGATATGTTTTATTATAAATATTAAACACCCAGACCAACGAAACAGATTCTGCAGATCGTGCACAAATTTGTTCCGAGGCGGGAATCGAACCCGCAAAGCTCCTGCGTCGCAGGCGGACCTTCCCCCACCGCGCCACATCGGTCGTCAAGTGAACCTTAAACTTTACCAAGGGTCACGGGGTTAAAAAAAACAGATTATCTGATCGATGCAACGCGTGACCTGAGATCTGTCGCAGCGCATCAGCATTGCCATACAGCGGGGTAACGTAACCAACAATCAAGAATAAAATCTTGGGCATGCGACTGCTATAGATATAGCTGAGTTACCTATGGATAAGGTTTTTGGAACATTCTGCAGTAAGCTTAACTGTTTCAAGTGTCAACAAGTCTTAATTTAATTCTCATAGTTTATAAAGATCTTTATTAACAACGAAAATTACAAGCAAGGAATAGAAATCTTATATTTTGTTTCGAATTATACAGGTTATACATTCCACAAAAAAATTATTGAACTTTAAAATACTTAGTCGATATTATACGAAGTTTATTAAACACGGTATATGTATCTGTAGATAATAATCAACATATTATTATTAACTGGTATTGACATGGAACAATTGAGCTACCTTTAAACTGTTTGCAACCGTCTGCGGTTAGCTCAATGGTTTCAATTGTAAATACTAGTTGTAATTTTTCTATTCCTTGCTTGTAATTTTCGTTGTTAATAAAGATGTATTTTCTGTTTTATAATCAACATAAATAGAATGGAACGGTTCAGATTTAAAAATAGAAAGTAAGAAGAATATTATGGTCACTCCAATCAAGTCAACTTGATATAAAACGCCGTCAAAAGCACCCACGTCTTCTCATAACAGAACTATCGTAATTTCATATTACAGGATATGAAATTAGCGTCCGGCATGCTTCGTAAACCGCACCATATTGTTAGCTAATAAGGTTTAATATCCGACAGCCAGATTCCAGACGGGCCCAGTGTATGCCAGTTATCAAATATGCATCGTAGATTCCACTTATACCAATTGCAAATGTTGGTACAAGGTGGCCGAGGACATGTTTGATAAGCTCACATTGTAACTCACATTGCAAGTTGTGGTTAAAACTTCCAGTCCATAAATTCACTAAATAAATAGTTTAAGTATGTAACAAAGACATTGTTATACAATGAAAACTATGCCACCTGCAAAAGTAAAAAATGTAGCGCAGATGACACCGTCCTGATTGTATTCTGAAGTATACAATGTGATTTTTCGAACCTTGATCAAACGAAATGTGCGGATACACAACACATATTTATCGATAAAAACCGAGATAAAAAAAATGTAATGTTATTTTTTTTAAACACAAGTCAAGTACAGATATCAACAGGAATCTCAACTGATTTAATCTAAATGGCAGAAAGTACCTAATTTAAATGGTGAATAACATGACAACGGAAAGAGATAGACCCCCAGTTTTTGAAGGATTTGTAGAATAAATTATGAAGTTTAATACAACATGCAAAAAAGTACACCTTAATTACCCAGTTTTAAAGTTACAGAGAAAAAATAAAATAAAAATAGATTTTTTTGTCTTATTTCTAAAAAAATACTGTTTTTACTACGCTTATGTATCGTATTTGTATTTTTTATTTATTTTATTAGCTAGGTAAACTATCTAGCTTTCAAATGAGACTACTTCGTATAAAATACACCATTTACTCAAAAAGAAACGAAGAAAAAACCAGATGAAGTAGTCTTCATTTTAAAAATTATTAAAACTGCTTTTTTTTGAGATAAATAACATATAATTTTTTTTATCTTGATTTTTACCGATAAATATGTGTCGTGTATCCGCACATTTTTTTTGATCAAGGTTCGAAGAATCACATTGTATAAAATACTTATAGACTAAAATATTATATCTACATGTGCTAATAGTTTTGCAATATTTAAAACAACCGAGAAGGAACTGTTAATTATATAAGTTTCTATACTTATTCTTTGCAACTGCCAATTTACGCGATATTTATTAATAATTCCCTAATCTCTGACTATGAGACGCATTATTGTAGTACTTAAATTGACGTATTAGATATAGATTCTCTCCATGTACACCTTGTACTTCCCTGAACCAAGTAGGTAGCTACTTATTTGGCCAGTGAGCCACAAATGCAATATTTTGTTCCATAATACGAACCTAAAGATAGATATTATGTAGGTTTTCAAAAGGTATTCATAGATGAAATAACCGACGAGCTATTGAGATGGCATCGGTGTAGTGCATTTATTTTATTTTCTATGTTTGATAAATAAAATATATCGGCGTTTATGTTTTGTTGTATTTCCATGACTTCGTTCTTCCGAGTCCTTTATGACATTCCTTGAGAGCGTGTCCGAACAAAGTTTTATTAGTTAAAAATTAGTTTAAATGTAATTTAGTATTGATAATATTATAAAATATAATATTTTGTGCCGAGTGTTCTATCGGTATACTCTATCTCTCTATCTATTCTATGTAGAATATGAAAAACTATGTATGTAATGTATTAAATAGGTATATTAGTTTAGTTATCTATATATTATCTAATAGATAGATAGATAATGCTGTGTGAAAAGTTCAGCATTATTTATTTACAGCAAGTAAAAAACTTTATAATTTAACTATTCAAAAACTGAAAAACAAAATGTGTTTGAATCGTGGTTTAATTAGTTGCAATTAGTAATTTTGATACCTATTGAAAACAACGACTCAAATCGTTTGTTATTCTTCTCATGCCAGTTTTGTTTGTTTGCTAAAGCAAAAGTCAGGTAATTAAAAAGATATTATTACAACGGTCTGATAGCTCTATCAGTACAATGATAAAATAATAGTAGATATGAATAAACCCGTATATCGAATTGGAGACAGATGTTAGTTCCCTAGAGAGGTTTCGCAGTCGCGCCACGTCAACTGCAGACGACTAGATAGAGCTCCTGGTATTTTATGTCGCCCTGGTACCTCGATGCATTTTTCAGATGCTTTCAACTGAATTGTATCTTATTGTTAGTGAGGTAAAAGTAATAATAAGTACTAGGAATTTGGAAAAACAGGTAAGATATACCATGGAAATGTTTAGAAAAACATTGAAGATGGTTTACCGATGGATACGCAGAACGTATCGGGTTCGATTTCCGGAGTGAGAAAAACTATCAATCTGAAATTTTAAATGCCATATTACAAACCTGTATTGCTTTTACTTAAAAATTTTATATTAGACTGAACCTTCTTAAACATCACTACATAGTATAAAACAAAGTCGCTTTCTCTGTCCCTATGTCTCTATGTATGTTTAAATCTTTAAAACAACACGCAACGGATTTGGATGCGGCTTTTTTAATAGATAAAGTGATTCAAGAGAAAGGTTTATATATGTACCTATAACACACCCATGCGAAGCCGGGGCGAGTTGCTAGTTTCCCAAAAAAAACGTAGTAGAAAACTTCAAGGTTCATTGAAAGGTAATAATAACAACGTAGTACCTATTCGTGAACGTACTACGTGGTCCAACCAGAACGTAGACCGTATCGTCTTTAATTATTTAAAATGATTGATCGGAAAGTTTTCATAGCTAGTTAGTATATAGTTTTCATGTTTTTCTATTTTAAAATAATGTATTGTAAAGTTCTAAATAAGTTTTTTGAGTAGTTTGTTACAATTATAATTATCTTTTTGTGTTTGTTCTATGCATTTCTTAGTGTAAAATTACGAATTTTGAGGCGCTTTTGGTGATGTAATCCTTACCTATATTTCAAAATTTTATATTGTCTGTGAGTAGTAGGTAGTATAAGATATATAGTATATACTATAAGGTATATAAGATTTTTTGTAAAGAGCTGTGGATTTGTTAGTGAATAAATTAAATGAGCTTCTCGTACATGGCCGGTTTTTTTATTCTACTCAAAAATGTCCCTCCCTTATTTGAAAAGCAATGAACTATTTCATTACAATCTATCCTTTGAAAAACGTCATCTAAATGCATATTTAATTGAGAGGTCTTGTATTTTCAACGATTCAAAGATTTTCAATGAGTTCAACACTCCTCGGGTCTTTAGGATCTTTAGGGCCTTCACCCCTCATTCATTATTCAGATAATCTACGTATGCCTCACAATGTTGCTAATATAATGTCTGATGGACAGGCTAGCTGGCATAGGCAAGATGATAGTCTCTTGAGACTGGTGAAAGCTCTCGTAAATGACGTAAATCTAATGAATTTGTTCTCCTTGGAGTCCAGATCCTAGATCCGCGGGTTACTGAGGCTCTACGGGTTTACAAAAGTTTAGAGAGTTTCTGGTCGCAGCGACGCATGACCTGGGGCCGAATTCCACTAATTTAAAAACAAAGGTCTCAATAGTGCCATTCAATCAAGACGTTTGTGCATTTGGCATTCTACTATTGTTTGTGCTTGAAGAGACTTTCATAATTAGAATGTCAAATTGGTAGTTATAAAGGCTATGAATGAACCTCAAAAAGTTTGTGCTAGTAGAATACCAAAAAGAGTTTAACACTGACATTTTGACACGATACTATTTAAATGGTGAAGCGATTTATTTAGTGGAATTCGGGCCCCGAGAGTTGGTGAGTATAGCATTAAACAAACAAAACAAACAAACGAACAAGTATTTATTTTCAACATAAAGACACCAAAAAACTTACATTAAAATGTAAATTGTAGTGAAACCCCGCTCTTACTAAGCAAATATTGTATAAAGATGCGAGGGATCCCAGCTTCGGATTTTAGATTACCTAGTTTTGCATATATCTAATTAGAAAGTACATTGAATAAATCTAAGAAAAAATATACAATTACATATGAATCATACATAGCCGCACATGAGCCGGCGTCTCGGGGACGCTTCCTATTGGTAAATTATGGTCAGTGAAGCTCTAGATTGTTTTGCAATAGCCTGCCAAAAAGTGTAAGATTTTTTAAAATTTGTTTTTTGTATGCTAAAACAATATTAATCACTCAGCTTCTGGGACGCCGAATCAGTTTTGTAGAATGGCTGGGCGGTTTACAAAACGGCAAATTTCAGTCAAATACGGATTATTGCGGATGTCGATGGAACGATCAACAATAGGGCTAAACTTCACTCAGCCATCACTTAACCATCTCGGCGAATGAAATTAAATAGGGATTTCTAAAAAAAACGTACGTTTTGTAGTTTCTAGCTATTCTACAAACGGGCGGCGGCATCGATACTATACAAATAATATCGCAGTTTCGCTTTCTTGGGTTGTGTACTCTATTGCGTAAGGCAATAGAGTCTCTAAGGCACTGATAGATAACTATTATCTATTCAGTGGAAATAACAATCAATCTAGGTTGTCCCCGTGGAAAGTTATTTCCACATAGACAACCAGGTTGACAAGTTTGGTTATCTGGGCGGAACAAACGCAATGCACGGTCATCGGTCGTCAGATTATAACTACTCTGAAATATAACAATACGTTAGGTGAATGGTTTCGTTGGATGTTTCATAGGGTGACGTCGAAAGTGAAAGCGGACAAAGGATCAAATCGATTGCTCCCGATTTGACGACCGAGGTGGTGCGGTGGGCGACGCAGAAAGTTGCGGTTTTCGCCTAGCTTTGGGTTGGATAATGCTGTGTGGATTGTGCAAATCTTAATGTTAAAAGAGAATAAACATTCTGTTTCGCAATTCAATGATATTTTTACTAGCGAGGAATATGTTTTAGGAGTATTTACAATTCGTTATTAAGTACCTCTAAGCATCCAAACGGTCAAAGCGATTTTGATTAATAATGTATCAAAAAACTTGCCCTAAAATAGGTACTGCACTTAGCTACAATATAGTAGGCCGTTGTTTTACATTTGGCGAAAAAAGAACATGAAAAAAATGATGATGAGTCTTTAAAAATTTTGTCATAGGATGGTTCTTGCGTAATTGCACAGCCGATCATATGAGAAAATATAAATCAGTTATTATATATATTTTTATATAGTGTCATCAAGAGTGGACAACCTAATAACGACCCCCAAGATAATTATTAACATAATTAGTTTCCAAACACAATTTTCAAAGCTGTATTAGCTTGTTAGGGTGTCTCGCCTGTGCATGAATTTTTAATGGTCATGCTAACATGTCATCGTGCAGTACTTAGGTACTGTAACAATGGTTCAAACGGTTCTAACGTAGGTAACATAGGGCGCCGTCCGGTCGATGACCTGACTGGAAATTATTGTTGATTGTGATTTATCCAATTTTACCAAATCCCTTCCTATTTTCAAAGGTATGGTTCATCACCATTATCTGTCCGCTCTTGATATATCCTCCTAATTTAAAGTTTTATTTTTATTTTTGTTACCCTGTTAGTATTAGGTATATGTAAACGCTCATTTTGCTTAAGTTAGTCTCTGATTGTATAGTTTGTTAAGTTAGCTTAAATATAATATTCTTTTTTAATTTTTGTCATACAAGTTGCGCCACCGTCATTTTAGTAAATTAACCGATCCTGTCCATCCAAAGGTTGCCTGGAAGAGATCGCTTTTAGCGATAAGGCCGCCGATTGTGCCACTTTAGATGTAGTTATTAGTGTTTAGCTTATATGTTACGACTAATTTTGATGGTGCAATAAAGAAGTTATCTATCTATCTATCTATTTATTTCCGTTGGATAGAATAAAATTACTTGGAAATATTTTTTTCCATTTATTTATACATATATTAAGGAATAACTAATATAAAAATATATTTAACTAGGTACTGTAACTAACAAAGGTTCAAACGATTATAATAAGGTACCTAGGTAACATAGGGCGGTGTCCGGTCAATGACCTGACTCGAAATGATTGTTGATGTGATTTTGCAATAAAATCAGTTTTTATTTCCGTTGGATAGAATAAAATTACTTGAAATAAATGATGCTGAATCAAAATCAATATCTAAAAATCAATCAAAATCATAAATGGATTTATTAACTTTAAAAATAAAGAAAAAAGCTCATTTTAGTCACATTTTGAAGAATAACGATAAAATAAACAGTTGATTTTAATGGTAATTATGTTCGTACGGTGATAAATTATATAATTTAAAATAGCTTTGCAGGGGTATTATTATAGGTATAGATATAAATATACCTCTTGAATCATTTAACTATTAAAAAACAGTATCAAAATCCGTTGCGTAGTTTTAAAGATGTAAATAATACAAAGGGACAGACAGACAGCAGGAAACTACTTTGTATATATATGTTTGTTTATGCAACATAACGTAGGTCATACTAAAATTTAGGTTAAACTTTTAGTAGTAGTAGTAGTTTCCGTCAGTTATTTATTTATATATATTCTTCCTGGCCGATTTCGGCTACGGAGACTTGGCTTTGGTTATTTATTTATTATAATATTGAACAGCTACCGTTACAATAGATACAAATAGACCGTATAAATAAATCAAGAGAGAGCTAGAAAATTCTCAGAGTTTTGAGGGTAGCCTCTTGTAAGTTTATAACGATCATTGTTACGTTCTAGTTTTGTTACATTCATATCACGAAAGGTTGCCAAACAAATTGAAAACGTCTGTTTCAGAGACAAATCAGAACTGAAAATATTTTTTTGTTAGGTTTTCTATGTAACATCCACCCTAAATAGTGGTAGGTTTAGAATTAAACATTTTGTGTCCGTTGTTTCTAAAAACTTTGAATGTCATATTTATTAATCATAAGCCTATAAAATAAGTTTCAAATTCTAGCTTCAAAAATATCGAGACTTTCATACAAACTTTCATCTAATATTTCAACCCTCGTTTCGCATTAAAAAGTAGGCTATGTCAAAGGTCACAGGCTATCTTTTAAGTCTTGAATATCTCTGTACTAAATTTCATTTCAATCGGTTTAGTAGTACAGGCGTGAAAGCGTTACAAACGGACGGAGTTACTTTCGCATTTATAATATTACTAACTGCGCCCCGCGGCTTCGCCCGCGTGGAAATTTATGTGTCAAATTTCAGAAATTTATTTCACAGGGGTAGTTTCCTAAAAATAAAAAAATAATTCTTTAATTATTTACCTACTTGGCAGTTTATTTATACCGAGTTTATAATGAATCAAACCAAGGAATAATAATTTACCATACAAACTTTACCACCCTATTAAACCCCTCAGGAAGAGAACATGGAATGACGGTGATGTTGCAGGCATATAATTTAACCCTTCCTTTCCCTTCCCTTTTCCGTACCTAGTCGATATGAATGTGCGATATTACCTATGAGGTAGGTATATCACACATTTTATCACGGATATATCGCTGGTAATGTAGGACAATTACAAGAATAGCAACCTTCAGATTTATCTAGCGCAACGAAGTTTTTAGGCCCTGGTGCCGTAGGTTTCTTCGGGTTTTATAAACTTATCTGAGAGTCTAATCAAACACGCGTGATCCGAGTGGTGAATATATGGCGCAGAGCATCAGCATTGACATAGGTTACATCCTACAGCAGAGCAATGGGTATTGCTATGGCTCTGTTGAGGTACCTCTAAGTTATTTGAAACAGTCTGCAGAGCGCTCAACTATTTCTATTGTAATAAACAGTTTTTATTTGTTTATGTTAAAACTACGTCTATTAAAAATTTCAGCCCGATCCATTCAGTAGTTTTGACATAAAGAGATAACAAACATTCACCCAAATTTTTGTATATAATAAAGTTATTTTAGTTACTAAATCTATCCACTTTCAATCCGTCCTTTGCGAAGCTGAGATAAAACGTCACCGGAAGCTCCGGAAGGGACCATAGTGTTTGACAGATGGGGTCCAGATAACAGTTTTAGAACCACTGGAGGTCTAAATTTAGAACTCTATAAACATGTCACAAAAATGTATAGTAAGCCGAAAGGAGGTTATTCCGGACTCCCAAGGCGTCAAATGACGACAACTCGTAATGACGGCGAGACGGGCATTTCTCTTTTAACTTGTATTTATAAAATATTGTTTTGATTCCCGTACGTGACGTGTCGCACTGGGTCCGACGGAAGATCAGCGTCGTGGTAGCTATAATCCATACTTCCATAGCTATCACAACACATGCTGAGTCGGACGCCTTTTTGTAGCTTTTAATTAGTAAATAAGTGGGTATTTAGTTAATATTGGTGTTGTTTTTTTAAGTTTATTAATTTTAGTTTATTTTCAATGTTATGCTACAAATAAATAATTATCTTATCTTAAATATCCGCTTTCGACGCAGGAGGTCGCGGGTTCGTTTCCCTCCTTGGGACAAATGTTTCTACGATCTGCTAATATTTGTTCCTGGATTCTGGGTATTATCTTTCTATAATAAATAAAATTGTAATAATGTCATCTAGTACTTATAACACAAGCTATGCTGAGCTTGGGGCTAGATGCTTTTTAAAACCCACCTCAAAATTGGTAGAAGTTTTTCTATGTAACTGTATTTGTTGAATCATAACTTTTTTATTTCAGAGATGGTGCTTGTCGTGAGTTATCATATATAGTAATATTAGTGTATAGGTAAGTTATAGTGGAAAGTTATTCTTAATCCTGAGTGAAATTTTAAGTCGGTTTTGTTTGTAAAAATCATTAAATTATTTTATAGAAATTTTAACCTCTTTTTTAACATATCTCCGCAATCGTCAAGTGAAAATATCAGCGAGTTTTAAGTACCTAAATAAAAGGCAACACATTTTAAATTTACACAAAGACATTTCAGATTTACATAAGCGACGCTTAAGATGAACTCCAAACTTTTACCTCTCTGCAGTCTACTTAAGAACGTGAAAGAATTTTTTTGTAAAAACACCAAATAATATTTAAAGGCGTAAACAGCACTTAAAGTAGCGCCCCCACTTATTTTATGATATAATTCCGTTAAATAAAGGAATTCCCAAAATTTACTCGTAAAGTTTGTTAAACCTATCATAAGCTTTTTTAATGCATCTGTAGTAGTGTCAATTTGTCTATTTTAGGCAGAGATACGATATTGCCTTTGGTGGTCACCAAACTCTGTTTTAAAAATAAGTGGGGGCACCACTTTAGATGCTGTTTGCGCCTTAACCTTTTATGACTTAGGGCTCCCACACAAAACTGCGATTTGGTGCGATGCGATGCGATTTCATGCGATTTCATGCGATGTCACACGAACTTGATTTGCGAATTTCTGCGATGCGAATTTCTGCGGCGAACCGTTTTGTAGGGTAACCATACCTTCAAGTTTAGTCAGCCGTATTGGACGTGTTTTTAGGAAGCGTAAGATGGATCCCAAAAAGATAATTGAACCGATTTAAGCAAAAATGATCCAACCCACACAAACCTCATTTCGAGATAATCAATATTTAAGTTTGTGGCGGTATTTCTCTAGCTTTGTAATACAAAATGTTGTTATTTTAATTTAATTTAATGCTATGTAAACTCAACTTTTTTGCTATAAATAATATAAAGAATAAATTGTAATAGTTTAGTAGATAATTGGGAAAACTTGCGCCTGGATCATTATTACAAAATTAATTTTGTATGGAAAGAGCTATGTAGGGTGCAAAAATTAAAATGCAAAAATGATTCAAAGTGTGATAAAAATTAGTAATCATTTTTGTGTTTTAAAAGACAAAACAAACAAAATTGGCCCTACTCCTCGTCCAAATCAGAATAAGGTTCATCACATAAACCATCTACATCGTCTATTATTGCAGCTTCCCTTCGGTTTCTTAAATTAATCAATGCAATCATCTGGTATCTAATATTAGATCTGCTGGCCCTGTACTTATTTTATTATATTTATTTATTTTTCGTTAAAGTACGAAACACACAGAAGCCGGAGGCGTGGCGGAGGCGAAGGCGTGCGAGTTGTATTCTATGGAATCCTATGAAAGCCTACACACACACCGCAGGCCGTGGCGAATGCGGTGCCATAGGAAAAACCGGCACGCCTTCGCCTCCGCCACGCCTCCGGCTTCTGTGTGTTTTGAACTTTATGGTTTATTTCGTTTACGTACTTAGATGGAATAGCAATTTCAAATATTAACTTGTCAAAGCTTAACTTGTTTTATATCATCATCATCATAATCAACCTATATTAGTCCACTGCTGGACATAGGCCTCCCTTAATGAGCGCCATAGCTCCCTGTCTACAGCTTGACGCATCCAGCATCTGCCAGCAGTCTTTCGCAGATCGTCATCTCACCTGGCCGGAGGGCGTCCTATACTACGTTTGCCAAGTCTCGGTCTCCACTCAAGAACACGTTTACCCCAACGGTTGTCGGTTCTTCGCGAGATATAGCTGGCCCACTGCCACCACTTCAGCTTGCTAATTATTTGAGCTATGTCGATAACTTTGGTTCTCTTTCGGATGTATTCTTTACGAATTCTATCCTTCAGAGAAACTCCGAGCATAGCTCTTTCTATAGCTTTCTGAGCTCTTTGAACTGATGGACCAGCTTAATATTATAGTTTGAATCATTGTAGCAAAATAGAACGGTTATATGTTAGGGTAACCAAAGCAACACAAAAATGATTCAAGTGGCATGAATAAATAAATAAATAAATAACAATTGTGAACATAGAGGTGTGAGTCTTTGATATGTTAAAATATACCTTATACTGATTACATAGGTTAAAAAAACTCGAAATTGACTAGGTTGTGGGTTGGATCATTTTTGCATAAATCGGTCCAATTGCACTGCTGTTATTGTTAAATAGATATAAAAGAAAAAGAAGATTCTGGATTCATCCATTTAATACGATTATGAACACTGAAGGGAACTATTTTACTCGAAATTACTATGAGTTGAGAACTGAAGCAGTTTTTTTTTTACAACACAAAGAAGGCGGCTCAGGCGCCGCGCATCTTTCGCTAAAGTTGTCTCAGAGCGGACTAAAATGGGGGTCACCAAGTATGACGTAATATGACAGGAATGCGCGATGCAAATGAGATCTGACGTTATCGTGCGAGCTCGGAGATATTTGCGATGCGATGCGAGCTCGCAGTTTTGTGTTTGAGCCCTTAATCGGATAATGTTTATAAGCCTACGATGGGCGCCCGGAACCATAACTGGATTACTTCGAGGCTCAGTTCGAAATAATACTGTTATTCGATGTAGTATTTCCTAATACTTGAACGTATAGGTATTGTTCTAATCTGTTCTAACTAATTATCTAGCCACATGGATCTAAATAATAATAATAATAAAAATGTATTTTATAACGAGTATTAAAATAAATAAAGTGAAATAATAATAATAATTATATTTCCGGACAGTCCACACAGCATCATCTAGCCCCAAGCTAAGCAGAGCTTGTGTTATGGGTACTGTGTTGTGGGACTGATTTACTTAATACAATATATTACATAGATAGATATAAATAAATATCTATTATTTTCAATAATTTTGTAACCTATCGATTAGGTAAAGCGGGATTCACTCATACGAGTAGGTAATAGGGTTAATTCTAATATTATGATTAAACTAATTATCATTGAAAGAAATAACAAATCATGAAATTTCTTAAATAATTCCTTTTATCTATAAAATAACTAAAAGTGTAAAGTAAGTAAGTGTTTGTGTTTTGTTTTGTTTCAAAGCTAGAAAAGAACGACTTAAAAATGCTAAATTCAAAAATTATAAATATTTTAATTATTTATAAATTCTACATGGCAACACTGAATGTAAATTAAACTACGTCGGTTGCTAGTCCTTTTAAAGTAAAAAAAGTCTAACATTCTCTTTTACAAAATCCTGTAACCAGGTAAAATCTGGGTGAAATCTCTTTATAATTTCCACTAAGACGTCTCGTCCTAACTAGGGCGCCGTAGGTACCATTTAACCCTTCTCCTGGAATATTTAAGGTGGAACGCGACTATACAAATAGTAAGAGCACATTCAAATCAGGAAACTAAATAATATGTTAATAAACTGACTCAAATGAATGAAAGCGTTATTCATTTGAGTAAGTTTTTTTCAAAGTAGAATAAAAAGGAAATAAAGAGAAAAGGCAAATTAGGAACTGTGTACGTTTTTTAGTATACATTAAGAAATAAAAGTGTATTCGTACGGACAATTCATTATGGATATTGTGTAATGGATTACTATCAATAATCCTGTTATGAAATCTATACAATAACCAAGAACTCGAACGAATTTTGCATTTCGTCAGTAACCACTGAAACTACTTTATCTAGTACCCATAACACAAGTTCTGCTTAGCTTGGGGCTAGATGATGCTGTGTGGATTGTCCAGCATTATTTATGTATTGGAACTTTGTCCAAAGACTATAAATTAAAATAAAAGTACACGTATTTCAGGATTTGGCGAAACTACTGTTTATATGGGGTCGAAGTGGCGGGGACCTGCTAGTTTCATATAGACAGCACTACTTACTTGATTAATTTACAAAATAACAAAGGAAACAATATTCAACACTGAAAGTATAAACACAGTAGTAGTAGGTACGCAAACTATGTCGGGTCTAATCAAATAAAATCAAAGAAGAGAACCTAGTGCTAAGTCAAACCTAACATAGGATTTAAGGCACAATACTAACAAAATATGTAACTTAATTGTTTTGAATAAAAAAATATTATTATTATTATTATTTTAATATTATAAATGATGTTTGTTACTCTTTCACGCAAAAACTACTGAACGGATATCAATGAAATTCGGCGCAGATATATATTATAGTCTGGAATAATACAGGCTTTATTTTATCCCGGAATTTCCACGGGAAAGGGAATTACTGCAGCCGCGGGTGAAACCGCGAGGCGCTGCTAGTCGTAGTCATATTTGAAACAAAATCCAGCCAAAGGTAAAAGTTAGTCTTTGTTCGTTTCGTTCCTATAAATAAATGAAATAAAGTTACAGAAGTCTGTCCTTTATGTTACTAGCTCGACATTTGACATTTTGTAAATGTCACACATAAGTCACTTCATAAAAATTACACTGTCTTTGATTTAAATGTCACCGAATACTGCCAAAGATATGAAAGTATCTTTGACTTCAGCAAATCACTCATGTGAGAGGCGTTTTCCAAAAAAGTTAGGTAGATCTCCTAATATTAGATTGATTTAGGTATATAAATATTTATTAGATAGATAGGTTTGTATTTATTAAATTTTATCATATACCTACATACTAGCGACCCGCCCCGGCTTCGCACGGTTTTATTAGACGTATCAATCTTCCTCTTGAATCACTCTTTCTGTTAAAAAACCGCATCCAAATCCGTTGCGTAGTTTTAAACATTTAAGCATACAAAGGGACATAGGGACAGAGAAAGCGACTTTGTTTTTTACTATGTAGTGATACGTCACCTATACATGTACATCTGCTTCGTGTCCATCCGAAGGTTGCCTGGGAGAGATAGCTTTAAGCTATAAGGCCGCCCATTGTGCTACTATGTTATATCTCTTTCCCTGTATTTTGTTTTTGTTTGTTTTGGTGTGAAATAAAGTGTATTGTATTGAATCCTTTTTATGTAAGAACTCAATAGATGAGAGACTTTTGCAGAAGAACAAAGGTTGTGATAGGGTCAGGTCGACCCATTCTTAGTCTATGTCAATTTCATTACAATCTAAAAGCGCCATTTGTAGGATTTCGTACCCAAAGGGTAAAAACGGGACCAATTAAATTTACACAAATTATGCAAATTTTTTATGATGCCGCTATAACAACAAATGCTAAAAACAAAACAAAATAAATACGACAAACGCGAGTTTTTGCTCGAGATCAATATTGGCAAAAGTTGGGCACTTGAAATATTCAGTTGTCCATTAGTAAAACTTATAAATATGGTCACTTAGATTTTTTTTCACTGTTATCTTTTTAATCACTTCACTTACCACTCAGGTTTAGTTTATTTATGTACTAATAAACCACGTCTGAGACCAAACGAACTTATTTTTTGAGTTGCGATTCGCGTAAAATAAGTCGCGGACACTAAGACGTGTAAGTTGAGTTACCCAAGTTTTTCAGCATGAAATGCAACTCTATTCCTAATACATAACATTCATTTAGTTGCGACCACCGCAAGTCCAAGGCCAAGACCAAGTCTTTAAATTCATTCCCGTAGAGTTCATTATACCAGTTCAACGAACCTTCATCGTGCCACAGAATAGGTAAGTATTAGTATCACTCTCTGACCGCAAACAGGGTTTCAGCACTACGAATAAAATGTCACCACAAAATTGAACGCAATTCTATTCCTTCTCCCGTAAAGTCCATTTCGACAAATAGACGTAGCTCGTAGCATATTTACGTACCTTCCTCGTGCCACAGAATAGGTAAGTACCACTCCGCCCACAGGTCTATACTCCAGCCAGATTCGATGATGATTTTTTACAAACAAACTGTCGTTACTTAACTTTATATTCACTTTTTTTGATATGTATTTACATACAATAAAACAACTTTTCTGTAATAAATATTGCTAACAATTAAATCTGAACTGGACAACAAGAACGATATTTTTTTTGTTAGTACTCTATTTTAAAAATAGTAAAAAATTACATAGCTGAATGTATTATAATTAACCCGCCTAGAAATCGGGGCGCCTGTAAAAAAACGTTCTGACGTCAAACAAACACATGCAAAAAAAATGATTGAGGAAAAAAAAAATAGTTATGATTTGTTTACAAGCATTTCAAATCGAATATGGCTGGAGTATAGGCACGCAAAACTAAATACCGTAGCAAAATTTAACACACCTCTATATCCACGGCCATAGAGTTCATTTAGAGTAGACGTACCTCGTGTATTCGGCAGCGGCGTTATAGCTCGAGCAGTGGAGCACAACTGGGGTTGGAAGGAATGGAAGCAAAGTTCGACGAATGGAGGCAATGTTCGACGGACGGTGGCGCAAGGCGGTCGCGTCGCGTCGACACGACAATCGATGGCAGAACCATTTTATACACACGTTTTATGTTCTTAGATATTACTGATGTTCGATGGAAAAACCGTTGCGGTGTAAATAATTCTTGACAATTCGCACTCATCTAGCCCCAAGCTAAGCTAGCTTGTTTTATGGGTACTAGATGATAATACTAATAAATAATAATTCCGGACAGTCCACACAGCATCATCTAGCTGATATTTGATAGATGACTGATATATCACGACATAGAAACAAAGTCGCTTTCTCTGTCCCTATGTCCTTATGTCCCTTTGAATGCTTAAATCTTTAAAACTACGCAACGGATTTTGATGCGGTTTTTTAATAGATAGAGTGATTCAAGAGGAAGGTTTATACGTATAATAAAACCGTGCGAAGCCGAGGCGGGTCGCTAGTACTTTATAAAATACAAAGATAAAAGGATAAATAGCATAGATGTTTTTTATTATTGTACATAGAAAACACCCAGAATCCCGGACCAAATATTTGCAGATCGTACATAACAATATAATACAAATAATAGCACAAACTTACGTATATACTCACGGGGAAGGTTTTAAATTGGATTGCATTTTTAAAATGTTTTTTTTCATATTTTTTGTCCAGCTAGGTGAACCGATTTTGATCGTATTTTTTTTATTGAAAGTTGGTTTTATCAAGATTTGTCTGACGATTCGTTTTTTGAGTTATCCTTAATAATAGTCTCATTTATGCTTTAAAGTATTTAAGTCGGTTTATACTTTTTTAAACACGCCAAATAATTATTTCGAAAAAAATCAAATAAGTCAAATTTCACACAGATAATCTTCTTTCTTCTTCTTTTTCGCTTTTTTGTTAGCAAATAGGAATGTACTTTATATATCTGCATTACACTTTCATAATTTTATGAGTCATAAAATTATACACAAAAATTGCACGCCATATTAGTTATTAACCATCGCTAGGGACCGTTTAATCCTGTAAATTGTCCTCTAACATTGTTACAAAAAAAGATAAGTTTGATTGATTGGTGATTTTTTATGTAATAAGAGTGAACAAACATCATGCCGTCTAAAATCTTAGATAGTCATGAAACTTGTAAACAAACCTCTAGAAATAATAATCCAATATTTATATTAATTGTTTCTTTCGTACTTATACATTAATAAATACAACACAAAACAATTTAAAATATTGGAAATGGAAAATATCATAGACAAATTCGATAAAATAAGGATTTAAAAAGAGGATTTATCTTGGTTTAAATATTAAAAGCTTTGTTTGGGCCTATAATGATTTGCTGATAAAACACTTATTAACTATAGGTTAATTTATTTTATAGAGATTACCCACAATATATCATTGCATTAGAATGTATGTATGTAGATATCAAACAATTTAGTTTGCGGTTATCTTCAAACCACAAAAATAAACCAGTTTCAACCCTAACGCCGTAAATTAAATCAAACGTTTATGAATACTAATTAAGTTAAAGTTTAAATGCCATCGGAAGGTGCGCACGTGTTCAGGCGTCACGGAAGGCTAGGGCGGGCAGGATAGAGCGTACAAGCTAGGGCGGACACGGCATTCCGACGTCGGCTATCGTCTAGGGCGGACCGCCCGCCTACCGAACTCTCTCGCGGCTCAAAAGTATCGAGAACTTTCAGTTCGAGAATAAAATAAATTTAAATTTGGTGGTCGCTTAATTCCGTCGTATTTAGTTATTGTAATTTTATTCGAGACATTGAATCGGGAATTGGTTGTCTTTTTGTATTTGAGTTGAGAAGTTTGTGTTGTGTTGGAAACTGTTGAAGTGTTTATTGTGTGGTAAGTGTTAACGTGCTGTGTGGATTGTTCTGCATTGTTTATTTACTCATTTATTGCATCTGCTTTTATAGCCATTTCGTAAAAAGTATTGTTATTAATATTAGAATTATTGTAACATACTTATACTTTTTACGTACTCTTTTTTACTTTTCGACCTGAATCAGGAGTATGTAGGTACCTATTAATTATGTTTACCAGTTTTGACTTCCAGTAATTTTTTACGTAGTCACGGGTTTTCAAGCTAAGTATATTACTTACCTATTAAAAATAATTGAGATTAATTTTCCTAAATTTCAATATTAGGGAAAGGTAAAGCAATCTTATTAAAAGTGGCAATACGAAGAAAAATTCCCATTTTTTATAATAAATTGAGTGTTTCCGTGTTGTTAGGGAAAAATATATTACATATTTCATTAACTTTCGTTATTAATTTAAGGTTGGAAATGTGTCTTGATAATTTATAATTGAAAAAAATCTACGAAAGTTTAAGGTCATTTAAGGTTCTTTCTTTGTGAAGTCATTTTATTAAAACCTCCATCCAATCCTCCGTCCATTACCAATTAAAAAAAAGCTAGGTACTTACCTCTAAGCTATAGAGGTAATCAATTTTAAGTTTTTCATTTCTATAAATATGATTATATATAGAAATATAGACTCAAACTTTATACTTTACAACTAACAAAAAACCGTATTTTTCTATTTAATTACATTTTTATCATTCACGACTGCAAACAATTATACTCAGGTCTTAATATTAAAAAAAGCTTTAGTAGTTTTACTCTAAATATAATCGACGTGTAACAATTACGTAGTAGGCAGATACCGTGACATATAATTCAAGCTAGTTGAGCAGGATATTCTATTATTTGTGAATACACACAACATAGGTTCATTAAAACATAGAGACCGGAAAACTATTAATAGGATACTAAAATGTCACTCAAACCCGCCACTATATGTCATCGGTTCAGTGTGTAATTTACGTAGTCCATTAGACATACATGACATATCATCATCATCATCAGCCTATATTAGTCCACTGCTGGACATAGGCCTCCCCTAATGAGCGCCATAGCGCCCTGTCTTCAGCTTGACGCATCCAGCATCTGCCAGCAGTCCTTCTCAGATCGTCATCCCACCTGGCCGGAGGGCGTCCTACACTACGTTTGCCGACATATATCATACATGACATATATCAAATCCTTTCTAATACTTTAATAAGCAAGTAATTCTGTCTGTTAGTTTTTCACCGTTCACGCCAAATACTACTGAATGTAACTTTATATAATTTGACATGGCGATAAAATAAATAAATATATAAATAAATAATTCCGGACAGTCCACACAGATAGGTGGTATTCTGGGTTCTGAAAATCGATTATATACAAAACTAGCTGACCTCTCACGATTTCATTCGCGTGGACCTACCTGTCCATACCACAGGCCATACACTAAACTGAGATACAAATACAAATACAAAACGTTTATTAAAAAATATGTGTGTTACAATGGAGTTGGAACACTGTCACCTGTGGTAGCTACAATGTAGCTCTGTTACAGGGGAACAGTTTCTTCCTTTATGTACTAGACACTAGACAGAGATAGACTTTATCCCGAAATAAAACACTCAAAACCGTTAGCAGAAACTGGTATAGCATCATAAAACATTTAAATAAAACTAATCTGAGTAAGGTACATAACCACAACATAAATCTACAACTGACTAATTTTTGTTGTATTAAATGTTATTTTGTGCCTATGGGAGTGACATAGTCAATTTCAAACTCCTTCATAATAAATAAAGAAAAAAAAAAAGTTAAGACTTTGTAACAAAGAAACTCAACATGAGTCTTTAAACTAGCTGGTTACTATCGCGTGACTTAGGACGTTGGAAGTACAGTGGATTTCGTGAAGACTTTATAATTTATTCAAACGTCCGTCCTCTTTCAGAATTTACAACTTTTATTTAATGATACGTGTAGCATCAGAATTAAATATTGTTATTTCAATACTTTTCAAAGTAAAAGGGCTTTATTTCCTTTAGACCTTACATAACTCTTGGACACGTCAGAAAGATCATAAATTTATACATTATATTTCAACTAGGAAATGATGTGAATATATAGCACGCAATTAACAAAAGTATACATACGGGACATAACGCCGCGCCGATGGCATTATCTACCTGCCAACCACACATGGTACAAAAGTGGAAATTACTATGAATATTAAGCTAGAGAATAAGTCTAGTAACTGAGAGCAAAAACTACAGCAATAAAGTAAAAACTGACTTACCAGTTTTTAATTTATTGCTGTAGTTTTTGAGCGTAGTGCTCTCAGTTACTAGACGTCAGACATATTACTATTTTTTTAATATAAATGAAATGTATATTTTAAATTATTCCTTAACCGGTTACAACAATAGAACATCAAAGCGTTAAATAACATCTGTTAGATTTAGATCGCATTTAATCTGTATCTTCGGGATTAAGAAAATACTGTTAGGCAACGGCCGCACTGCAGGATAGTAGGCGAGAAACAAACGTATGACAATTTGTTGTTTTTATAAAAACTAAAACCAAAAGTTTGAAATTTCGCATATATCGGCAAACTAGGGATCATTCTCTATACAAGAAATATGCACTATTAAGGTTAACTCAAAAAGTGGTCAGATCCTGATCAAATTTATATGGAACAAGACGAGAAACACAATAAAATAAAAATGCCGTAGAATTGACTCAGACCCTCCTTTTTGAGTCGGTTAGTGAATGAGGCAAGACTTGAAAAAGTATTTTTCTAGTTTTATACTCTGAGCCTTTTAGCCCCCGTGTGGCTATCTTTCATCGAGGCAACCAGCCAACCTACAATTCTACAGTGCGGTCCTGGCCTTAGAGATGCTGTTTGGAACTTCGGAATCCCTTTAATTGGAGTTATTGTTTTCCTTTACGCGTTAGACTGCGGATACACGGTTGGAATGTCCGTCTTTAAAACAAGTTCCTTGTTTTTTATGGGCTAAGCTTCGTATATTTTAATAGCTGAACTATTTATTGCTGTTTGTGTCTAAATGTTAAATAAAGTTTTTAATTATTAAAACTAGCTTTCTATTTCTTTATTCATTCTTCATTACTTTTGAAGCGACTCACACAATTTGACCATAAGGGATAATTGAATTATTATCATCCGATCACTTTTGGCAGAGCTATAATACCTAAACGTCGTCTTCGTTTATAATGAGATATTTAACAGCTCATTTGAACCTAAACGAATTTGGTAGCTATGAATAAATATAAGTCAATAACTAAAATTATTTCGACATAATTATAATATTTATAAAACAAACAAAACAGAAAACAATAACAATAATATTAGGGTGGTGTAACCACGCAAACATGTAGAAATGTATTTTCACTATTAGAATGCCGGAACGCAAGTTTTCATAAGAAATGAAATAACATCGCAAAAATTTTCGAATTCGGCGAGACTTGAACCCACGACCTTTCCTCAGTACGGAATGCGCTACCAACTGCGCCACGAGTCCAAGTGACGACCTAGTCGAAAATCTTTGCGACCTTCTACGGACTCTAGCGCCGTTAAGTTTTCATAAATCTCCTAGACAGCGACTAGGACTTTCTGAAGTAGTAGTTGGATGAAATTTCCGGCCGTGTATACACGTTTCCACTAGGGAGTCTTATCAGCACGATCACGCACAATTCGACATTGAAATACGTTTGGGGGAAATGCTTTTAGAATATAATTGAATTCAAGAATTTAAGCGGAAACTTAGGCTTACTCTAATGAAATGGATAAAAGAGAATTTTCAACGATTAAAAACCTGAGAAGTTTTACTTTTGTAATAAACCATTCGGTTGTTTGTTTCAGATGAGCTTCGAAATTCTATTGATGGCCAAAAGATTACTAGGTAATAATAAAATATTAATAATAAAACGCTCAAAGTAAAAGAAACTGAGTACTCGAACGATTTTCGTCAATTCATCAGTGAAATTTTAAAAAGGGAATCTATAAAAAAAGATTTTATTATTCAAAGAACACTCGTGTTCAACACATGACTAAAAATAGTTAACTTTTTAAATTATCATAAATGACACGACGACATTGGAAGAGAAACGCGATCAATATAGAGTTATTTCCGGAAAATAATTAATTATCAGAAATTTAAAAGGACTTCAATTGATAAAAGACTAGTGTGTTTCACCGCGTTAAATCAGACGCGCGACCGACGCCATCGGGTGCGGAGGTGCGGTGGCTCACTGGTGCTTGCTGGGACTGGTGGGCGGCGCGGGCGCACAGCGCAGCCCGCTCAGTTGGGCCATGGGCAACCAGCGCGTGGCCGCCGTGGCTGCCGTTAGCCACGCGAAGTATTACTACAACAACACGCAGTCGGTGACTACGAATGAAGCATCGTATAATGTGAACGTGTTGTTTGTCAGGTGAGTTGAGCAGACGGATTTTACATTGTATATTATATACTTTTTTGTAGTGGAGGCCGTCCAGCAGTGGACTAATATAGGTTGATGATGATGATACTTTTTACTTCGTATCTTTAATTTCTACTTTAGAATAATTCTAATTCTTCAACTTTAGAATAATGTAAATAATTTATCAATTGACTAGTCGATGCAACGCATGAGAACTCGAGATCTATTGAGTATCTGGCGCAGCGCATCAGCATTGTCATACAGCGCGTGGTAATGCAGCGTCTTGGGGACACTTCCGTCTGGTTTTGATATTGATCAGTTGAGCTACCTCTATAATATATGCAACCGTCTGCAGTTAGCTCAATTGTTTATACTTTATATATAATTATTATGCGTTACTAGATACTCTGACTCTCTGTTTGTCTGTCCACGGTCACCGCACCATGAAATGGTAAAAACTATTAGTTCGAGGAAGAGGAAGGTTTATATGTATATTAAAAACGTGCGAAGCCGGGGCGGGTCGATAGTTAACAATAACAACTATATTTAAAACGAACCTATTACAAAGCGTCGATCGTTTTTTTCTTGTAATAACCTGGTGGTTCATTGTCATACCCTTAAATGCAACACCAGTTTTTTCTTCGTTCGTGGCCTTAGCTACAGACTTATTATGGTATACGTGTATAGAGTCAGATATGTAAAACAATACAGGTCTAAAGGTTTCCGTTACACTCCTTAAATAGAACACATAAACCATCAATATTTGCGGCAGCCACGTATTTAGCTGAAAGCTTCCTTGCCTGCAATAGACGATGGTGTTCTCTAGCGTAAGCGCAAAACGCGAATTTTATACCAAATTAGGGGTTAAATATTTCAACATTTCATCTGTGTAATAGCCATTCAATTGAATGTAGTAAAACTTCTATATACCTAATAATTAAGTATCATTAAGGTACCTCTAGATTGTTTGTAGCAGTATGTTGTTAACTCTACCGTTTCAATAAATAAAAGTTTCAGTTTCAGTAAATAACTTTCACTTTATAAGTTCGGCACTCTATGGGTAGTGAAATTACCAGTTTATTTGTACTGTCAGGACTGTTCCCGACAGCACGTGCAATATATACATACTAAACAAGTTTTATCGTAATGATTATGCATAGAATACGATTATAACTTCATTTGTATTTTATCACCTATAAAATGTTGCTCTATCAGGTTGCATGCTCGATGACTTTTAAGCTTTTCTAAAGATCATTCACAGCACACGCTGTTTCACAATTAGGAATCCTAAAACTCACAATACGCCATCGTCTAATCGAAAAGCCTCTATGAACGTTTGCATAGACGTCTTGTCTAAAGCGGGTTGTTTTCAATTAGCGGTCTGAAAGTGCTGCACCGGTTGACGTAAGTGGGGAACGTTAGGTCTTCATAAATAACTTGTGTGCAGTAAATGGATTGGATTTTTCGGAAGTCATATTTTTTAGGGTATTTTTAAAGATCAGAGTAATCAAAGAGTAATTGAATTTTTGATTTGGTTTATATTTAGCAACAAGCGACCCGCCCCGTCTTCGCACGGTTTTATATAGGTACTTATAAACCTTCCTCTGGAATCACTCTATCTATTAAAAAAACGCATCAGAATCCGCTGCTTAGTTTTCAAGATTTAAGCATACATAGGGACAGAGAAACCGTCTTTGTTTTATACTATGTAGTGATACAGCAAAAAAATAAAGTTCAAAATATGCTACTTTGAACTTTTATCAAATTGATCGGCTACATCGAGTAACTTCATTCTCAATAGGTGACCTTTACAGGAAAAAAAACTAAATTGAAATCTGTTCAAAAGAAAGTACAATATAAACATCTCACATGTACATATTACACAATATCATATTTAAAACAGGGTTGTTGCGAACATCAGTCTCAGTATCTGCTGATGATCAGCATTGATTTGCACATCAGCATCAACATCCGCATTGATCGATGCTGATTTTTAATGCTGATGTTCGAGTCGCGTCATGAACTCATGACCCGAAAGTGTTCGGCTTGTGTAAAGAACTGAAAAAAGTTTTTATTTTAGATTCAGTACACGAAGGATTTTTTCCTGTGCCTGTACTGAACCCTCAAAAACGGCATGATTTTTCGTGACTCGGTTTCTATTGAAAGAACCACCTACATTAAGTTCACCTTGCGAGCCCGACACGCAATTGGCCAAAATCAACAATGTGTCAAATAACGGCATCAGCAACAACCCTGATTAAAACACTCCTTTTTTGTCGGTTGCTAAAAACTATAACAGAATTCGTAGCAAAACCGTAGCAACCGTGCTACGCAGCCTACGCTGCTACGAAAGTGCTACGAAATTACAATACTGTGACAAGAAATCGACGATATTTGTTCACCCTATAAAGCTATGGCATAAGAAGTAGGTCCAAAACTAAACTTGTTTATTTCAATTGACACCCTTGTGGCCCAGTTAATATACTTTTTATAATTTGTATTCTAATATTATACTCATAAATACTAGTACTATTTTTTTTAAAGTAATTGTATATTTTAATACGTCTAAGCAATAACTTACAACCTCATTGTTTGTCAACTCCCCATCATACAAACTTACAAAGTATGCTAACACATATTATGCAGGTATGATTCGACCCAAGCCCCCGTGGCCAAAGTGTCACACAACAACTTACAGCTGTCAGAAGTTACGGTGACGGCGGATTACGTGTGAATGGGGATGAGATTCCAGGCTTGAGTTCCGTTAACTCGATGGTATACATTTGTAGTCCAGACGAACGATTATCAAACGAGTTCAAAAAAAGGAAATTTAAGTGTATAATACCGAAAGTATTTTTTAAATTTTTACATCCTAACTTTTGTGCTTTTCATGTGTTTCAATATGAAAATGATCAAGACGAGTTATTTGTAGTAAAATTGAATAGTAGGTTTTGAGTCGTCCTCAATAATGCATGAAATTCGAAGTCGGTTTTTAGTATTTCTATTTCTATTGTCCAGTTGATGCACAAAGCATCATCTAGCCTCAAACTGGAGCTAGTGTTATAGGTAAGTACTTAGTTATGACAATATCTTTAAAGATTAAAACCAACAGTATTCATAAATCACCAATGTTCGGTTTTCATCAAATGAAGATGAGATTGTAATTAAAAACTGAGTTTTATTAAAGTGATGTGTAACAATAGTGCAATGCATACATTGTTTGATGTTTAAAAAAAACGGGAAGACAGTAGCGTCTAAGTCTTAGACGCTACTGTCTTCCCGTTTTTTTTTAGTAGACTCTAAGATCAAGTACTACGTTCCGAGCGTCACCATCACGCATCCGATATAGTTTTTGTCTATGCTCAGAGTGAGCATAGACAAAAACTATATCGGATGCGTTCCAACTCTATCACAGTTTCATTTCGAAATGGTTCCATACCGTTCTGATAGCGCGCGGGTCCACATAATTCGGCCTTGTGCCTGTATCCTGTGTCGACAATCCGTCGTGTTGTGTCATCATCGTAAAAGACTTACGACCGCATCGTCCAAGCTTTTAAACTCGGGTCCAAATTGTCCAATGTCCATCTCGTTGGGTCATTTTAAACCCAATTTAGAGCTTCGATTTTACTCGCACAATAATCATATATACTGAGTCTAGAGGTAGCTGAACTGGTCCGGAATTCCACTAAATAAATCGCTTCACCATACCAATAGTATCGTGTCAAAATGATAGTGTTAAACTCTTTTTGGTATTCTACTAGCACAAAAGGCTCATTCATAGCTGTGACGTTTACGTTTATAGGTAACTACCAATTTGACATTCTAGAGGTAATTATGAAAGTATCTTCAAGCGCAAAAACAGTAGAATACCAAACAAACGTAATTTTAGCCATCTTGATAGTATGACGCTACTGAGACCTTTGTTTTGAAATTGGTGAAATTTGGCCCCAGATGTGTTGTCAATTGTATTATTGACATTAAATAAGTATAATATGTAGTTCCAAGTTTCTGGCCTTTAAGAGGTTGGTACACTTTATTTTACAAAATAATATAAATACCTACCTACGTTTTGGTGTACTTGCTAGAGGCTAACCAAATTGGTAAAAGAAAATAGTGGAGCGGTTTGGTCAGCAGAATAGGGCCCCGAAGCAACTAACCGCTCGCTCCTCAGTTCAATATCTTAACAGACTTTAATATTTTATATTGAACTTTACCTTCGAGACATACCAACATATCGATCCCTTATGACAAATGATAGAGACGTTAATTTGACAGCCGACGACTAATTTGTACAATCGGGTTAGAGTATTACATTATTGGAATGTGTTTCGTAGCTAGCATCTGCCCGCGACTGTGCATGTACCTTAGTTTTAATGAAGATTTTTTTTAATGGTAATTGTTATTAAGTATTTTTATAGCTATGCCTACGCTTTCGCAAGAGTGGTTTTTTTTGGGAACCCAGAATTTGTGTTTCATAAATTCTGCTTTTCGAAACGGAAATCAAACAAAATTTCTAATTAATGAAAAAATTTCATTAAAATCGGTTCTAACTAACCTGACTTTGTTTTATATAACTACTAGCTGGTGCCCGCGACTTCGTCAGCACAGGATTAGTATTTCCGTGGCGGTTTCATCCGCGTAATTCCCGTTCCCATGGGAATTCCGGGCTAAAATATAGCCTATGCGTTATTCCAGACTATAATCTATATCTGTGACAATTTCATCCAACGGATCTGTTCAGTAGTTTTTGCTTGAAAGAGTAACAAACATTCATCCATCCATCCATACTTACAAACTTTCGCGTTTATAATATTAGTAGGATTTAGACATAGTCATTATTTCATAAATTAAATAGTTTCGGTCTTCGCTTTATTAATTATCCACCATTGTTTCATAATTGGAACTTAATACCAGAAGACTTTATTTCAGGCACATCGATAAACAACTCTAGGAATAAACTCGACAACGTTAACTTAATCACAATAACAACTAAAAAGTGACGCACTGACTAAATTCAACATAGACACATCATGCTTGTCTATTTTATAACATCTGGCTTAGCGCATCAGCATTGCATCTTCGGGACTCGACGCCTGGTATTGACATGGATCAATTGAGTTACGTTTAGACTGTTTGCAGCCGTCTGCAGTTAGCTCAATAGTTTCAATTGTATATACTAGTTGTAATTTTTTCTATTCCTTGATTGTAATTTTCGTCGTGTATAAAGATATTCTTTTTATAACACAAATAAATAAATTATGCACAATAAAATTATATTTATCCTTTTGATACCAAAACTAAGGACCTTCATTTGTTAAATAATATATAAAAAAATAACATTATATAAATTATTTATTATATTACTATCGTCCCTATTATCGTTTAAATTAAATTAATGTAGAGATTTTGTAAAAATAATCTGTTATTTCAGAAAAATAAAATATACTGGTCAGCAGACATTAGTTGCTGTAACTTTTAATAAAAGCTTCCATGGTTCAACGATCAAACTAAAATTACGACCGGGACGGACTTATAAGAAAAACGAAAATAAAATTGCTGCATCAGACCACAGATATAGAAAATTGCTATCTAAAACAATCAGCAAAAGATATTTCTAAATGGTGCCACAGTGCAATAGAAACAGTTATGTAAATACATATACCTAAAAGAGAAAAATATGCCTAGTTAGACACAAAAGACGTTTATTCCTATGTACTCTAGGTAAATGAGGTTAGATAGAAAATGATAAAGACTATCAGTGGACGCTCGTTTAGGCTTTTACGTCGTCGCGCTTTTATTTGTAATTATATTTTCCTCCTATTTTGAAAATTTGAGAAAGAGTTTTGGTATAGTACAATCATCAGTCTTTCGCAACGCGCCATCACGAGCATATTTACGATTCGAGATTTTGGACTCCACGATACCGCTACCTTGATAAACCCCGTTTTTATATGAAGCCATCCATGTATGGAGACCAATCATAATAATATAAATAATAATAAAACACCTAAACATAAGAAAAGATCAATGGGCGACTCCACGAGCGTGTTGACTAACATCGAGATTTTTGACTCTTACGATCGAGATTTTAGATCCCGCTATCTTGAAAAACCCAACAAAAATGAAACAAACCATCGAGGTATTGAGATGAATGATACGACACGTCATTTGTTGCATTCCGACTAGTAATAATAGTTTCTTCGTCAACTGTTTTTCATCATCATTCAGAATCTAAAAACAGTGTCTTTTTATTTCTTTACGCTTACAAAATAAGCACTTTGAAAAGTCAAATTTTAAAAGTAATATTTCTATGACTTACATATCTGAACTCCTTTGTTTGACCTTCGCTTTGTTTCACTTTAATATACTACAAGGAAATTACACGTTTCATAACTCTTAATATTAAAATTGCAGTACGTACCAATGTGATCCACAAAAATAAAATATTTTTCTATGACGACTCATTAATGCATCGCTTATTTTGTTTGACTACGTTTTATTTATTATTACACGTATGTGTTAGTGGAAAAGTATTATAATATAAAAAACACAATAGACAACATCGCGTCAATAGTTTACGAAACATCTGTCGCTGTATATTTACACTTTTCTATTTAAACAATACACATGCCTTTTCAAATAAAATAAACATAATAGGTGATTAATAATATTACTCTGCATTGATGATATTTTATTAAAAACAAGAAAGCGTTTCATTTGCCGTATGTATCTACGTTTCGTTAGTAAATAATGCTGGACAATCCACACAACTTCATCTAGCCCCAAGCTAAGCAGATCTACTTAATGACTAATAATTATACTAAATACAATACAGTCCATAGATAGATATTTTATTAGAAATATTCCAGAACCCTGGAACAAATATTTGCAGATCGTACGAAAATTTGTCTAAGTTTTGTATTGAAACAATAATTCGTAGTATAAAGTAATTGAGGCAGCTATTTTGCTCTACCTACGAAGACTGAGGGAATTTTCTCGTAGGGACGAAATGGGTATCCTGCTGACAGACAGCGGTCGTGAAATGAACTGCAAGACACTCCTCGTCTCCGAAACCCGCATATATTGGTGGTCTTCTGTCTTACAGATATTTGGGTGTATCTCCATAGGTACACACAAATATGTCTGAGACAGAAGACAAAGGTGATGGACGTAGAAACTTTAACTTTGGCGAATAGCTTTACGGAGGCTGGATTATGTATCGAAATATTCAGAATTTTAAAAAAACCTTTACCTGCATCCTATTATTAACTACTTTTTAACAATAATAACCACATCCATTTCCTAAAAATCGAAGTCGTCACCTCAGGACAAGAACCAAAGTCAATTTTATAGATAGGAGGAAATTTTTATTGTTGGTAATTTTTCTTGTACATATTTTTTACAGGTTGATCTTTTTTTTTTACCCTGCTTTTCATTTGTGAAGTTTTTTGTGTTTTTCTTTTAATATATACATACATGTCTGAGCCGCAAAAGGCAAAAAGGGTAAATGAATACAATCTTTAATGCACAGGACTTCCAGTTTATAACAGCATGCAACTGTTTTGCGACAGTGAATATATTTCTATTGTTAGAGTCTGCGTACATTACAGGTCCAATTAGTGCAGTGCTCTTGTCAGAGTGAAAATATACTGGAGCAGCTGGGATTCCGTTTCCATTGTAAACTTAATCTGTGTAACAAATGACCACTGTGTTTGCAAATTGCAAACGTAGTGACATTCATACTTTATCTAATGAATTGTTAACGATGATATATGTTAAATACGGATTTATAATTTATCACTGTTTATCACCACGAGTAGTGATAATAGTGAGGATTGGTGATCGCAGTGGAAGTGTTAAAAATAAGACATAAGGAAGATGCTACCCTTTCTCTGGTCTTTATCATTATTTTTTTAAACTTTAACTACACTTTAGTAGAGAAAAATATTCATACTTTTATTTGGTGTCAACTTACGAACACTTTTACCGTAGGTAATTAAATCTTCTTTTTGGTTTACAAGCATACTACCTTTGTAATAGGCATAATACTACAAAAAAAACCGACAACTTTTATATTTTTTTAAGTTCAAGCTTTTGAGTTTTAAGTTATATATACCTACTATTATGTATATAACAAAAATGACAGTAAACATATGGAAATGGAACACTGTCAGTTGTTGGAAAAGAAAGGAACGTCTGAACGAACGAGATGGGTGACCGATGAATTGAAAACGCCCGATTGTAACGAAAATAGTTGACGAGTAAAATGGCTAAGATCTAAATAAAAAAAACTAATATTATAAACGCGAAAGTTTGGATGTTTGTTACCTTTTGACGCCAAAACTACCGAGCCCGATCATGGGCTGGAATTTTGACAATTTTCACTAACTATTTCAAGCACTACTTTATAAATTCATCAAACTTCAAACATTTTTATGGTAAAAAAAGAAACTATACTCCAAAAAAGGAACTATTAGTTAGTTTCTTTTTTCTTTAGTACTTAGGCTACTTTTCCCATAAATCAGTTGCCATGGCATAGAATAACCTTGAAACATTTCGATAGAAACATAGCGTGCGAAACAGTGGGAAACTAGTCTTAATATAAACATGGGAATGGAATGTTTTGTCGTTTGTTGTTTACAAGAAACGACCGTCTGAATGAAAGAAATGAGTGACAGATGAATGAGTGGCGTTTGTGATTGTAGTTAAAAATTGTTGAGATCTTTATTAAAAACTAGCGACCCGCCCCAGCTTCGCACGGTTTGATTATACGTATAAAAATTCCTCTTGAATCACTCTATCTATTAAAAAAATCGCATCAAAATCTGTTGCGTACCTAGTTTTAAAGATTTAAGATACATAGGGACAGAGAAAGTGACTTTGTTTTATACTATGTATAGTGATAGGTACTGAATATTATACTGGAATAATCGACTTAATCTCTTTTATTTCCCGGATCCTCCATAAATGTGATCTTTCTCAGTCGAATCTTACGAAATCAATGGGTTGCGTTGTTTAAGGGGTTAGATTTTTACGCCGTGATCGACACGACGACGAAGCGGCGTTGCCATCTATAGGCATGCTTTGTAGTTTCCATTTAAGGCGCAAACAGGAACTAAAGTAGCGCCTTATTACTACTTATTTTATCATATTATTTCGTTAAACAAAGGAATTTCCAAAATTTCAGGGTCAGTTTTTAAACCTAACATAAGCTTATTATTATTATTTCATTATTGAATGAAATAATATAATAAATAAATTTTATTATTTAATGCATCTGTAGTAGTTTTAATTTGTCTTCTAGGAAAAGATACAAAAACAGAGTTTGGTGGCCACCAACAGCAAATTCGTATCTATTCCTCAAATAGACAATAACATGCTCTGTAGTTTCTATTTAGATACAAACTGATTGTTCTATCTTCAGCTGTTATAAAATAGGCGAAGTCTGAGATACACTGCAGTGCTAGCTCGATCTCTTGGCAGTGAATTATTGAGTGGTCTCCCTGCGAGTAGCGGGCGAGACTTCATCAGTCTGCATTCTGAATTGTAAGCGAACTTTAACTTCTTATAAATATGCTCACAGCCGTTTAATTGGGTTAGTTTCACTCCCGCAAGACGCCTATTATTATTTACTAGCGACCCGCCCCGGCTTTGCACAGGTGTGTTATATGTATAAATATTCTTCTTGAATAACTTCATCACATCACATTTAAAAAAACCGCATCAAAATCCGTACATCTAAGCATACTTAAGAACAGACAGACAAGGGGAAGCGACTTGGTTTTATGCTAAGAAGTCATAACTCTACATCATTAACTCTATAATTATTAATAAAAAATACATACATAGGTTTATATAATCTGAAATTCTAAAAAATGGTTTTAAATTTCACGCTTTATTAAAGACTAGCTGCGCCCCGCAGCTTCACCCGCGTGAAAATTTATGAAATGTAGCCTATGTTTCATTCCAGGCTTACACAACTAAGTCTTTTCAATTCAGCCTGACTCGTTCAGTAGTTTTAACGTGAAGATTTGAGAAACATCAATCCGTCTATTCAAACTTTCGCATCATGCATGTTAGTGTGAAAACAAAAAAGCAGTTAGATGTTGACAAAATTTAAATATGGGTCCATATAAGAAACACTAAAGTGAGGCCATTAGGTATTATAGGTCACATTTGCAATTCATCAAAATTCAACAACGTAAGCTTGTAACAGCGGGCTTATTATAGCTTTCGAATAAAAAAAATCAAATCATCTAGAAAAAGTTAGGTATCTCACATAAAAAATATAGTTAAATGGAGAACCTATTTTTTTTAAAAGAAGTTTGGAAATACAGAAAAAGAGGTTCTCAAACCTCCTTTTTAGAAGTCTGTTGAAATATATAGTAGCCGCGGCCTTCAACATTATGGGAACGGGCCAGGCTTGAGGCTGGTCGAGTTCGCGTAGTAAATCTTAGACTAATCCAAAGGGCTTTAGTACCAGGTTATGATTGTTTTTAGGGGTCCGTACCCAAACGGTGCAAGTAGATTATATTGCTTAGCTTGTTTCTCTGTCTGTCATGAACACAGGTTCTCAGTAATCAATTATTTACTTTCTTTCTTTAGGCTTACAAATAAGCACTTCAAATTGTAAACTGTATCAATAATTATAAAATTAATATAACAAATAAGGTGTTAATTGATTTTCTCTTCGCTTCAATCGTTTGTTGGTTCATATATCTGTCATTCTATAATGCAGCGAGATACAATATTCAAAGAATTAGTGTAACTATGGCCAGGAACATGAGATTTAAGTACAACACGTCAAAAATGTGGGGTAAAAATACCTAGTTACGGAACTCTAAGGGCGCGAGACCGATTCCCACTTCAGCTTTTGTTTGGCCTAACAGTACTAAAGTGTGTAATAATAGAAACCTATATTGACATAACGAAACGTTTCTATCGATTCCCAAAACAATGTACATACGGAAAACGATAAACAATGTTTGTATAAGCGATTACTTTGAAAAAGTTTTACGGTTTATGATTCAATCCCGTACAACAAACTTTTTTTTGCCGTTTTTAGATACGGAACCTTCATGCGCGAGTTCGACTCGCACTTGGATCTAGGGTTGCCAGATCGAAACTTACCAAGTCCGGACAATTACAGCCAAAAAGATGCGAATATCCATTTATGAGTCGGCTCCTCCTAGAAAACAAGGTCCGCCAATGCGAGTGGTTTAATTTTATGAGCTAAGGCTTCAGGTCAGTCTTAAAAATCTTCATTTCTAGTAGGATTTTCGAAATACGGGACAATCAGTCCTCATTACTGGACACAGGACAAGACGCGAAATTCCGGGACAATCACGGAAATCCCGGCGATCTGGCAACCCTATATAGTATTATTATTTTTTATAGGTATCCAGTGCCTACACTGCCTATTCAATTCATAATCGCAATGCGCTTACCCCAGCTATTAATTAAGATACTTATCGGGCAGGTACAGATTTCCCGCCTGTAATCTGCTGTCGATATAGGATTAAATATACCAGAGTGGAGGGATTGGACGTTTCATTATGAAAATTGAAAATGTAGGGCTAAAATTGATATCATTTCCATAGGGGAAATCATTATCTTGGCCATGAGAAGAAACTTTAATATACTAGTAGCTAGGACATAGTATAAAAAGTCGCTTTCCCGCTGTCTGTCTGTCCCTATGTATGTTATAATCTACATAGAAATGTAAAAAATTGGGAAAGGGAATATCTAGGAATGTGCAAAATTGGGACAGTGCAAAATTGGGAAAGTGCAGACCCGGGCATATTCCTTCTTAGATCTTTAAAACTACGCAACGGATTTTGATGCAGTTTTTTTAATGGGTTCTTTTCATAATCTTACAACTGTATTCGAAGGTTTTCGAAAACAGATCCTTATCTGTCTTTTTTTTTCAAAAATACTTAAAGGAAGGTTTTATTTGAGTTAAATTTTCTATCTACTTTATTATGAGTAAGTATAGGTTCTTTCTCTTCAGATGTCATCACAAAATTCCAACCTGTATATATATCAGACAGTAGTGTCCCACTGCATGGTAAATGTCTCAAACCCTACTTTAGTTCATCTCGGTCCTTAGCAAGGAGGGCTGACTTGTTTATAATATACTAGCGACCCGCCCCGGCTTCGCGCGGGATCACTATTAAAAAAACCGCATCAAAATCCGTTGCGTAGTTTTCAAGATTTAAGCATACATAGGGACATAGGGACAGAGAAAGAGACTTTGTTTTATACTATGTAGTGAATATTAATTAAGTATGATTAGTGTGATATGTTTTGTTATTGACACACGTTACGTTATAACTATTATCATCATCAGCCTATATTTAGTCCACTGCTGGACATAGACCATTGCTATGGCTCATTTATAATATGAATATGTTAAAACAAATACAATTCAGTATTATTCTTTGTTCATCAGACAACAACGTTTGTTACGGTGCTGTTTGAATTATGACGCGATACGCCATTAGTGTGGCGGTAAACATACACACATAGGTGCGGGTTCAGTTACTGCAAATAGTAGGTATTTGAACTATAATGGTCATTCAACATAATTATGTTTGAAAACGGATGGTTTTCAGATAGCCGTGATCACGCATGCATTTTTAAGCTTGTAGTTTGTATGGCATGATCGACGATGACTGAAAATGTAATGGCGGAAAAAATCTGTGTCGATTAAAAACCATGTTTCATTGAAAGGCAGGTTTGGACGAGTAGTTTTCATAATCTAAATGGTTTATCTTTAAAATTATGTCGTGTTGTTAAAGGTTATCAACCGAGTTAACTATCCTCGTTTCAACTTTTTAGCTTCAGGGGTTTGGGCTAGGCGCTGTCTTCAAAACACACTTGTTCTTTTCTATATTAAGAAGTTTAATTCAAAAATAATGCTAGTCAATCCACACTGCATCTATGAGCCCCAAGCTAAGCTCAAGATTATACATTGATGTGTAGGTACTAAAATTAATTAAGTAACCAACACCATGCAAACTAGATACCCACTTATAAACCTACAATCTAATTTAACTCCTACGCTACTAAGTACTACCTAGTTTAAATTGGTTTCTATTTCTTGATTGGAATTTTATTTGTATATAAAAATAGATTCATAAACAAAATTAAGTTTTACTAAAGCAGATAAATAAAAATAGAAGTATAGGAGGTACCTTCATAGTTAAATTATTTCTAGTTTCAATATACCATGGCTTTATCCAGCATGTTTCTGATAAGGAAATAACTAGCATGTTATCCTTATCAGTAGGTGGATTTGACGATTCAATGGATATTTTTAACATGGTTTATTTGAGTGGTTTCTGACATACTTCCACAAAATACACGTACCACAAATGATTTTTTTAATTAAAAGTTCTAATAATCCGAGGTAGATCTGGTTTTATGAGTGTATTTTTTATTATACAGAGAAAACACCCAGAACCCTGGAATATATATTTACAGATCGTACAAACTTTGGGACTAAAGTTTGTACGAAGCGGTTGTGTTAGGAGGCGGGAATGAACCCGCAATCTCTTGCGTCGCAAAAGCCGCACCATATCGGTCGTAAAGAGATCGAAGAAATATAATCACTACTAGTATAAAACAAAGTCGCTTTTCGGAGACCGTCTGTGTGTCCCTACTCCCTATGTATGCTTAGATCTTTAAAAATACGCACGGATTTTGGTGCGTTTTTATTCAATAGATAGATTGATTCAAGAGTAAGGATTAGATGTATAAAACACCCACCTGAAGCCGGGGCGGGTCGCTAATTATGTTTAAGTTTTAGTAGGCGTAACATTTTTAAAGAAAACAAAGTAAAACATTACAAAGTGATTATAAAAACAATAAAGATTAACAGATACGTCAATGAATTAGTATTGCCATTTAACGTGGCAAAGCTGCCGGCATTTTGAGATATTTTCTAGTCTGCCTTCTGGTGACGACTAAGATTTTTAAGAGTTTTTTATAATTGTACTAGCGACCCGCCCCGGCTTCGCACTGTTTTATTATACGTATAAACCTTCCTCTTGAATCACATTATCGATTAAAAAAAACCGCATCGAAATCCGTTGCGTAGTTTAAAAGATTTAAGCATACAAAGGGACATAGGGACAGAGAAAGCGACTTTGTTTTATACTATGTAGTGATATACTATTCACTCTGCATTTCTTAGAAAATACATTTCTTAACAGAGAGGTATTCAAGTAGCATAATCAGTTGTTTGTCCACAGTGCAACTCTCTGCGGGGTGCTGGTGGCGGTTTGCGCCGCGTGCTGGCGACGGTCTCCTCAGGAGGACAAGCCTGAAGACGTGGAGTGCCAGGGGGTGTACACCGTCAGCAATGACTGCAGGCTGAGCCAGGTAATACTAGCACTAGCTGTTCCACTTTAACACGCGTTAAATACGAATTTCATGATTTGATCGCCCATGGTAATTCAATGTCTTTTTCTTTCACATCTATAATAAGAATTAGCATTTGTAGACTCCCTAATACTAGTACTAATAGATCCGTCTATTCCTCCGTCTTGACCTAGGCATCCGAGAGTTATCACAAACTTTTGATTCGACGGTCTGTAGCCTCTGTAGGCGTGTCAAGCACTTTACTCGGTCAATATCCTTTCGTAGAAACTATGAAAGGTTAGGATAAAAAAAACATACAACGGATTAGAGAAACTCTAATTTTCATCGTTGAAAAATAACCTACACTAAACATGCTTATTTATAAATAGAAGACAGTCGCCTTGCCTTTTATTTTCATGATAAGTAAAATATCATCAAATCAAACTAGTATGATATTTTATGTTCAATTCTTTAGACGTATTTTTCACCACAAGTCTGTAGTGAAGACTATGTAACATATTAAATTATAGTAAGAATAGATGGAATTAGGCCGAAAACTTAATGAAATTACGGGAGACTCCCGCTCCGGTTCGTTCTTGGTGCAAGGGATTGCCATAGCTAATTTGCTATTCCGAGTGGTAATGCTGCAAGCATTTTGGACACCTTTGCGCCAGGAACGGTCAGGGGCAAGTTATTTAACGACTATTTTTTAAAACTACCTATATTATGTTTCTCTAACAAAGTAAATAGATTAGTGGATAATACATTCAAGCATGTTTAAGATTCTTCATTCAACCAGTAATAAAGGTACCATTCCCGGTTTCAGTAGTCAGTGTAATCTGAGCTGGTTTAAAGCGGACTCTCAGAGATTGCGTAGCTTTGTAGCATGAGCGTCGAGGGAAGATTTCAGAGATCGTGAACTCTGAAGTCTATATAGAGTATATAGACTTCAGATCCGCTCATGTTACGCGTAAGGTTCAGAATCTGTCTCAGAATGAGACAAAACAAGTCACTTTGCATTGACCTGAGTTAGATAAACATCACAAAAAACACAAGTCTGTTCAAAAGATTCAAATTTTTTTTAGGATACCCTAAAGTGACCGATTAACACGAAATTTGAAGCTAAGTTGACAAAGAAAATTACAATGAAGGAATAGAAAAAAGAAACTTTAATTAACAATGAAACAATTGAGCTATCGCAGACGGTTGCAAGCAGTCTAAAGGAAGCTCAATCAAGCTTAGTATCATCACTATTATAGGAGATTTTTTACAGAGAGATGTAAATAAATGCACACCAGAAGAAACTACTTTCTTAACCTAATTGGATGACCGAATAGATTACCAATCAAATAATTATTTTAGCCACATTTCCGTAAGGTTTTTTTAGTTTTCTAAACTCAACTTTTCATATCGTAGATGGCCAAATAAAAACCTTTAAAAAATTTAAGCATCCTATTGGGCATAAAGCACATTCTGTAACTTCATTATAAAGCAACTTACTCTAGATCCATTGATTGTTTAATTAAAACGGGTTTAGCCATAAATTGGGCGTAAGCACCTAAGTCTGACTCGGCCCGAATTTCGACAGAATGCACGATGCACGGGCCGCCCACCACGCTGTATTTGGTTTTGTTTGTGTCATATTGTGTGTGAAAGAGGTGTGTGGTATTTGTGTGTGTGTGTGTGTGTGTGTGTGTGTGTGTGTAACTCAAAATTATATATAGATTAGACAGAGAATTTGACGAAAGAGAATACACAGAAGGACAGAAAATGTTATTTTAGTGAAACAATATATGACAAAGAATGACTTATCAATAATGCTGAAAAATTCAAACATCATCATATAGATCCAAGATATGGATAGTATATGAATAGTATATAAATAGATAATATATTGTATATTATACATAGTCGAACCTGTTGTGTCGAAGGCGCACCTTTGCCTGCTGCGCCAGATAGGTCATCTTAGGGTATGATTTTGGTGTTATTTACATAGTTTCCAAAGTAACTTTTGGCCAGCCTGAAGTTTTCCTTGAAAACTAAGTCCGCCCATTACTGAAAATATATGCTGAGCTTTACGCTAACCTTTGTTTTTTTCAATTTTTAAGTTTTTTGTGGTTGAAGTATAATGTTATTATTTCTGCACCACCAGTATAGTTTCACACACGATATAGAACTACGTCCTTTTAATTCAGCCCTGATCGCTTGAACCCGATCCGAGCTCAAATTAAAAGGACGTAATTAAGGATTTTCGCAATATAGTCAGATATAGATTTACCTTATTCTAAGCAAACCAATACACGGCATTTCGTTCTAAATGAAAAGCCTGAAGCTATGGCAGGCATGCACAGTACCATACACATTGAACATGCCTAGACAAGACGCATTGTTGTCGATCTCACATGGATACAGATACATTCCTCGTCTCTGATTGTATCTGGCTTTCAGGCTTTACCAATCTCTTGAATATTGATACCTATACCCGGTTCTATAATCCTAGATATGTTTTGTAAACAAAGGAGTTACAAAACAAAATTGAAGTCAAGAATAAATCAATTTATTTCTAATTAACTGTGCCTCGCGGCTTCACCCGCGGGAAAATTGATGAATTGTAACCTGTGTTTTATTCCAGGCCTATAACTCCGTCTATTCAAAAATTCCTAAATTATTAATATTCAAAAAACCGTGGCGCTAGACTTTATTCACATAAATCAGTTACCATGGAATAGAAAATAACCTTTGAACACTTCCATAGAACCAACACATGTGAAGCCGAGAGCAGAAACTAGCCAACAATAATAATTAGTACAAAACTACGTGGCCTTATAAGCCCAAGGCACAAGCGTGTCACTGGGAAATAAACATAACAATAGTCTTACCTCAGGGTTACTTCCAAAACCTTGGAATCCAGATATAGTAGCTGATTTAGCACGTCAACAAGTTGCGTGTTTGTTAACGTTAAAGTTAGCCCAACATTGACCTCATGGTAACTTTAATATTTACTAGATGGGTGCTGTGAAAGTTTAGGTTTATTAGGCCTTTCCATGCAATCTAGGTACCTACTGATGGCTGCCTCCTGACCGAGAAAGTATGTGTACTAGCAGCGCCTCGCGGTTTCACCCGCGTAATTCCCGTTCCCGTGTGAATTACGGGATAAAATGTACCCTATGTGCTATTCCAGACTATATAATTTATATCGGTGCCAAATTTCATCCAGATCCGTTCAGTAGTTTTTGCATGACAGAGTATCAAATATCTATCCATTCATCCTTCCATACTTTCTTTTAACTTTCGCGTTTATAATATTAGTAGGTTAAAGCGGTACTCCGAGGCACACAATCGCCGCCACCTATTTATCTATCACTACGTATATTGATTCGACACATACAAGTGGTTTATTAACAAAGAAAATAACAATCATCTTCTTTATTTTTTATTTATCTGAGCGTCTGGTCGATGCGACGCGTGACCCGAGAGCTGGTGAATATCTGGCTCAGCGCATCAGCATTGCCATACAGCGTGGTAATACAACCAGTGTCTTGGGGACGCTTCCGACTGGTATTGACATGGATCAATTGAGACCTTTAGACTGTTTGCAACCGTCTGAAGTTAGCTCAATGGTTTCAATTGTATATACTAGTTGTAATCACTACGTTTAACACAGAAATTTTCTATATATCAATGAGGCAGTTTGTTTTACCTATCATAATCTTTTTTATAGCCTTTTTTTGTTTAGTATAGTAGTAGTTTATGAGTTAAGAAATTGCTCATGTTGGCTTCCAAACTCTGTTTTCATATCTCTTTTTAAACTATCCTTACATAATATAATAAACGCGAAAGTTCTTATGAATGTTTATTCCTCTTTCACGCAAAAATGACTGAACGCATCGGGCTGAAATTTTGAATAGACGTAGTGCTAGCTCTGGAATAAAACATTGGCTACTTTTCACCCCATAAATCAGTTCACATTAAATAGATATAGCCTTGAGTTGTTTCCATATCCAATGCGTGCGAAGACGCGTGCAGATACTATTACTAATTAAAACTATTATATTACATCAAATTATAAACTCAAATTTGAATTTTTTGTTTTTTTACACTTAGATGGTGTGTGCATTTAAATTTTCTAGGCTTTACTTCCCGTTTTGTCAGTCAACCGATATTATAAACAAGCAGCGTGGAGATTATAGCAAACCTGCCCACACTATAGGGAGCGATTCCATGAGCAACAGAGGACCGATAATTAAACCCTTTTGAGATAGCATTTAGAATAAGCCCTTTGACAAAGTAGGTAGGTGGATCTCGATGGTATATATTTATATACTCCTATCTATTTGTTTTTTTTATATTAAAGTTAATAAAGTATATTTTTTTCATTAAGTTAAGTACCTATTGTGAATCTGTAGTCAAAATGTAGCTGCGATGATTTGAAGCCTGTTTATTTGAATTTCTAGGGCGAGTACTTTTGCTTTTTGGTTTATTGGTAGGGGGCGTAAGCAGTGTAGAATTGAGTTTCTAGTATTTTAAAATACGTCATCTTGTAGGCTGTTATTTTTACACGACACTTTTATTCAATCCTTTCTGTGACATCATGAGAAGACTAATACCTGTTTTACACTCTGTGAACAAGTGCGAGTGACAAGTGCAAGTGACATCTGCGTCTTGTAAGCGCAATTGCTAGACGCGACGACGACGACGCGCCGCGCACCTTTAAATTAGAATAGAATAGAATCATTTATTGCCTATAAATTTCATAACCTAAACTAGAATTAAAAACAATAATAAAAAAAATCATAGCTAAAGGGAGTAGAATTAAATTGCACAACTCATGACGCAGCTGTGTGAAAGATGGTACCAATGTATGCGTTTTAGTTCCAAATATTCCGTGAACTATTCTCGGAATTCATAATGTCACTTGGACTTGTCACTCGCACTTGATACTTAACAAAGTGTAAACCAGGCATTAGCTAGAGGCGTAAGTTGTTTCCCCTGGCGGTAAAAAGATGGCGGTTGTTGTCGCCCCGGCCCGGAACCGGAACAATCCCGGCCCGGATGCGGAATTACGGAGCTAAGCGTATTACAAGCCTGTCGGGAAGCCACTCATTTTGTAGGAATTACGTACCGTCGATAGGTAGAAAATACGTAGTATATAAATAGAAAATACTTAATTGCAAATTAATTTCAAACTAAGAAACAAATTAGTCATTGTGTTTAAACTTTGCAGTTCAATGAAGTAGGTATGTAATGTGATAATTGATTTCGTAATACAAAACAAAAAAATATTGGCATTTGTAGTTTGAGCATCGAAAAGTTTGGCGTCGGACAGAGAAGTTATGATTTATAGTAAAAATACTTTATCTCCGAAACCCCCTATGATTTTGTGGTTTTTCTAGGTCGCCGTGAACCCTTTGTTTTCGGATTGACGTTGACATAATGGTAATTTTCCTTGAGATGTACCTTTCTATTAAAAATACCTACCTAAATAGGTACATTATTATGTAGGTAGGTATCTATTTGGTTTCTTAACAGGCTACTCTTGCAGCACTCGTTACGTCGATTGGTTTCCTCTATCCTTCCGCCATCGTACCTTTATTTATACACGTTATTGTATGAATTCTGTGACTAAGTATATGGATTATAGACTCTTTGACTAGATTCAAAGAGATTGAAAATAATCCGAGGTCGACCACCCGTTTTGATTACAATCAACACCTATACAACATCACCCAGGCATATTCCTATCATGCATGTAAATAAATGATAATGGCTATCAAAGGTAATGGTTCGCGTTCATTTATTATTTGTATTGGAGGGTAGAAAACGCGCGCCATGGTTACCGATCGACCGTAGACTTCATACAAATACCGCTACAACTACATATAGCTTCTGCATGTGGCTTCACATGCGTTTTCTTGGATAAAATAATTAACTGTTTCATATTACGTACATAAGCTACTTTTTAATAAAAAAATATATTGTATATACATTTTCACGGATGAATGACTTTTTCCTGATAAAATTTTACAGAGCGGGTCTCTGTAAAATTTTATCAGGAAAGTCATTCATCCGTGAAAATGTATACAATATAATTTTTTATTATTTTATTTTCAAATTTGAAAACATACCTAAAGCTAGAAAATTATAAAACAATAACTAATTATTAATCTAAATAGTACATAAAAGTACTTAAGCTGAAAACTATTTATAAAGCGTCACCTATACCTACAAGTAAGTACATAATTGTTTGAGTCATGTTTTTTTAATGTAATTGTTCGGATGTAAGTAAGTTTTAAGTTGATTTTTTTCAATCAATTTATTATAGTCATGTCAGTACCTACTGTTGTAAATAAATTTCATTTTGTTCCAGTAACTTCGGTGGAACTCAGATGAGACTTTATTCACACTAGAAATATACTGTAAGCCAATGATATTAATCATTGCTGTAAGCACTTTTTATTAATAAAGAACATTTAAAATTGAAAATTGAATTGACTCAGGTGAGACATTTCTACGAACTTGCCCACAATCCATGATTTGGTGTAAACTGCGTTAGCGCAAATTTTGAGAAAATAAAAAGAATAAGATAAATAAAAACTTACCAAAAAATGAAGCTAATCGAATTTTCAAGACTTCCGAGCGGGAAAGCTTCAGCTTGCTTCATCTAAAAAAACTGTTTCCCATGCCAATTTGCAGTGGAAGAAATAGGTATGTAAGGAATAAGTAACTTCCTCTATATATTCTTCTATAGATTTAAAGCGATATAAAAGTTTTTAGTTTTACTATCTTATATCTGGCTCAGCGCATCAGCATTGCCATACAGCGTGGTAATGCAGCCAGTGTCTTGGGGACGCTTCCGACTGGTATTGACATGGATCAATTGAGCTACCTTTAGACTGTTTGCAACCGTCTGCAGTTAGCTCAATGGTTTCAATTGTAAATACTAGTTGTAATTTTTCTATTCCTTTGCTTGTAATTTTCGTTGTTAATAAAGGTATTACCCTATCTTAAAATATTTATATCGCTTTAAATCTATATTGACGATGAAGTTATTTAGTTATTCCTTACATACCTACTTATTTTTTTCACTGCATCTTGGCATGGGAAAGAGTATTTTAAGATGAAGCAAACTGACTTTCTTTCAATCGGTGTTCACCCTGTAGCTCATCTAAATTCGTCAGCCGCTCTCTATAAATAGTCCTAACCTTTATCTGTTCATCAGATTGGCAAATAGGGAATTAAGGAAACTCTACCCTCGTTCGATAGACTGAAGCTTTGAATTTCCGCTGGCTCGTTTCCGCTACTTTCCTTCATATCCATGTTTATTTTCATTCGTTGACTTCTGTGCTGGCTTTTGCCAATGGCTTGTCTTATACTCTAATGTTTTATATCTATTAGAAGTTAGGTACTTTAAAGTCAAATGTTTATTAGAACTCAGGTACTTTAAAGTTCTACAGATCTTCAAAGGTTTATTAGAACTTTATCCAAGTTCTACTAGACCTTTCAAGATGTGTAAAATGTACCTTATAGAACTTAGGTAAGTACCTACTCTAATGTTAAATGTCTGTTAGAATTAGCTACTCTAATGTTAAGAGTAGGTATATTGCAAATGGGTAAAGAGGTCTAGAGGTTTGCTAACCACAAGGACTACTTTATGACAAATGATAAATATGTATTAAGTATATCTATCAGTTATCAAGTACCCACAAAACAAGCTCTGCTCTCTCTCTGGAGCTAGATTCTGTGTGAATTTTCCAGCATCATTTGAATAAACCGCAGTTTTACACCACAACCACAAGCCTATCCATTACTTAAATTTCTAACAATATCAATTCCACGATAAACTGAAATAACGGCCACTGACCGCGTAACTCTCATTACAGGGCAATACATCAGGACAATGACGTCACGGTAATGACGTCACGTATTCGTGTCTCTAACATTCGCGCGGTCATGTGTGTAAATCTAATTACTGTCCCATCACTAGTGTACCTGCAGCCTTAGCCAAGCGGCATTCGCTATGTAGCGATTCCATTTCTATAATCGCCATCGCTCATACGATAGCGAAGTTCGATTGGTAGACAAAGTAACCTACGCGTAGCGATCGCCTTTTCTATTCGATTGATCGCTAAATACCCCGCTTAGTCTATGGTTTTCTATAGTAAACGTCAAATGTGTCATTAGCTTATTTTGCACGTCTCTATTACGTTCCGGTTTATGCAAAACTTCATTTTATTCAAGAAAAGCTTTTTTATTATTTACTACGTGTAGAGGCTTATTATAATTAATTTTTGATTATTTGAGTCTCGTATTTAAATTCTACAGCATAATTGATGAGTTGAAATGGAAATAAAAATTATTTGGTTTGGCGAACTTACTTTTTGAAAAAATCTTAGTCAATTGAAATGAAACGCAGTGCATATCAGGAACCAATTAGGTACTTAACTTTTTGGAGGGTGCTCTTGAAAATTGAAATTATTTGAGCCACTTCAGCTGAGCTAAAGGAATCAAGAGCACCTATACAAAAGCGTTATCATAAAACACTTCCAAAGTTTCAAGTCGCAAGACAGGCAGGTACTTTTTGTAAACAATGACGCGATTCACAAAGAAATATTTAGAACATGAGCTCTTTATTTATGTTACGTTACAACCACGGAGACCTTGCAACCTTGACCTTAAATTATAAATACTACTGCATTTTGGTCTCTACAGCACAGGGTATCCTAGTGTAATGATCAAAGTGAAATCACTATTATTAGTAGGTATCTAGATATCCACCAATAATAAGAATAATTTTAAGTTAATGTGATTATGTTTTATGTATCTGCCTATGCATGCATGTATTTGTGATCAATAAATTTACTTTACTTACTTTAAACTTCCGCCTGGTGCGCAGGGACGTTTGAGGGTTTGAATTTGCTGAGCCTGAAGTGCTCAATAAACAATAATTCGGGCATTTTATCATCACTTTCCAATTGCCGCCAAGAATGGTAGTTTGTGCGGCGTCTAAACCAAGTGTTTTTATTTTGAGCTGACCACAGCAAACGCAGCGTTATGCATCTTTTAATTAGGTATGCAACACTAACACCAAATTTATTTTAAAATCACAAAACAAACGACGCAGTAAACACTCCCTAATGATTTCTTCCTACAGCTGTTTATGAAATCGCCATTTTGTTTCGATATCTACAGGGTCTTAGCGTTCGCTAGTGTTCCATCAAGAGAATCGACAACTAAGCGAATTCGCTTGTCAAAAGTGCCACTTGGCTAGGAATTTGTATGAAGTAATCGCTCGATGTTGTCGATTCGTTTGATGGAATAGAAAAGTATGTTACATTGTCTACCAATAATCTATTCGTTGAAAACAGATCACGTGATATATCTAAGGGATATGTCAAACCCATACATTTTTGGACTTATCTACTATCGCTTTCGCTAACTGATTGTTACATTGTCTAGGCCAGCTGTACAGTTACATATTTACGTACGTTCCACCCGAAGGGTCAGTCTAGATGAAGAATTTGGTTTTTTTATGTGCCTGTACAGTATTGATTAAGAATAACATTATTTGATGAACCGTAGTTTTTTTTTTTTCAATTGTCTCTTTTTATATTCTATTATAATTAGCAGGAATATCAGTACAATCAATCTTCTTAAATAATAAAAGCTCCAATACATTCTGCCTCGTCAAGGCGTGCAAAATTATTAAATAAATTTAAATTAAACAGTAACAAAATTAGAATTAGGCTTACTACTTAATAATTTATTAAAATTTATTACACCCGAATGGATAAATCGATCCATCAGAAGATCTATCAATTGCTTGGCTTTGCTTATCTTTGGCTTGTATATCTACCGAAGGCCGCCGTATCATCACGAAAAATATTACATAAATAAAAAAAAACCCATTGACTTTGAAAGCTTCCGTTTGCAATGAAATTTGCTCCAATTTTTATTGTTTTTGATAGATTTACAAAAAATGCACCCAAATGGTGTAAATAATAATAATTCGTAAATATGTTTATAATTTTAAATAAAATTTTATAATTACTATCTAAACAGGCGATCATAAGAGAGTGCGAAAGAGCAGACAAAAAAATGAAAAATACTTTGCTTACTTGCTGCTTGCTGTCAAATCGATACATTTTACAGGCACATTACACAGCAAATTACTAAGCACACACTGCTGTAATTAAAGTTTAATTGTTTGGCCTTTTTACGATGTTTGCTGTGTTCGGAAATAGCTTATTGCCAACGGTTTAATGAGCTTGTTTATTGCTTTTAGATTTTCATTGAGTTAAAAATTATTATTTTATTGAAACCATCATTCAGGAATATAGAAATTTCAATTATAGGTCATCACAGTTTATTGTTTAAATACTTACACTTTTATTTTGTGCATATGTAGAATGTACTTAGACGAAAAAAGCACTACCCTTTTTAACCAAGTATCAAAGCCCGGTTTTCTTAAATCTTTACAAATATTTGTGGAAAAGTGTATCTACAGAATGTCTGATGACACAAATGCTTCAATCGTGTTTTTTTAGATTGTTTACAGATTTTTTTTACAAAAAAATGCATTGGTCATTATATTAGCAATTATCTATTATTTTAATATATCACCGAAACAACAAAAAATTGGTAAATGAAAATAGTTGAACGAGGCAACTATAACCTAGCTGGTTTTTAATGGTCTAGACTACCCTCTAGCTTTGTACCCATCTTCCAAACACCCTTTATAATTATGTCGGACACAAATTACGAATGTTGCCCGGAGTTCGTTAAAAGACTGAAACAGATACCAAATTTAAACCTGCATTTCTTTCAATATGCAATTCAGTGCTGTTTATGAGTAAAACATAATTAAAACTGGATGATCCCGCTTTAAAGAAAATGGGCGAAGGTCCTCCTCCGACGCTACCTGCAGAGGTTGTAGGTTCGATTCCCGCCTTGGGACAAATGCTTATACAATCTGCAGATGGTTGTTCCAAGTGTTTTGTATAACAAAACATACCTATTTATTTATGTAGAGCCTATAAAGAAAACGCTCCCGACTGGTATTTACATGGATCAGTTGAGATTGTTTGCAACTGTCTGCAGTAGGGTTTCTGATTTCTCGAACTATTTTCATTCTCGATGCACGAGAATTCTCGAGGCTAAATTCTCGAGTTTTCTCGAGTCTCGAGGCTTACAAACAAAATCCCAATAGTGGTTTTAAATTTAAAGAAAAATAAGCCAATTTTTTTTAAATCAACGTATTTTTATTGCACCAACCAACTGCACTTACTACAAAGGAACAAACGAAACATAAAAACTTCTAACACACACAATTTAATAATCAAATCTTAATACTAATTAAAATTAGGAACAGAGAACTAACTAAGCGACTTAAAATCTCCGTTTTAATCATCCAGACATCTACATGTAATGTAATCATACAGAAACAAAAAACTTTCTACTCATTTCAGTAGGTAAATAAAATAGGTAGTAGATAAATAGAATAATCATAAGTATAGTGCTTAGTGCTTCACTTCACTTATTATAATAAAATTCTTAAACGCAAATGCGTTAATATTTAGATTTTTTTTTCTTAGGAAATATGCTTTTAAGAAAATCAGTGCGTTGATAGACTCATCTGATAGTCTGTTGCTTATTTTGGTAACTATGTTGCCGGCTAAGCTGAATACCCTCTCGTTTTCAGTTGAAATGGGCTTGACTGTCATTACAGCTTTGAGATTTTCGAGATTGGGTGTGCGTTTTCCTGTAGATTCGCGTAAAAACTTATGTCGAATATTTTGAATTGGTGCCTCGAGAATTCTCGAGGCACGGTTTTATTTTTCTCGTCTCGAACCAATGCGAATTTCTCGAGTCTTCTCGAGTTCGAGAATTCTCGAGCAGAAACCCTAGTCTGCAGTAAGCTCAATTGTTTCAATTGTATATAAAATGTCTACTAGTTTTAATTTTTTCGAGTCCTTGACTGTATATTCGATGTATATCAGTTAGGTAGTATCCATAACACAAGATTTGCTTAGTTTGGGGCTAGATAATGCTGCGTGGACTGTCTAGCACTATTTCACCTATGTTATGATCTTTCATGCCTACCTGTACCCTACCCATCAAGAACTAATCTTACGGTACGAACTCTATGATAATTGGTAAAAGTAATTGGCGATTAGATAGATCATATAAGATTCTTACCTGCTCTATGTAATCGCCAATTACTACTAATGCGATTTTTATCAGCGATTTCGAGACGCTTCCCTTGGGGAGCGCGATATCGCCGGCGTGGGAAATCTGAGCGAAGATATGAAATCATAATGCGTTACACATTGGGAAATTCACGGGATGTTTCAATGTTTCTAACTGATGATTTCGCTAACTTGTTAGGCTATATCTATAACACACACTGGCTCACTGTTGGACGCAGGCACCTCACTGAATTAGCCACTTCGAATAACCTAATAATGCTGTACAATCCACACAGCATCTAGCCCCATGCTAAGCAGAGCTTGTATTATGGGTACTAGATGACAGAATATACCTGATACGATACATTACATACCTATTCTCTGATTTAGAATCAAAGATATTTATATTTTTGTAAAAAATTACATTTATAAATGAAAATTTAACAAAAACTGATAAATTTAACAGACAACAGAATGATAGCAGCAAGGTAACAACTAAAAATGAAAACAAAAACTTCAACAACGCGTAATTGCTCAAGCACAGCGAAAAAGGTGCAAGTCGAGTATACGATAATGAATGAGAGACTGAAATGGAATGATGAATGAAAACTGTCAAAACCACGAATTGTTAAGAGCTCCTTGCTTGCTCTGATGATACCAGTATCTTAAAATAACTTCCACCAATCCTTCCAAAAATATGTGCCACCAATTTTTCTATTTTTTCTTTGATTTTGTAACTTAAACTACTTAAAAACCTTATCTTCATAAACTTCCTGTTAACATTATAAACTTAACTTGCCAAAGTTTTACTTTTCTCCGTAGCGGACTCTATTTAGTTACATTCCAGTCAATTCCGAAACAAAAACAAGATAAACAGCCAATTTGGCTCATCCCGGGTGTCAGCTAATTATGCTAATGGCTGTCTCATCGTCTTAGCTGTGTAAGGATGGACCCCAGTTGTCAGCATGAATTAACGTGCCTTGGAGTTTTTAAAGCGTTGTTTTAGAACTGACCTATAAGTAGTTTATGTTCCGTCCTTTCTTACACCTACCTATCACTGACAGCTTAGATGTAAAGAGTACTAATAAGTACCTACAACTTTATGTTTTACAACTGAAAACCATAAGAACGAAGTTTTGGGAGTTTAAAAATATATAGTTTTCTATCGTTTAAAAAAAAAAACTTGTACTTTTGGCACTATGCAATATTTATACATAGTTCATAGGTGGATTTGACAGAAATCAGACACTTAATTAGTTTCAAACTCACAATTACCCAAAACAATGGTCGCCTAGGGTTAACTGGGACGACCAGTGTGGTGACGTCACAACCCGCCGCCCGATCACTCAGAGAGCTTTGCTAGTAATTTATTCATAACTTAGACAATTTTTGTCGTAGCACAAAAAAAAAATTGCTCTGTATGTTAAGGATGTGTCGCCCTATAAATCTGCATTCTCGACTATAAGGTTACGGATCCTCATAGCTGACAAATAGGGCTCCACCCGTTAGCAGCTGACATTTAGACCGTAGCACCCGTACACCACCGGCATTACTTATAGGTTTCTATGAATATTCAGGATCATTTGGACAAATGGGAGCCGTTTATTTATTTGGGAATTCGTAAAACTTTCTTATTGATCTTTGTAATAGGTTTAATTATGATAATACGCGATTAGATGGATTTAACGAATTAAGAACCATTAAAAGATCCATGTAATTTTCGTTGTTAAAAGATCTTTTATTTTTTGTCTGTACTTATGATTTTTATGCCTCTGTGTTACTGGATATAATAAAGATTTTGTTTACTATTTCATTTTAAAGTTGGATATTTTACACATTCATTTTTAAAAGATAATGATAAGATAAGTTAATCCACCTCAAAACCAGCGCTTTTTAAAAAATAGATCAACCACCAGTAATCCCCCAAATCGCACCCCCAGCGTCGGGATTATAGTACCTATTAGGTACCCAATGATAAGAGCAAATAAGGTGCTAATCAAGGGACGCCTATGTTAAGCAGATGACTTGAAAAGCTGTTGAAGATCATAGAATAGATCACGATACAATTATGTCACTAAGCAAAACAGATAGCATTATCAAATCGATCAAATAATCCAGTTCTACCCTCAAAGCTCATAAACCTACAAACTCATAACTTTGACCAACTCTACAGGGTGTACAGCTAGAGCTCTTGCTAATCTGTTTATTGCCTGGCATTCGCGACTTGTCTTACTCACCTCTTTCTGAAACTTGGAAACTAACTACTCACTCTATTTACTTCACTACATAATATAAAATAAAGTCGCTTTCTCTGTCCCTATATCCCTATGTTCCTATGTATGCTTAAATCTTTAAAACTACGCAACGGATTTTGATGCGTTTTTTTATCAGATAAGAGTTATTCAAGAGCAAGGTTTATAGTACAATAAAACCGTGCGAACCCGGGGCGGGTCGCTAGTAAACCTATAAACTCTTAACTTTGACCAACTCTACAGGGTGTAGAGCTCTTGCTAATCTGTTTACTGCCTGGCATTCGCGACTTGTCTTAGTCACCTCTCTCTGAAACTTGGGAACTTACTACTAAATCTATTTACTTCTAAGAATAAATAACATTTGCTCGATACTTGAACGAAAATGAGTTTAAAGGCCGATTTACACATAACAGTGAAGTCACAATTTAGTATCAGTGACTCATATGTTTGAGATAATTAACTGATTTATTTATTTATTTATTTATTCATACATCGTTGACTGACTTACAGTTCTCCCAAAGCGTCAGATACTATACATATAAAAATTAAATATACAGATTAAACAAAACATTAATGAAAAAAAAAAGAAATAACAGAAGATAACCTAGTGAAACAATAGTCAACAACAATAGTTATTCAAAATATAAAATTAAATTAAATAAGTAGCTGATATCACGTGGTTACAATTCAAAATAAGTTATTGCTCTAAAAAAATAAAAGCATACTATCAAAGTTGATCTCACATTTAATGCCAAAGAGATAGATCTCTACTAGAGAAAGAGATCTTTGTATTGTATTTTTCTTCTGCTCGTATTTTAGATTAAAGTCTGTTAAAAATAAGGTATTTACGTGGAATCCATAATCCGATTTCCTTCGGAAACTTCGAATAAAATTCTATTTATACACGCTAAGCTAAAATATCTGCAGTTTTCTGGCTGACCTTTATGCAGGGCAGATATCACGTTATCACAAAATTTTATAGATGTGAAATTTTGGATGAATGAATGTTTGTTACCTTTCATGCCAAAACTACTGAACTGAACTTGACTGAATAAAAATTGTGAATAGACTTAGTCTTAGACCTGGAATAAAACAGGCTTCTTTTCATCAATTATCACGCGGGAGAAACCACGAGGCGCAGCTAGTTTATGAAAAGCATGATCAGAAAGTCGAGAACTACCTCTTTTCAAAATTCCAAGCCGATCCGTTCAGTAGTTTTGGCGCGGGCTCTGTATTCGATATATTTTCTTTGTGCCTTGAAGAGTTTCACCAAATTTTACGATAAACTACAACTAAGTTTCTAAACGTTACATTTGTATATGTTGTAAGTGTTGTAACGCCATTACAATCGTTTGGTTTGACTGGAAGAAATAGCTTTAAGCGATAAAGTATTATCAATTATTTGTATTTAAACAATTTCTTAAAAAAAAATAATAACTACGATTTCTTTCGTAGCAAGAAATCACACTCCCGAGATTGAGAAATTCCTAATAATATCTAGGGTACTTATACCATAAAACGTAATAAGGTAAGCCAAACCATGTAGTTATTTCTGGAGTTAATCGGGACTTTGCCCGATAGTTTTTGGCTCGAGAAACATCAATAATTACTGCAAATCAGGGCGATCCCTTGAGTATTAAGATCGATTTGACGCGAGCCTACTCGAGCAAAAATCGCATCGCCTGTAATTGGTTTCGGTTCAGGCGGTTTTACATGCGATTATCGCAAGGGGTTAAGAGGCTGAGGTGATGAACTGAATTTTAAGGCACAAACATGAGCTAAAGTGGCGCCACCACTTATTTTATCATATAATTCCGTTAAACAAAGGAATTTCCAAAATTCACACGCACAGTTTGTTAAACCTATCAGAAGCTTTTTATAATGCATCTGTAGTAGTTTTATTTTGTCTACTATAGGAAGAGATACGAATTTGCTTTTGGTGGCCACTAAACTCTGTATTTGTAATTTTGTATATCTTCCTAAAATAAGTGGTGGCGCCACTTTAGCTCCCGTTTGCGCCTTAAGAGGCGCCCCTATGAACTAGTCCTAGATCTCACTCAGTACTTTATCACATAAGTACTAAGTGAGATCTATTATTATGTAAAGACGATTGTAAAAAATTAAGACAGTGCAGTGTTCCTAAACAATTTTAGGTAATATTTAACAGAACACTCTTTAACTTCCGTTGTTGTACCTACGAAGTACTAAACAAGAAACATACACCTATAACATCTGTTTGTTTAAACCTTACAAACAATAGACACCAACTACAATTTCTCACGCCGAAGATAGATCAAGAATAGATAGATAGATAGATAATACTTTTATTGCATCACTTATAAAACAGGAAATACTTATTTAAATATTCTACCTGAGATAAGCAATGGAATTGGCAGCCTTATCGCTTAAAGCGATTTCTTCCAGGCAACCAAAAACGTGAGAAGAATAATGATGGATGGCGGTACAATAAAAAATTAAAACAAATTAATACTAATACATAAGATATACAAGGCATCAATCAATTACTATAGTCGCTTTACTTACTACGTGTAAAAAAGAAAAAGAGAGAGAAAATTAACAAGGTTATTGATTTTATGACGTGTCCAAGTGTCCTGTAAGGTCTTAAGGAAATAAAGCACTTTGAATTTTGAATTGTTTGAATTTTGATAGATAGATAGATAGAAAACTCTTTATTGCACACTTTTTTTTTATTCTCTTTTTATTTTGGTTTGGGAATTTATTCGCTTAGCGAATATGCCAATCCCGTATTACATAAAACTAAGAAACAATTTACAGAAACAATTGATACAAACTTAAGCTACAATTCAAATACATATTGATATTCGAACATTCGATATTCGAATACATAACTAGGTATGCTATGTTATGCTGCAAATGCATTCTTTGGAATACCCGCAGGCGTAACATGGACATCTAGACAAGGCATTGTGTGAGGTAGAATCAATAAATAATTATAATAATATTGGAGAAACCACACAATATAATCTACAGATTAGGTATGTTACGTGCTAAGCAGAGCTTGTGTTATGGCACGTTATGGGTACTAGATAACTGATATAGGTAATTAAGATACTTATATAATAACTAGCTTTTCCCGCTTTAAATTCGACTTTCAGATTAAGAACCGTTTTTACTAACTCTAGGTATACCAAAACTCAACATACAAACAAATACACATTCCGTTTTATAATATTAGTTAGAATTAAGATTATAAGCTAATAGTGACCCGCCCTGGCTTCGCACGGGTTTATTGTACGTATAAACCTTCTCCTTGAATCACTCTATCTATTAAAAAAACCGCATCAAAATCCGTTGCGTAGTTTTATAGATTTAAGCATATCTTCCTTCCTTTCTTCTTCTGGACATAGGGATATAGGGACAGAGACAGCGACTTTGTTTTATACTAGTGATTATGTGATGAACACGTTTCGTTTTATTTGTAAAACAAAGGGATGGTTCTAAGATTTTTGATTCGTCCGAGATTACTTGACTTCGCAGCAGACGCACCGCAATTGGCAGCGCATTCCCGAAACAAGGGAAGGTTCGAGTCCCGTCAAAGTCGGAACATTATTGGGATAGGTCAATGATTCAAAACCCGGTCTCGCTTATTAATCGCTATATTTTGGGGTCTTCAAAATGTAGTTTAGAAATTATCTGAGCGTCTGGTCGATGCGACGCGTGACCCGAGAGCTGGTGAATATCTGGCTCAGCGCATCAGCATTGCCATACAGCGTGGTAATGCAGCCAGTGTCTTGGGGACGCTTCCGACTGGTATTGATATGGATTAATTGAGCTACCTTTAGACTGTTTGCAACCGTCTGCAGTTAGCTCAAAGGTTTCAATTGTAAATACTAGTTGTAATTTTTCTATTCCTTTGCTTGTAATTTTCGTTGTTAATAAAGATGTTTAGAAAAATCATTTTGTTAAAATCACTCGTGCGATCGAATTTCGTTACGATGAAAGGGACGGCAACATTTTTAGCGATGTCAAATGAGGTTAGTTCTGGCAACATCTGAATTGAATGAAACCATCGTAGGGTAAAATATTTTGAAATAAATTTCTTAAACTTCAATTGTTTTTGAATTGATACCAGTGAATGTGTAAAATATTTTTAAATTCGTTCCTTCAATACTGTTTTAGTTTCCAATAATGACATTCTAGGTAATTGCCTATTCCCGATTGGCCGTCACCAACAGACGAGCGTTTACCGACCAATGATCGATCAAGTTCCTGACTCTTCATTCGTGCATTAACTCAACACAAATACAATGAAATCCAGTTTCGAATTTCAAATGGATATCGGGCATGCGTCATTCGTTTTCAGAATAATTTGAGCGATCTATTTCTGTGAGGGTATTTTTAAGTTACGCGGCGGGTGATATACATCACATTTCATTATGATTAAATTGACGTATACTGTATTTACTTTTCTGTTATTACCAATGGACGGTAATAACCGAGTCCGTAATTATTTTGTTTTGAATTTAGGAATTAAACTAATTTACTAGAGCTAGATAGATATACTTATTTTTATATAAGCTGTGCCCGCGACTTCGTCCGCGTGGAATAGTAACTTTGGACAGTCACCTAAACGTTACATCATGTTTCCATACAAACTTGCTTCCCCCTTTTTTTTACCCCCTTAAGGGTAAAAGTTTTAAAGAAGGTCTGCCTGCGACGCAAGAGGTTGCGGGTTCGATTCCCGCCTTGAGACTTAGGTATATTTGTATGATCTACAAATATTTGATCCGCGTGGTTCGGGATATTTTTATAGGAATAATAAAAAATATCTATCTATGTAATGTATATCAGTCATCTAGTACCCATAACATAAGCTTTGCTTAACTTCAGGCTAGATGATGCCGTGTGGATTGTCCAGCATTATTTTTTATTACTTTTTTATTTGTAAAAAAAACTCCGATATAACGTAAAATATAAAGCGACCCTATAAAGCGAAGTCCCTGAGGCGATAACGTAGAATTAAAATAATTGATATGATTATTCATTGACATCGCAGGCTATGTGAACCCTCAGCTGTTCTTTAACTCCAGCGTATACGTAAATTGTATTTTTAGCTGCATTTAAAACTTACCGTGAAATTACTTGTTTGTCATTCAGTTTTCATACGTGCATCCGTCAAATTATTTCTAGCATCTGAAAAGAATGAAAAATATATGAATACTTAAATTATGGAATCAAATTAAAACTAGTACACATTATTTAAATTTTAAATTGTTTTTTTTTTTGCATGTAGGTACGTAGGTAGGTACTAAGATATTAAATTATACTATTCAAAGTTTTGAATGCAGTTTTTGAGTAGGTATGTATTTCACTAGTACTTATATGTACCTATATCTCTGAATAAAATATAGTCGATGTCAATGAAATACGTATATTTAATGATAGTTCAAAAAGTACTAATCTGAGCTTAAAAATGTATACAGCTGACATATATATGCACCCAGAAAAAAAAGGAGAAATAAAAAAAACTGTCAAATTGAGAACTTCGTTAGTAATTTGAATTCGGTTGAAAATGCCTAGTATCTGATCATTTTGTTCCTTTTATTGAGGTACTTACCACTTGAACGAATCCGCGAGCTGAAGCAAGCACTAAAACCATTAACGAAATCAACATCCTTTGAGTTTTCGCAACGCTTATCATGAATTCAAATTATTAAAGCGTTATCAATACCAGCATTACCATCTTACTTATAAAGACATTAAACAGTAGGTAATTTAAAAACATAATGTCGGTCAGCCTTCCCATCGGATTACGAGAGTGTGATAATAGAGTGCACATGTGTTTCAGCACACACTTGTGCACTATAATATTCAAATCAAAAATCAAAATCATCGTCATCAACCTATTAGTCCACAGCTGGACATTATACCTACCCTAATAAGCGCCATAGCGCCATATCACTTCCTAAAAGATATCCTTTGGGAAGTTGGATAGGTAATTAGGAACCATTACCGTGTACGTATTACCAATGTTATACAAGTCATGTTTAGTTAACTCCTGTATAAAAACATTAATTATCAACGGCGTCCTAAAACAATAAAGGGCAAGAGATGTTAAATAGGTACCTATTATCACCAGTTAAATTATTTAACTGGTCTCTATGATAATTAATATCTGCTTGACATTACATTTTAATCGGTAGCGGTCGCATTTTCTACCCATACTAAAAGGCCCCGAGAAAAATTAATATCCGTTCGTAGAAAAACATGGTGTACCTGACCTCTCTTCTCACAGATCTCCAGTAACATTTTTTGGTGGTTACAGTTCAGAGGACATTATTTTACAGATCTTGTAAAACCCAAGTTGTCAGACCATACTTGATGTAATAATTTATGGAGTAATAACCTTCTTGATATGATTTGGTTTTACGTACTGTTTAAATCTACGAATAGAGAGCTCCTTTGCTTCAGATGGAAGCTTATTATAGAAGCGCACACAATTGCCTATCAATTATTTTCCTACCTTTCGTAATCTATATGATGGGATGTGTAACTTGTTCTTTTTTTATTTCTATATAACATCACACTTTTTCAAAAATTACTTGTATATTACTTAAGTAAAAGTATCTTATAATTGACTAGCAGCGCCTCGCGGTTTCAACCGCGTCCAACAAAACATCCATCCATACTTACAAACTTTCGCGTTTATAATATACCTAATAGTAGGAAGCTAAGAAAATGTGTAATACAAGGTGTTCACTTTCAGGTCCAGATGGAAGCCGGTCCACCTCCTGCATACGAGACCGTCGTCGATGGACCACCAGGCGACAAGGACTGCCTCATTCTACAGGTAATCAAATATTCAGTGTATCAGATATCAACTAAGTACATATAAAACAACCTTTGCTTAGTTTGGGGCTGGACGATACTGTGCGAATTGTCCAGCTTTATTCATTTATTTATTTCAAACAAAAAAAAACAAATCTGTAATGGTTCCTGTCGTAAGTTTTTTCCATCAATATTTCTTTGTATTTTAATCCCTTTTGGTAACAAAAAAATCTAAAATTCTTCAATTGAGAGAATGGACATTTGTTAAACCAGACGCAGAGCCATAATCAAGAAGTTGAAGTATATAGATGAGAACCCACTTTCACACATTTACATAGTCACATTTACTGAAACAAACGGCAATAATAGTTTGATATCACGGTTTAGTTTTCCTGTACAGCGACTGCGTGCTACAGATGATACCATCGAACACGTAAAACGTGGTCGTAATGTTCATATTTAACTTGGTAGTTAAAAGTTGGTCAGTATGATAAATTGATGGTAATAATAACTAAGGCTTGACAATCTACACAGCATCATTTAGCAACAAAGTAAGGTGAGCTTGTGTTATGGGTACTTACTAGGTCCTAAATTACTGATACCTAGTTACTTCGGTATTTTTTTTACCTAAGTATGCGCAATAACTACATACATTACATAGGTTCATAGATATTGAAGTACCTACCTATCATGCAGATCGTACAACAATTTAATTAGATAACTATATGATTATGTGAAAAAAAATTTTAGCTGTTGTTTAGAATAAATTCAAACAAAATAAGATAAGTTTTGTAGTCTACGAAACGGTCTAGCCGCGAGGCACTCGCTGGCAACTTCAGACAGAGTTTATGGACAATACAAGCCAAATTGGAAAAAGGAACGTTTTTGAATTTGGAATTGGAACTCCGAAGTTTTTTCAATAGGACCGCAAAAAACAACAACGGAGGTCTAATGCTTTTGTAGCATGTGACTGTGACGTTCAAATACAAAATGGAGTTTCGAATTGCTTAGTTGATGTTGTTTGTTGTAGTTAGCATTATACCATTAATAAACTATCGTTAAATTTTAATGGAAAATGTATACATGGTTCTACATCAAAACTCCAAGTGAGCAAAAATGACAAGTAAATTCAAACAAGTTTTCAAAACTATTCTTTGTTATAAGGCTTACTACAAACAATCTGATGAATAAATCTAATAAAAGAGGTAAAAAGCTTGGGACGGGTTTTACTCCAATTCGAAAACTATAAACCAAACAAGGTAGTAAAGGTTTTTTGTGCACTTGTTTAAAAAAGATTGAAGTCAAGAAAACTTTAAGTCATCACTTTATTTCCTAGTTTTACTAACGTGTCCAAGAGTCCTGTAAAGTTTAAAGGACATATAGCATTTTAGCTTCTGATCTTTGAAAGTACTAGATAAATCATCGGATTCATTCACTTATATTTATTATTATATACATTCATGCACAATACCCGTCATCGACCGTAGTCTGATTGACAGCCATAACACAACCTACTTAGTAGACGACTGTGTTGAAATCTCCCCTATTATTTTGTTTTCTAGTATTTCAAAGTCCAAAGGTGAAATTACAAAGTTTTTTTCCAGGAGGTGGTAACGGAGCCATGCCAATCCCTCGCTCCTGGTCACTGCGACGAGCTGCCGTCGTACGAGGCAGCTGTCAAACTGAAGGACACCAAATTATAGACTAGGGTTTTAGAATACACCAGTAGCCAGGCGCCTTATTGTGTAACTCAACTTGTTATCGAGGTTGATTGACTTCATTTTTGACAGTTAGTCCAGTTTGATACCTTAGACTTAGATAATACAGAAAAAATTCTAATTGCGTCAACCACTGGTAATCGATTTCAAGTTAGACAATAAGGCAGCAGGTCTCAAGGGATATGTAATAGCTATAGTCAGCACTAACACATTAATAGTTAAATAGACAATGCTGTACAATCCACACAACATCATCTAGCTCGAAGCTAAGCAGATTACTAGATGACTGATACTGAATACAATACACTATGATAGATATTTTTTTACGATGCCTAGAAATACACCCAGGGCAAATATTTGGAGATCGTACAAGCATTTGTCCGCCCTATTTCGTTGTATTTTAGTGATAGTAGGATTACCGCATACCCACTCGGATTTCGGTACCGCTCTGGGTACGTCTGTACGGGTATTTTAATTTATTCGATTCGTTTCCGTAACGTCAAATTCGAATTCGATTCCATTTCCTTCAGATCTTTAGAACACTATTTGGATTTCATATCTAAACTAAGGAACTAAGGATTCAAATGGCAAATGTTTCGAATTCGCTTTTCCGATGAATTAAAATAACCCAGCTGTTCAGACGTACGCGACTATCGAGTCTGCTGTACAAGAAATATGGAATGGGAATATGAATCTGTATGTCACAAAAACGCCAAAAAATTCCTTTAGGGCGCGCGTTCTAGCAGATACCTTTCACAGTTTCTATCTGAAAAAACCCAATTTAAAAGCCTAAATAAACCCTACTCTGCCTAATTACCTTAAAGCACCCTAAAAGCTATGTAACCTCAAAGTGCTTTAAAACTAAGCTGACTAGGCTCGTTTTGACAGGTCCTCAATCAAAACCAGCTTTTTATTAACCGAAACATTTTTAAGCTCGGGCGCTAATCAAGTTTACCTTTTAAGAAACAAGGGTAGCACTTGAATGTTGCCGTTGAAAGGGCTGAAAGAACTCTTTTGCCTTTCGCCCAGTTCAGGTACCTTGTAAAGCTTTTCTTTCACGACTGGTGGACAGGGTGGGACAAGAAGCGTGTAGCGATTTAATCAGTTCTATGTTAACCGAGTTATGGCAAGCCTTGAATCGCTTAGGCTTAAGGACTTAGGTACCAGTAAACACCGCTTAGCACAAAAATAAGCATTCAAAATCAGTTTAAACTCGTAGACATTAGATAGTTTTCTGTGTCAGCATAAAATACCTAAATACCAAAGCTTGTGGGTTACCGCTAACTTCAAGCGAATAGAACGCGCGTTGAATTATATTTAATATATATGTCATGTTAATCAAAAATTTTAAATCCCAATCTATACTTGAAGTTTGTTTTGAAACGGGTTTGTTCACCAAAGCGCGCTTCAAAATGCCTAATAAATAAATAAATTTGTCTGTTACTTATTGATTATTATGATATGATCAACCATTTTAATGACGATTAAGCCAATGCAACAAAATACCTATACAATTCTACCATACGTATTCTACTATAAGCTATAAAGGTTAATCGATTCTAATGATTAGTTATTATCAGTCAAGCGATAAGTTAAAAGGTAATGATAGAATTATTTAATATTCTATAGAAAAATAATTAACACCAATTAGTTAGGCTTACGATAACAAATACGTAGATTATGCAGTATGTACCTACTTAACTACGTTAATTTGATTTACCTACATACCTACTTTCTTAGCTAAGGCATTTGTTTTTTAATCGATGTTATCAAACACACCCATAAAAATATTTTACGTAGAAACACCCTATTTGCTGTTTAGTTACTTCAGTGTTATTACGAACAATACGTTCGAAATGGTCTTATGAGTAGATTAAGTACCTAGGTATGGTCAACGCAAGAAAAAAAACATTTAGCTTCTATTAAGTTAAAATAAATAAACGTCTAAAAACCTTCAATGCTAAGCAAATGCAAAGGTATTTATTTTATGGCGTAATCACTACATGTAGGCTTTGTACAATTATTTTTGACGTTGACTGTACCTTATTAAATAAGTAGACCTAATTTTAAAGCTTGTATGTATACTAAGGCCAAACTCAAGACAATGTTTGTAAACATTGGCCCATACTCTACCTAGAAATAAGTTTCATATTGAATTTCTTTAAAGAATTTGTACTACTGCTGGCAAATTTTTCACAAACTTTAAGAGAAATAGAGAAATTTCGATTTTTATTATTGTTTCCAAACGCAAACGTAGTAGACTTTGAGAATGGCTTAGGTATAGGGTTAAGTCCGGATTGAGGAGATTCTCATTAGGGATTCGTGCCCTATCTTATAGTCCGAAAACCCTACTTCCTAAATTCGCAATCAACTTTTGATAGGCTTACTATGTAGCCTAGAAAACAAGCTAAATTTTGAACCAATAGGTAAATCATCATCATTATAAATCTATACTATTGTATGTATGTATGTATACTAGACACATAGGCCTCCCCTAATGATTGCCATAGCAGCGCCCAGTCTTCAGCTTGCCGCAATCAGCATCTGCCAGTAGTACCTATTATATGTAAATTATTTATTGCTATTTCAGTAGATAGCATTTTTGGCAGTGGCAAGAATCCCTTCTGGGCCGTATATCCAGACTTTCCCCTTCTGAATAAAAAATATGTGTGTATCTATTTCATTAATAATGTAATTATTTGAAAGGCTTATAGTTTGTTTGGTTGGTAGTCAGTGTGGTCACTTAGCAAGTAAGCAGGCCTTGAAGCGACACTGTTATCTAAATAAAAACAAAATTTTAGTCTTAGCATGTAATAGCTGAAATTCACTGTGTGTTAATTGAATAAAACAAAGATAAATGTATTTAAAAGTGTGTAAAATATACAAAAAACTTAAATGATGAAGTTTTATTGAGTGTGCTACCTAATTTCGAAAAAAACAATCGTTTTGGAACAAGTATTTGTTGTTTCTTCATTTTTTAAGTTTTAGCACTCAATACCGAAGCAGATTATTAGCTTACAGTGGTTTTTGAGTTATTAATAATAATGCTCATTTTACTGATGTATTTAATGATGATCTCAAAAAGATATCGGCTTATAATTTTTGTATCGCACGCCTTAGTAGGTACTTTACTTAGGTATGGTAGTCTGATGGTTCACCACAGTCATTTTTCTAATGAGTTCCGTACCAGTATTGAGGTTTATTTTCATTTACTAGTCGGAAAGATATATTCTCCCTCGTAGGGGAAACCTGTGGCGAGAAAAAGTTATTAAAATGTTAGAAATGACAATGCGATAGTGGAGTTTTAATCTTTCCTTTATATTTGTTTTATGTAGTCTTGTATTGTGCATGTCAATTAAGGTACTCTTATAATAATCATTTTAATTGAGGATAATCTAGGTCATTATTAAGATAAATCCAAAATATTATAGATCTGGGGTCCAATTCTGATAACCTATCACTTTACTATGACAGTCATGGTGAACAGATTAGTTTAGTTATAGGGTCTCTGGTGGAGTTGGTCATGATTAGTGCCAGGGTATTATAGATATTTTCTATGTATTTTAAAGTTATATATTTGCCTACTTAATAATTTATTTAATACTCAAAGCAGAAGCGGCGCTTATTTTGTTGCTAGAAGTTGCTGTGTAAGTTTTCCGAGAAAATACAACTAATTGATACAAGGTTTTTGGTATCATAGAGCGACACTTAACTAATTTCTAAGAAAAAATTTACGTCTTCGACTGGAATTGAACCCGCAACCGTTCCTCTGTACGGAAATGCTCTACCAATTTTTCTTCGAGGTAACTAACGAAAATCTTTGAGATATACTCAATTTCCTAAATAGGTACTAACAGTACATCCTGGATAACGACATCGACCCTGGACTCAACGCCACGTGAGTTGTTCACATTATTATTTATATAAAGAAAACGAGATAAATACCGGATATAATATATACCGATATATTAAATACCAATAAAAAGAAGTAGAGGAACACCACTAACACGCTGGGAAGATGAGATACATACATCAAATCGCTGGTCCAATAAGCACAAAACAGCACAAGACCGAGAGCAATGGCATCTTTGGAGGAGGCCTTTGCCCAACTTGGGGTTCTTACAGAAATTTAAATAAAATTAATTAATTATACTAACTTATAAACTTATAATAAAACATATTTTTAAGAAAACTAACACTAGATAGGAATTTATTAATAGTTTTTGCAAGAAATAAATGGCTTTTTTATTTTTTATTTTATTTATATTAAATACCGCTTAAGTGTGGTGGCATTGAACACGGGATATTTACCAAGATTTTATTTGTTTTGAGATTTTCGATATTTCGGTACAGTTTCATTCGCCATTACAGGACAAAAGAGTCAAAAACGATATATTCAATTTCCTAAATAGGTGCTATGTTATAAGCCTTGTCTAAACACCTATCAGTCAACAAATCTCTTCACCGGATAGTATGTCAAGAATATGTGAAGATGGGTGGATGCTACACATTGTCTGGTATCTCGACGGGACTCCAGTGGAGAGCAGTTCAGACTGTCAAGAGGGATCGACCGTATCATACGAGTCTCAAAGAGGTTCTATGCGATCTGGTTTGTAAGATAGGTTAGCTATGAAGGTTTTGATGCTATTGCGTTTATTCCTCGATCATCTTTACTAATTCTTACTTATTAGTCAGAATTATTTATTATAGTCACGAAAGTATGTAAAGATGAATGGACGGATGTTTGTTCCTCTTTCACGCAAAAACTACTGAAAGGATCGGGCTTAAATTTTGAATGGACTTAGTTCTAGCGCTGAAATAACACGTAGGCTACTTTTCATCCGATAAATCAGTTCCCATGGGATAGAAATAGCCCTGGAACGTTTCCATAGAAACAACGTATACGAAGCCGCGTGCAGATGCTAGTCTTTACTAATCCTAACTAATATTATGGACGCTATAGTTTGTATGGATGGATGTTTGTTCCTCTTTCACGCAAAAACTATTGAATAGTTGAAATTTTGAGAAGACGTAGTTCTAGCGCTGGAATAACACATAGGCTACTTTTCATCCGAAAAATCAGTTCCCCGTGGTTTAGAAATAGCCTTAGAACGTTTCCATAGAAATAACACGAGCGAAGTCATGGGCAGAACTGTTTTTTATCAATAACTAAATGCACCCCGCGGCTTCGCCCGCGAACCAGAGTTTTTTTTTCGTACTTATTTCAGAAATTTATTGCACACCCCGGTTATTGCGCAAAAATTAAATATATGTGTTTAATTATTCAGTCCATAGTTCTATGCATGGAAATATAATTTTCTGATTTTAAATCTAGGGTCTAGGGATTATTGATCTGAGGGGGTTAGGTAAATAGGGTGGTAAAGTTGGAAATTTTCAAAACTCAGTTTGAGTGAATCGAACTTAGGGAATTTTTTTTCCTATACAAACTTTACCACCCTATTTAGTTCCCTCAGATTAATAATCACTAAACCCTAGATTTCAAATCAGAAAATTATATTTCCATGCATAGAGATAATTTACTTACTATTTACTGACTGGAATGTAATAAATTGCAATAAAATGAGCGCAGCTTTCTGAAACCGTGTCCTGTATGAGGTTTAATGACGTTAGGACACTTTCTTCACTGTAAGTGCACTCTGAAAATGCACTCGGAAATGAGGACGGGCATTCAAGAGGTTACTTTTAAATATGTGTTCTTTTGAAGTAGTTAACGTTATCAATATACTGATGTATCATGTCAGTTTCAGTATTTAGTTCAGATATTTAGTATCCAAAAAATATCATAAATATCTCTTACTTAGAACATAAAATTATTATCACAAATGAAATACCTAAGTTCGTACTTATATTTTGAACATTTGCACTTAATTATTTAAGATTCGGACCAGAATCACAAATTAAATAATGTTGGGGAAATTAAAACACATACATAGGTACGAACCCAAATCCCAATTACCATACATTTAGTACGACCCACAAAAACTATTTGACCTACCTACCACCCAGATTCCTCATAAGTATGTGCTTCCTTTGTTAATAAGGGGCATAATAACATAAATAATTATGGCATTAGGCCTGTAATGTGTCCCCTAAGATGGCCAACTAGTCCTGAACAAACAGTTACCATTTTGTGTTGCCAACTGGTTGAATTTATTGTTTGTTTTCATGTTACTAGAACGCAGGGTTGGAATGAGGAAGGGTAAAAGATCATCATCAAATGCCTTTACATTCACGAAAGATAAATAAATAAATAAGAATTTTATTAACAACAAAAATGATAATCAAGGAATAGAAAAACATTGTAAGTCTACAATTGTAGTGCTTGCCACCAAATGCCCAAACTCCCATTTAGAAACGGCTACGAGACGGGCACGATCTGCCGAGCTGGAGCACGTTTGTAACAAACATTTCCGTGTCAACCCACACAAAGGCCCGTCCCATTGCCGTTGGGACGAAAGAGATTTTGGAGGAGCAGCAATGGGGCAAGCCCTACTTATAAATAAATACCTAATGCTGGATAATTCACGCATAGTGGGCATGTTCGATGTTTGTTGATTTATATCAGTGCAACTTTGACAGCCCAGCGTTAAAGACGTTAACAGTTTTGATACTTTGCAATAAAAGTAATAGTATATTGTTACCCTAGGGTTGAAAGTAACTTATTTAGTCGCGAGACAGGGTTTAATAAGGTTTAGTAGTTCGAGGGACCAAGTTATTTTCACCGGATGTAAACCAGTGTCCCTCCGGCCAGGTGGGATGACGATCTGCGAAAGACTGCTGGCAGATGCTGGATGCGTCGAAGTTGAAGACAGGGCGCTATGGCGCTCATTGGGGGAGGCCTATATCCAGCAGTGGACTAATATAGGTTGATGATAATGATGAAACACTTCTTTTCATTACGAATACAAGGAGGACAAATAAAAAATCAACTCAGAATCAACAACACGAGAAAACAAAAAAGATCGAGTCGCCGCCTTCCCGCATTTTTGTTTGCTTCAGCCATTATTTTTCACATTCTGCCATTATCATGGATCAATAGAAACGTGAATCGCTATAGCGCTCATTAGGGGAGGCCTATGTCCATTAGTGGACTAATATGGGCTGATGATGATGATGAATAGAAACGTGATAGCTGTCACTTGAAAACGATTCTCCTAGGGCTGAAAAGTATCACTTTCAACCCGCTCTTCAGGCAACTTCAGACCTACTTTCCGAGTATGAGTAATGAAAATATTTATTTGCGTTTGAAAATTACAAGAAAGGGTAGACAGACAGGTATTGTAATAATCTCAGCTTATACTTGCTACTGTCTGAAACTGCAGTACCTACGGAACTAAGATTGGATTTTTTTGTATTTAGTGACATAATATGTAGGTACTTAAAATAATTAATTAATGCTGCACGATTCACACAGCATCATTATAGGTACTCCAGGCTAATCAGAGCTTGTGTTATTGTTACAAAGATAACTGATAGATAATACTTAAAACACTAAACTTCATATATGATATTTTTTTATTATACCTAAGTAGTACAAAGAAAACAAAGTGAAAACATATCTGCTGATCGTACAAACATTTTTTCTCGGGAATCAAACTCGCAACCTCCTGCGTCATAGACGAACCTTCACTCCCAGAATCACAGAGGTCGTCAAGTTTATTAAAATTCCAAAATTAAATTCATATAACATTCAGTTTTAAAGCAAGTTTGTAAACGCTGTCGTTATGCTCATTATGTAAATCAAATTACTTCTGAAGACAGTCTGAATACAACATTAATTTGGTTATTCATGAAAAACTGCAATGCCCTGTAAATACCGTCCTTTATTTGCCCTAACGATCTAAAAGTAGAGCTTGAAAAATGCCAAGTCGTAATTTCTCCATCACTTTTTGTCGATGCCTTTTTGTGTTGTCAGAATCTGTTTGGCGAAGGTCGACTTGTTTAAATAGCAATGCTTTGTGGAATAACTTGAGTTTTCCCGCTTATTTGCCAAGGAAGTTGAGTCAAGTATTTAAGCAAGAATTTGAGCTTGAGATGTCCAATGATTTGCACGAAGGACCAATTACAAACCATTATTGAGGGAATTGTGTTGTGAACCACAGCATAACATAACATAGTTATGTTAATTAGTTATGGTAATTGGTCAATAAATACATTTATTTCTTATCACAACTGGCGATACACGGAATAAATGTATTTATTTCCCTTTTTTTTAAGACATCTCTAAATACAACTCAGATAATAATAACTTCTTTAGAAATTAGGTACGTGGACACGATTTCACTACAACAACTTAGAAGGTATATTAAGTATTTAATTACTAATTTATCAGGTGCATAGAATCATAATAAAATTGCCATACAGGGCAACGCAGTCAGTGTCTTGGGGAGGCTTTCTACTGGTGGTACGGGTCAGTTGAGCCACCTCTAAATTATTTTCAAAAGTCTGCAGTTCGCTCAATTGTAAACTGAATAAGATTGTCGACACGTGCGGAGAGGCAAAAGAGTTTGGAGGCCTAGGTGAAGTGGGTTTCTAAATAATGATGATGATGATGAACCAAAGTTCTGTGTATCAAAAACTGCTTACAAACATTTCCGTCAATTGTTACTTCCAGTTACAGTGGGAACCGATCAACGACGTGCTTAACAATCGAAAAAAAACTATTGTCTTTCAAATTGAATGGACAATACAATGACGTTACTCCGTACTAGGTCATCGAAATTGCTGTAATAATAAGTTACGCAGGTATACGTTGTTTACGGAATGAACATGGAAATGAACGCATGGAAAGAACTAGAGTAGGGGTCTAGTTCTTTCCATGCGCATAGGAACTACACATACCACTGAGATGGTGACAAATATTAAAATGCCTACTTCTGGACAAATCGGAATAAAATTGTAAAATAAAATAAAATGTGCATTTAAAAAGGGCGACCTTAAATACTTCTTACCTTACTACTTTTACTTGTTTATATGTATTTATCTGGTTTACAGAACGAAAAATAATCAAAGAGTTTACGTAAATGTGTATTAATCAATTTCAGTTCTCGTTCGATTGAGAAAAACGAAATAAGTTTCGTTCTTCGATGTATTAAAGTAGGTAGGCCTATGTACCTTGTTGTTTACAATACACATGCTCGAGGCTCGGCTTTCGGTCAGAAGGTGCATTGGTACAGAAAATTGCCAATAAGCGATGGACAGGCTTGTCTCTACCGCACTTTAGGCTAGGAAAAAAAGTAGAGTTACTCTACACAACATTTTTGAGCTATAAAACTTTTACTATCATGGTTATTAAACACTAGTCATAACCATTACAATTTCAGTTCTCGTTCGATTGAGAAAAACGAAATAAGTTTCGTTCTTCGATGTATTAAAGTAGGTAGGCCTATGTACCTTGTTGTTTACAATACACATGCTCGAGGCTCGGCTTTCGGTCAGAAGGTGCATTGGTACAGAAAATTGCCAATAAGCGATGGACAGGCTTGTCTCTACCGCACTTTAGGCTAGGAAAAAAAGTAGAGTTACTCTACACAACATTTTTGAGCTATAAAACTTTTACTATCATGGTTATTAAACACTAGTCATAACCATTACACTATAGTCATTGTCATTATGGTATTTAACTCAAATCAAGGTAAGTCCCGGTATTAACAAAATTACGGATCACGGATGATCTGTTAGAAATCAAAAACCAATAACTAACTTCATTTCTATAGGCTTAGGTACGTCATAACCACGTAGACAAGTCAAATTTTAAATAATTATCACATACATACATAGTATAAAACAAAGTCGCTTTCTCTGTCCCTATGTCTCTTTGTATGCTTAAATCTTTAAAACTAGCAACGGATTTTGATGCGGTTTTTTTTAATAGATATAGTGATTCAAGAGAAAGGTTTATACGTATAATAAAACTGTGCGAAGCCGGGCCGGGTCACTAGTTAAAATAATAAAATATATTTTTATATTTTATTTATATATTTTTGATTTCTGATTTAATAATATTACATACATTTACATGTTTTTTATGAAAGTGTATCTATAAAAGTAACAAGTAGAGGTATATCTTTCTATACTAAAGTTGATGTAAACAGACAGATCAGTAGGATAGGAGATATAGTCACATGTAGACGTTTGGTGATATTTATTTGCTCCTCGCATGCAAACTGCTAATTTCCTCATCAATTTCCGGTTCAAGAAATCACTTCTAAGCACCTCTAAGATTCGAAAACGGAGCAAGTTATTTTGATTTAAGACGATCTACTGGAGTAAGATATGTAGGTACGAGGAATATTTTACGAGGGTACTTACATCAAATAACGACTTAATTAGAAAGTGCCAGTTTTAATATTTTGATTTTTCTTATTTTTTTGAAATTTCTTATTTTTCGAAACATGATGAAACGTGCCGCGTTTAATTAAGACAAGCTAGGAATATATATTCATAATAAAACACATTAACGAGTGGTTTTTTTTATATTTTTCTCATCGTGCGAGTGTGGCACAAACAGGGGTCTAATTCTGCTAACCAATCGATTCCCTATGACAATAGTATTGTCACAGAATCGTCTCGTCACAAATCATCAGAATAGAGAAACTCTATTATACTCTGGATAGTGCGCGTGCGGTGTTATATGCACGCAGAGAACGATAAAATGGTTTTAAACGGAACTTAATTTAGAGAGAGTTAATTTATTTGAACCATAGAAACATACAAACACTTGGTATAGTCTAACTTTACAGTAAATCATCATAAATACATCATAATTAATAGACTATTTAATAGAGCCTCAACCTAACCAGGTTAAGGGTCGGTGAGATCAATATAGAAACATGAATGAATGCTTTCCCCACCGTTCCCGATTTACAAAATGGCCGCCGAAGCACCACTGGGCATTCGTTTGTGGCCTCTCAACTGCGTTCGAAAATCAAGCGGAATGTCAAGAACCATCATGCTGGGAGGATTTTAAAAACCGCACTCGAATTTTATCATTCAATCGTGCTTTTCATTCAGAGATTTGGTCTGAAATAGGTAACTACTTTCATTGTAAGAGCAGCCTATCTCGGCTTCGCAAGGGTGGGTAAACATATATTTTTTAAACATTTTGGCAAAATTTTGGGGGACAGAGTGAATTCTCATTCCCTTCTCGCGCTACACGCTGGGTTTCGTAGGGCCACACCGGGACTGCAGCGGCGGCTTTTTAATTTTTTTCTATAACTTTTATATCTATACAGTAAAGTCTTGTATTTTCTATAAGTAAGTATTTATTTATACACAATTATCGAGTGCGTGACACTCAAGAAAGGTCAAAATTCTTAGGAAGTTTAACTTAGGTAAAAATTATTTTTTTATTATTTTTATGTTTTAAAGTTATCTTAGTTTTTATCTTGCAAAGAAAAAATTTAATAAATTTATGCAAGTTACTTAAAATTTTATTATTTTTATTCTTACAGAAATCGCCTTCGTGTATAAAATTCTTTTGATAGAAGCTTTATACCTTCGGTGGCTTAGTAGAGATATCACGTTATGATGTCCAAAAAAATAACCTGTATCCAGTTGATTTTAGACCAGCAGTCGTGTGCATATATTTTTTTTGCTCCTCGCATATACCTAAACTGCTAATTTCGTGAGTTTCCGGTTCAAGATACAATGCCACCTACAAAATATAAGTACCTACCTGTATAATCCTAATGTAAATAAGTAGCACTCAGTAAATAGAAAGTAACTATCCCAACATATTTTAAAAGTATGGGTATAAATTTGATTTGAAATTAAGTTATCAATAAGATGTCTTCCTCTGAAAAATAGTACGTAAAAAGAAGAAACATTAACGAAGCATCTCGAGTTAATTTCAGAAGTTCACGTCATTTCCTTGCAGTTGGGTTTAAAAACAGGAAATGGGGTCGTCAGGCGATCCCTCAGATAGCCGGATAGCTAATTAGCCATTAAAAGTTGTAGCCCGTTAGTGGCAGGGTTACACTGTTACACGCTACAGAGATAAGTGCTACGTCCTTTTCCTCCTTCGTCGATCCCCAAAACTGGGGATTGTGACCAATCATATAGTTATCATTGTATCGATTACAAAAGGTGAGAAATTAATGTAAGGGCAATTGCGTGTGCTTCTATATTAAAGAATCTATTTGAAGTGACTGAGCTCCCTAACCGTAGATTTAAACAGTTCTTAAATCAAAACCTTATCAAGAAGGTCTTTACTCTATTGATGATTACATCAATTAGGTTAATGCTTGGCTATACGTCGCGTTCCACACCGACGCGACAGTAATGTCATAACTAGTTACGCCTCGCGGATTCATACAATTGATGAAAAGTAGAAAACTACAACTACGTCTATTCAAATTCCAGCCCGATCCGTTCAGTAGTTTTTAACGAGAAAAAATTACAAATATCCATACATAATATAACTTTCACGTTTATAATTATTATTAGTGCATATCACGCATTATTTAAAATACCTACTTAGTCATCAATGCAAAGTTTCATTCAAATGTTTATGGCCAATATTCGTTGAATAGTTCACACCCAAAGGTGTGAATTAGTAAACAAATATCAAAACTCATTATGCTGTCTTAACTGTACAAAATTCAAACAGACATACAGGTCCGAAATAATTTTATCTGTGTTGTGTCTGCAATGTGAGTTTGTGCACTGTAGTTTTGGGGGTGAACGATCAATTCACACGATACAGGAACACACATTTAGCGCCCAAATCTAAGTTAGAATCATTGAATTAATTAATAGGAACGAAGGCTAATTTTGACACTTAAATAGGCAAAACTGGCTGAATGGCTTAAGAATTAAATGACTAGGTTGGCTCGACCCTGTAGCACGTAGGTAAAGAGCTATAATGGACCGAAAGAAGCCGCTTCGCGAACCGTGATGATTGCCTGCTTCACGAGTAGGTTAAGGTAGGTTATAGGTATAATATGTACCTAGTAGTGACTCTATTAGCCGTGAAGCTTAAATCATAAATCATTGCGGTTTGCGAAGCGGCTTTTTATTTATCGGATCGGTTTATTTGATCGAAGTATTTATAGTTTAAAATTTGACTTGTCTAAGTTGTTTTTTTTTTTATTACATAAGTGATTATTTTTTGATGTCGGAAGTGTATTTTTTTCTTGATGTCAGTAATGTACCTAATTAATAAGAAGTAACAACACTTTTTTTTAGCAAATCTACCCCTTAGGTACTCTGCGACCAATTGAGGTTTTCCCTCCTTAATTTGAAAAGCTTGAGCATGTTATATTTTTTTGAAATTCGAATAAATTGTTGAATCTCCTTCTTGTCTAAGTTTATAAACTTTAGTGGCCAGTATTTTTTACGAGTTGTTTCACAAATTGTTCCCTAGACGTGGTTGAGCAGTGTAATTAGTCAGTGTTGCGATGTGGAAGGGCTATTTGTATGAAATATGGCGGTTGCCATCGCCTCCGACACATCTCAGACGAGATAATTCATTTATCAAATCTGTCGCAGATAAAACTCCTTTCAGCTAAGGTCAATGACCTCAATACAAAACATCTGATTTAAACGATTTTAATATTTAAAGTAGGAATTGTTTCCTTAAATTAACAATCAAAGAATGCAAACATACCTAATACACAACCTTCAGCATTCATAATTGAAACAATTCAGAAAACTGCAGAATGTTGCAAATAATCAAGAGGTAGCTCGACTGATCCTTATCAATTCCAGTCGAAAGCGTCCCCAAGTCGCTGGCTGCATCGTCATGCTGTATGGCAATGCTGATGCGCTACACTAGTAACTCATGAGTATCTGGACAAAAAAGTGAGGCGAACTGAAAATAAATTATCACTTTATTTCTTAAGTATATTATTTTGATAATTATGTACTTACCTATAGTATTAAATTTGACTTGTCTAAGTGCTTATTTTGTAAGCCTAAAGAAATAATAGATTTACTGATTTACTGATCTGGCGCAGTGGATTAGCTGGTTCACCAGCGCTCGGGTCACGCAACGAGACGTTCTGATTAATTTTTATAAAACCTCAGGTAACTTCTGAGTCCTAGGGTTTCATATCTAATTTAAATTAATTGATCAAGAAATAACAGACTAAACACTACACCCCTAAAGTCATTGAATACGGGATATTTACCATGATTTGTTTTCTTTTGAGTTTTCCGATATTTCGGCACCGTTTCAAGTGCCATGATCACGAAAGAGCTGAGTTCTTTCGTGTAAAACTTTGTCTTTAGTGTTAAAAACCATGATAGTTTTAAAAGTTACTACACCCCTTTCATAATAATACAGGCATTATGTCTGTAATAATACAGACATTATGTCAGTATAATGTTAACTTAAAACAGTTGCTAAGAAGTGTTTTTTCTCACTCTGACTAAAGTATGTCAATACACGAAGATGGAGTGAGAAGTAAAACTGCTGGGCCCGAATTCCACTAAATAACTCGTTTCACCATTTGAATAGTATCGTGTCAAACTCTTTTTAATATTAGGTAGGTACTAGCAAAAACTTTTTGAAGTTCATTCATAGCTGTGAAGACTACCTTTATAACTACCAATTTGATATTCTAATTATGAAAGTCTCTTCAAACGCAAAAAATAGTAGAATACCAAATGCACAGACGTCATTTTAATCATCTTGATTGAATGGCACGATTGAGACCTTTGTTTTGATATAGTGGAATTCGGTCCCTGCTCAGCAACTATCATAAGTTACACATAGGTACTGTTATGAATTAAGGGGTTATGTACGTATTGAGTTAGGTAGCTACTTATCATACCTAACAGCAAACTAAATGACTCAGAAACTGTTTTGTGTTGTTTTCCAACACTGGCTTTTGTTATTTATTGTATTGTACGAGTTATTGTGGTTTCTAACTTCCGTCATACAATAACCGTTTTGTTTAATTTAAACTGGAGTTCCGAAGAAAATGTGGAAAAGTATGCTGATTGTTTTGCCTGTAATTCGGCAAAATACACTTTCCCCACGTTGATGCTCTATTGTGTATTTCCATATTGACGATAGTACAAGTTCTGCTAAACAAAATTAATGTCTTTCAAAGGGCAAACACGCTTCTACAACACAACCCGAGTGAGTTGCTAAAATGATCAGTAAAGATATGTATTTTTACTCGCACCTCGCGGTTTAAAATATTTTTTTTCCAGTCTAACTTTTTCTTTCAAAATAAATCTGCCTGTTAAGTACAATACAACAGACAGACAATAAAAAACAACAGTACTAAAAGGAGCTACCAGTAGGTAAAGTTTTATCAATATGTTACGACATAAAATACGTAGTTACCTACAAATAAATAAAAATAAATTATTCTAGAGCTAGTTTAATGTATAGTACATATAATAAACATATATTAAATAGATATACATAAGCAATAAAATATCGTGGAATATTTGAAGAGGGCATTTTATTAAGCAAATGCTACCGGATATTACGATCGGCGATAAAGTTAGGCAATAATCTGTCATTTCCAAAAACACGTGGCCAATAACTGCGAAATATTGCCAGTTTTATTGGCCGAACACTCAATGAATTTGTTGGTATGTACGAAGTCAGACGGTATCTTACCTAGGTTAAACGTAATAATACGAGGGAATGTACTTACTTGATAATGGTTATTAATTGATAATAACATCCATAAATGCTATACAAAATTTAAACAATTAAGAACGATTTGTAGTATTAAAATTTATAATTGACAAAATTGAGCTAACTGTCAACAATCTAGGGAGGCTCAACTGAACCATATGAATACCAGTCGTCGCGTCTCCAAGACGCTGGCTGTATTGCCCCGCTGTATGGCAAGACAATGCTGATGCGCTGCGTCAGATACTCACCAGCTCTTGGGTCACGCGTCGCTTCGACCATCCTCATTTTTTAAAACCAGGAGACCCTCGTTTCTCTACGGTCGGGTCTCGACTACAAGTGAAATAAATGCGTATGCGTCCCACACAATGAACCTGCCCCTACTTACTACTATGTCCCACGATAAAGCTTATGATACAGCTTATACAGCCTACAGCTATACAGCGTACAGCTACACAGCCTACAGCTACACAGCCTACAGCTACACATCCTACAGCTATACAGCCTACAGCTATCCGTGGCTGCCTGCAATGTATTTCACTTAGTGTTGACTTCCCGCAGTTAGCTACGGTAGACAGTATTTTTCAAAGAATTATAAATTTAAAGGAAGTACATTATAACTAGGAAAAAAATACGCCTTTGGGTTTTTAAACTCAACTGGGTGTCGTCCGAGTTTGCAGATGAAAACGCTTAGTTTCGAAATCAAGTGAGGGTAGTTACAAATAATTCTACCTCCGCGCTCCGCTTCGCAGAGGTGATAGCTCCAATCATCCCGTGACCAAAATAATGTAATAACCTGTTGATATGTCTGGAAAAACAGGTAAATAAACGCGATAATCATTCATAGTTATAATCGTGTGTTCTGATCGCGTAAGTTTAAAAATATTGAGAAAAGTAATTGATAGTTACATTATTATCGATTAAAAAAAGAGAAGTTTTGACATCAATAGAGTAGAAAGTGAATCATTGATATCCGATTATATGAAAGTTCCCACAACAACAGCATAATGTTTGCAACGGGGTCAAGTATTGAATAATTGTCATAAAGTGAACGCTTATGAACCTGGTCAAAGGAATATTAAATAATCCTTTTCGTACTATTTAGACTTGCTAAATTTGGTGTCATGTTTTTTTTCAGTATTTTTTCTGAAGTTCTTTATAAATTATCACTACATAGTATACAACAAAGTCACTTTCTCTTTCCTTATGTCCCTTTGCATGCTTAAATCTTTAAAACTACGCAACGGATTTTGATGCGTTTTTTTAAATAGATAGAGTGATTCAAGATGAAGGTTTATTTATACGTATAATAAAAACGTGCGAAGCCGGGGCGGGTCGCTAGTTATTTATAATTAAGTATGATGGATATTTATGTAGAATGCAATTTATTAATATAATAGTTTTTTTCTTCTGAAAATAAATCTATCTAAAGAAATAAAAATCAACAACATCTAGGATCTTCGTTATTAGGAGATAAAACTCGTGATAAAAAGAATGTAGGTAGATACCTACTTTATACCAGCATTCACTGCAGGATGATGACTTTTTCGAGTTAAAAGATTTACTGTTATCATCATCACTACAGTAGTGATAAAACAAAGTCCCTTTTTTCCCAATGTCCCTTTGACTACTTAAATCTTTAAAACTACGCAGCGGATTTTGATGCGGTTTTTTTTTTAATAGATAGAGTGATTCAAGAGGAAGGTTTACTACTCTGTCAAGAAAGTACCGGGAAAAGATCAATAATACACAAAATGTTTGTTATTCATCCAAATTTATTTTATCACCTTTAAAGTATGCTCCTTCAGAAACGATACACTTACGCCAACGAATTATCCAATCATCAAAACATTTTTTAAACGCTGTTTCCGGAATTGAGTTCAGTTCTCGCCGCGAATTCTCCTTTATGTCTTGTACCGATTGAAAACGGGTGCCACGAAGTGGTAATTTGAGTTTAGGAAAAAGAAAGAAGTCGGCCGGAGCCATATCTGGTGAATATGGTGGTTGCTCGATGGTATTTGTTGAGTGTTTGGTCAAAAATTCGGTCACAATGATGGCCTTGTGCGATTGAGTTTTTGGAGAAAATTCAGGTCTTTTGGGACTAGTCGAGCGGCAACATGTTTCATACCCAAGTGATTATTTAAAATGGTACGGATCAACTCGTGAGATACAGAAAGTTCGGCGGCTATCTCTCGCAAAGTTGAATGAGGATTTTCAGTCACTGTTTCCTTCACTTTTGCGATGTTAACTTCAATTGCAGACGTTGATGGCCTTCCAGAGCGAGGCAAATCTTCCATCACATCTCGACCGCTTTTGAACGCTTTGTACCACTCATAAGCACGTGTTTTTGATAAAGTCGATTCACCGAAAGCCTTCTGTAATATTTTCAGTGACTCCGAACACGAAATTCCATTGGCGATGCAAAACTTAAGACAAACTCTTTGTTCGATGTTTTTGTCCATTGTGAAATTCGCAATACACACTAGATATGATGTAACTAAAAACAGCACTGTATTTAATATAAATAACAGACGCAACTCAAACTCCGCGCCAAAATGGCAAACAGTTGTGCCAACCTAACAACAAAAAAAACAAAAATTTGAATTTGGAACCATAAACAAATCATCCATTCCCGATACTTTTTTGACTGAATGTATATGTATAATAAAATCGTGAGAAACCGGGGCGGGTCGCTAGTACATAGTATAAAACAAATGCGCTTTCTCTGTCCCTGTGTCCCTATACATATACCTAAGTTTCTTTGTATGCTTAAATCTCTAAAACACGCATGCAACGGATTTTGATGCGATTTTTTTAATAGATAGAGTGATTCAACCGTGCGAAGCCGGGGCGGGTTGCTAATATATAATAAAATTTAATTAATATTAATTAATACACAAAGAATCTTTGAAACTATTTCTAATACCTAGTTTCTATATGCATCGCGTCGCGACAAATTGAAGTAGGTCCCTACTTTGTGCTTGAATAAATCTAGCAAAGTTTTTAATTAATATTCAATGCGAATACGAAACACGAAACAATGGTCACTTTCCAATTGACACAAAACCGCAAGGGATTTGTGGCGCTCTGCTGTTAAAACAAGTTTTATAATTTGCGGTGGACGTCCAGCTTTAGTTTTAGAGCTTAACCGTATAGTGCACGTGCTAAAATGCAACGAAATAAGTATTAATAGTTATTTAGTTCATGTATGTTAGCAAGGTTTTCGCCTTTTTTGTAAACAATGTTCTTTTTTTGAGAAATAAAAAGTTGTGAAATATTTAAATGTCGAGAATGTTCATTTTTTAAATTTTTTTGCAACGTGACCATTAATTGTTAAGAAGGCTGCAGTGAAAATTCGAAAATTGAGATTGTCCACTACGTCTGAAATCAATAAGGAGCTAATATATCTAGAAGGTTACAAAAATAATAAGACAACTAAAACTTTAAACTATAAATAACTAGATACGGCTTCCGCGGCTTCGCCCGAAAACCAGAGATATTTTCGTCCAAATTTCAAAAATGTATTGCTCCTCCCCCTAGGGGTTATTGTGTAAAAATAAAAAATACGTATTATTTAATTGTTCAGTTCATAGTTTATTCATACCGATGTTTTTAGAGAATAGAACCAAGGAAAAAATATTTTCCATACAAACTTTACCACCCTATTTAACCCCCTCAGATGTTAAAATTTCTAAATTTTAATAACCTATGTCCTATTCTAGGTCCTAAACTATTTATACAGGGTGTCCCATAATGAGTGGATAACCCGAAAGGTGCTTATGCGCCAAGTCAAGGCCAATCAGAAACATTTTTTATTTTTTTGCTTACTTGACCCGTTCGGAAAATATTTAATATTTTGTAAATTTGGAAAAATTTGTACCATTGTTCACATTTTTGGACTTTGTGCCTACAATTTTAATAATTTTTTAATTTTTACTTTTGGAATATACTAAAGAAAAACAGCTTTTTTGAACACCGTAAGAAATATTTTGGTAACTAGGACCAGTAATTTTAAGGCAGGTTTAAAGTAGAAAATTTAAATTTTTCATATTTTTATGCGAAGTTTGAGCTGCTGTGGTGAAAAAAAAAGATAAGGAAACCTAAGATGCCGAGTACTTTAAAAACATGTCCATTTCAAGAGCATCCTAAAATGATAATAAACGTTGAAATTTTGTAGGGTAAAAAACTGAGATATTGCTACTTTTGTGCCAAAAGGGGCCAAAGCTAGTAAAAATAATATTGAACCAACACATCAATAAAATATCTTTTTCGTCTTACTCGCTCTAAAATGGTTACTTTGCTTCTTAAAAACAGTGATTGAAATCTCATCACCCATACAGCAATGTTCGAAAACGAAAGTTGTCAATCAGTGCGTCCTACCCCTGATGACCTACGGAGCTGAGACGTGGACACTCACTGCTCCACCATTTCAAAGTCGCTCAGCGAGCTACGGAAAGAGCTATGTGAGGAGTTTCTCTATCTGAAGGATAGGATTCGTAATGAATACATCCGACAGAGAACCAAAGTTATCGACATAGCTCAAAGAATTAGCAAGCTGAAGTGGCAGTGGGCCGGCTATATCTCATGAAGAACCGACAACCGTTGGGGTAAACGTGTTCTTCAGTGGAGACCGCGACTTGGCAAACGTAGTGTAGAACGACCTCCGGCCAGGTAGGATGATGATCTTCGAAAGCCTGCTGGCAGATGCTGGATACGTCAAGCTGAAGACAGGGCGCTATGGCGCTCATTAGCGGAGACTTATGTCCAGCAGTGGACTAATATGGGTTAATTTTTTCCGCATCGTTTTAGACTCGACGTCGAAGTTATATTAAGTTATAATAAATTAAATTAAGTTAAGTAGTTAATTTAGTAGTTATAGTATTTAGGGAAAAGGTTTTTTGTACACCAGTTCCTTCAAGTTGCCCCAGTAAAAGAAATTCAATGGGTTCAAGTCCAGCTACCGCGCTGGCCACTGGGAAGCGCCACCACGCGTAACCCATCTGTTTGGATACGCTGAATCTAAATAACGCCGTTCCTGAACGGCTTAGTGTACTGGACACCCGTCATTCTGTAGTTTGAATGCAGTTGTAATCTTCTTTCCAAATTCATACCACCAAATTCGTACTCATAACACAAACTCTCTTTACTTTCGGCTAGATTATTGTTTATTATTTATCAAAATATTTCCTATTTTCCAGCATGAATCGGCAAAAATAGATTTCCCTCACTATTTTTAAGAAGCAAAGTAACCATTTTAGAACGAGTAAGACGAAAAACATATTTTATTGATGTGTTGGTTCAATATTATTTTTACTAGCTTAGGCCCCTTTTGGCACAAAAGTAGCAATATCTCAGTTTTTTACCCTACAAAATTTCAACGTTTATTATCATTTTAGGATGCTCTTGAAATGGACATGTTTTTAAAGTACCCGGCATCTTAGGTTTCCTTATCTTTTTTTTTAACCACAGCAGCTCAAACTTTGCATAAAAATATGAAAAATTTAAATTTTCTACTTTAAACCTGCCTTGAAAATTACTGGTCCTAGTTACCAAAATATTTCTTACGGTGTTCAAAAAAACTGTTTTTCCTTAGTATATTCCAAAAATAAAAATTAAAAAATTATTAAAATTATAGGCACAAAGTCCAAAAATGTGAACAAAGGTACAATTTTTTCCAAATTTACAAAATATTAAATATTTTCCGAACGGGTCAAGTTAGAAAAAAAATAAAAAATGTTTCTGATTGGCCTTGACTTGGCGCATAAGCACCTTTCAGGTTATCCACTCATTATGGGACACCCTGTATACCAAATTTTATTTAATAACTTAATTGTAATGACGACCAATGTGGCGCGGTGGGCGAAGGTCCGCCTGCGACGCAGGAGGTTGCGGGTTCGATTCCCGCCTCGGAACAAATTTGTGTACGATCTGCAGAAATTTGTTCCGTTGGTCTGGGTGTTTAATATGTATAATAAAAAAATATCTATCTATGTATATAATGTATTAAATATATCAGTTATCTAGTACCCATAACACAAGCTTTGAGTAGCTTACTTTGGGGCTAGATGATGCTGTGTGGATTGTCCAGCATTATTTATTTATTTATTTATTTTTATTTTAATGTAAGATAGTAAGATTATCTGAATATCAACTTGAAGCTTGAAAGACACCGTCTGATGAAGTCCACGCTCCGACCAAATCCAATCCAAATCATGGCGGGCACTGAGAAGTTCGAGCAGCTACTCGGAGACAGATTTGTTGCCTTGTAACCCACTGATGACGCTGACGAGAGCCTACACAATCTGGTCAAAACGTTGAGGGATGAGGGCATCAAGTTCTGCAAAAAACAGCGAACTGGCAAGAAGTCCAAACTCTCGGATGAGACTCTGGATCTGATGACAAGAAGACGGGAAACCACCCAAGTGTCTTCGGCAGAGAGGTCAGACCTGAACAAGCGAATTGCGAAGATGGTACGGCGCGACCTTCGGAGCTCCAACACACGCCTCATTGAAGAGGCGATAGAGCGAGACCGAGGGTCCAAAGTATTCACTCAGCAGCTTGGCAGGAGCCACCTGACGAAGCTTAAAACGCACGATGGGAGGACCGTACTGTCGAAACCGGAGATTTCAGCCGAGATAGAGGATTTTTATGGCCGTCTGTACACTGCACATGCCCCTCGTTCCCGACGAGATGACCTTGATTCTAGAGCCACCCTGACACGCCACTACACCGACGAACTGCCAGACATCAGTCAAGACGAAATCGTGTTAGCTTTGAGGCAGCTTAAAAATGGAAAAGCCCCCGGTGAGGACGGTATAACTTCAGAGCTTCTGAAGGCAGGAGGAGCCTCCGTTATACAGGAGCTACAACACCTCTTCAATACCGTCCTCCACAGTGGGAGAACTCCTAAGGCGTGGAGCGGGAGTTTGGTGGTGCTCTTTTTTAAGAAGGGTGATAAAACTCTCCTTAAAAATTACAGACCCATCACACTCCTGACCCACATCTATAAGCTGTTCTCACGAGTGATCACGAATCGTCTCGCCAGGAGACTTGACGAGTTCCAGCCACCGGAACAGGCCGGGTTCCGCGGAGGATATGGCACCATAGACCACATACACACAGTGAGGCAGATTATACAGAAGTCCGAAGAGTATAATCAGCCCCTGTGTCTCGCTTTTGTGGACTACGAGAAAGCCTTTGACTCCGTCGAAACCTGGGCTGTTCTGGAATCCTTACAGCGATGCCAAGTAGACTATCGTTACATCGAAGTGCTGAGGTGTCTCTATGAAGCTGCCACTATGAGTGTCCAAGTACAGGACCAGCAGTCTAAACCTATCCAATTGCGCAGAGGAGTGAGACAGGGGGATGTCATATCCCCGAAACTGTTCACGAGCGCATTGGAAGATATGTTTAAGACGCTGGACTGGAAAGGTAAGGGCATTAACATAAACGGCGATTACATCTCACACCTGCGATTCGCTGATGACATAGTCGTAATGGCGGAGTCGCTAGAGGAGCTGACCCACATGCTGGACGGCCTAGCTTCAGCCTCGCGATGTATCGGTCTTGGCATGAATTTGGATAAAACCAAAGTCATGATCAATGGCCACATTGTTCCGGGACCGATCGTCGTAGATGGTCACCTTCTTGAAATTGTTTCCGAGTATACTTACCTTGGGCAGATTGTACAGCTAGGTAAAAACAATTTTGAGAAGGAGGCCAAGAGGAGGATCCAGCTAGGCTGGGCAGCATTTGGGAAACTACGTCAAGTCTTCTCTTCATCCATACCGCAATGTTTGAAAACGAAAGTTTTCAATCAGTGCGTCCTACCCGTAATGACCTACGGAGCTGAGACGTGGACACTCACGGTAGGGCTGGTCCACCAGTTCAAAGTCGCCCAGCGAGCTATGGAAAGAGCTATGCTCGGAGTCTCTCTGAAGGATAGAATTCGTAACGACTACATCCGACAGAGAACCAAAGTTATCGACATAGCTCAAAGAATTAGCAAGCTGAAGTGGCAATGGGCCGGCCATATCTCGCGAAGAACCGACAACCGTTGGGGTAAACGTGTTCTTGAGTGGAGACCGCGACTCGGTAAACGTAGCGTAGGACGCCCTCCGGCCAGGTGGGATGACGATCTGCGAAAGACTGCTGGCAGATGCTGGATGCGTCAAGCTGAAGACAGGGCGCTATGGCGCTCATTGGGGGAGGCCTATGTCCAGCAGTGGTCTAATAATATAGGTTGATGATGATGATGATGATGATGAAGATTATCAAATATAAGAAAAACTTTATATCTAAGTACCTACTTAGAGTTCGCGCAAACCTTTATGAACTCTATGAAGTTGGCTTCAGCGGCTGCGCAGTGAATCGAAAATAAGGCGTTGAGGGGAAAGATATGATGAAAGGGGTGAGAGAGGGGGTCTCCAGTGCTGCCAGCAAGAAATTTGGCGTATTTTCTTTTGTCTTGCACATTTTATACTGCCTTTTTCCCCGTTTAATTAATATTAGCTAAACAAAATATTCCTGAAGAACATAGTCCATGTCCAATTATTAATAAATATGGACCAATTATCCCTCAATAATTTAAAATCATAGTCCCACTAATGACAATTCTTAAAAAAAAAATTACCTTAAATTTACCCTTTGGGCACGGAACCCTAAAGAGCATGAGATATTTTGGTTTGACCACTCTGGTCTCATAATAACTTTACCTCTATGATGAATGTCCAGCTTTAGTTTTAGAAGTGGTTGCTTATCTAGATAGTGTTAATATTGCAAGCAACGCCGCGAATAGTCTGCTTTGAGGCCGCTACATGAAAACCAAATTAAAACTTTAATTTGGTTTTTAAAAGCTGAAAAGTTACATAAATTAGTTATTTTTGTCACACTAGTATTGAGAAGCGTTTTGTTTTTTAATTTGTGATAATGTTTGTTTGTTTATGATAATGTTACAATTACAAAGTATTCTAAGTTGATAATATAATCGATCTTAATTTTACAAAGTATTTTAGGTTGATTAAATAATCGATCAAGTTGGATTAGTAGATGCATGTGAATAGGTAGGTCGTATTGCAACAAGTACCTACACAAAACACAAATACAATAAACCAAACATATTTTTTGTTGGAATCAGAATCATGTTGACTTAAATTTTTATCCACATTTACAAAATAAATAATTTACATAGGTATTATATTACAAAACTTTAAGTAGGTAAGTATACATTTTGTTTTTTAGTGATGAATATCATTGAAAAAAACTAACGATAGCACGAAAAGAGTTCAATTTGGGTCGTAAATGTATGCCACGCCATCTAGCCGCACTCGTCCGTAGCTAGTAGCGCTTTTCTGGGTTCAGAACTTTTCACCCTCTCTACGTGGGGAGGTTAATTTTGTTTCAGTTAATTTCATCAATAAGAAATAGATGGCGTACATGAGCAGAGTTCGCAGCACCGAAGATGTTTGAAGTATTTCGTGCATTATCCTGATAGGTAGATGGCAGATGTCGCCAAAACTAAACCAAAGTGAAAAAATTCTATGTCTATGAATTAGACACTACTAGATCCACGAATCAGTTTTTTTTTGTACAAATTTCAGAAAATTATTTTGCGCCCCCTAGGGGTTATTGTGTAAAAATAAATAATACGTGTTTAATTATTCACTCCATAGTTTATTTATATCAAGTTTTGAGTGAAACGAACCAAGGTAAAAAAAACTTTACCAGCCTCCCTATTTTTTTTTTTTTTTTTTTTTTAATCTTCTTTATTTTAATACCCTCAGGTTAAAATTTCCAAATTATAAAAGCCTATGTTCATTTAAATAACATAAGTAGTTACAAAGATTACTTATAACAAACATTCACACAGACTTTCCATTTATTATAATTAGACACTATAACAATGATGCTATCTTTTTTATTTCGATTGTCAGGCATGAAAGGGACGACAACATTTTACTCCTGTCAAAATAGTTTAACTTTAACCCATGCCCTGCCTAACTCGGAGAACCACATGCGTCTTGCTTGGGCAATAAAAGTAGGTATTCATTTAGTTTTGGCGATATTCTGTATTGATACCACTATCGCATACAAAATGTTATCTATTTCATAACAAAACCTGTACAATTTATTTGAGAAAATATATTGAAATTTTTGAATGCAAAATGGATTTCGTACAATTTGAAGAAATACTTAACAAGCGTTGTCCGAATCTTCCAGAATCTTCAGAACTGGTAGTCAAAATTTCAATAATCAATTCTTACTAATTCTGACCACCAATGTAGGTAGGTATTTAGATTTTCATTAGTCAGTTGTCTTAAATTAAACAAAATAGTCAAAGATCCTAATTTTTACAAAAAAGTATCCAACATATTGTGTCCTAGGTAGATTTTCAAGGTCGCATATCGGGTAACGCTGGTCGTACCATGAAGTTCCATAGTACGTGATTGTACTAAAGCAAGACTTGTATAACCTTGAAGGACGCATAGATTAAATAAAAGATAACATCGTATCATCACAATAAAGAATACCAGGAAAAATAACGTATGAAATTATGACTATGAATTCTGAAGTCTCGGGTAAAATAAGTCATTGTTTCGGATATCTTTACTAGTTATCAGTTTTGCATTAACCTTGTATTTTTTCAGAAAAGACGATTCCTTTACTTAGTTCATAATATTAACCGCACATAGGGTGACAAATCTAAATCGAGCTATGCTGTGCTGTACTGCGCTATGCTATGTTTGGTCAATAGAAACAGCGTACGTAGCATCACACAGCGCAGCACAGCATGGTTAGTTTGTATCCTCATTAAAACATTAGACGAGCGAGTTGACCAAACATAGCACAGCGCAGTACAGCACAGCACAGCTCGATTTAGATTTGTCACCCTTATAGTAGCGTGGTAAGTATGACCGGTATTATGTTATATTGGGTAATTAAATAAATTATATTGCAGTGCCCTGATAGGATGCAATCTTGGTGCCCTGATAGGGTGCAATCTTGGTGCCCTGATAGGGTGCAATCTTGATACCCATATGTTAATTTAAGACCTATTTAATTGTACGACATACAGCATGTAGCAATAAAGAATCTTGAATCTATATACCTAATGCTGGACACACAACATCTAGCTCAAAGCTAAATAGAGCTTGTGTTATGGGTATCTAACTACTTACTTGATAATTGACGTTATTGGTAGGTACATTTTAATACACAGATATTTTTTACTAGAGAAAACACCACCCCATACCTATACCTACAGGGTCGATTTTTAAGATGGGACATTAAGGGCAAGGACCTTAATAATTAAGTAAATAGTAACAGAAAAACGTTCTTAGGTTTCCATAACTTTTAGTGATTCTGAGCAGAATTCACGGATTTTGGAAAAAAATACAATGTGCAAGAAAATGGTAATTTTTTCAAAAAAAAATTGATTCCAATCTTGTTTCTTATGAGGATCAAAAGTCTCAACTGGACTAACTGAGATTCGAGTATTACAAATGTAAGCTTTAAACCGACCGAACATCTTTAAAGAACATCATTAATATACCTAGTACTTAGAAGTCAATAAAACACGCATCAATAACTATGAAACTACTTAGGTACCTCAGTTCTTGATAAAATTTATATAAAATCACATGAGAAGAACCAGCTTTCAAATAAAGATTCATCCCTCCTAGAAAAAGGTTCTCAGCAAACAATAGAATTAAGAACCTTTTCTTTTTTAGTCGATTGAAATTTCAACAAGTGTTTTTCTTCGGAACTTCCGTTCCCTGCGATTCTGATTATTATTATTAGTACACGAGTTACGGTTCTAAAGTTATTATGAAAATTACCTTTGAAATTGTATCTCCCTTAGAATACAAATTTACAAAAATCCGTTCTTAGCGCGTGCCTAGGCCTACGTCCCAAAATTTCAGTTTCATAGCTGTTATAGTTCCGGAGATCTCTTGATGACTCACCCAGTATTCTCTTTTATAAAATATTAGGTAGTTATTAGCACGGAAAAAGCCATAAGAATAAGCTAGTGTGCAATAATTACCAGTAGGTACTTACGTGTCCTCGATCGTTGATTAGTCTCAACTCTGTTGTTCAGTGGGCAGAATCATCATGACCTCATTGCCACCTACTGTTAGATACTGTTCTGTCTGATAAAGCTGTGCAGTGTCTGGTTACTTATCATTTTTTTACAGTAGCTAATTAGTAGCGTGGCGAATTTTGAATGATAATATTTTAGCAAATTTTTTTGCAATTTGAAACTTTTTAGTGTGATTGTACTGTAGATAATCGATAATTAACCGATAATGTGGTTGTAGGTTAGATAGTAGACGTTATTGATCTTGGTTCGGTAGATTAATGATAGTTGCACCCAGCTTAAATGTAGTGTAGTATAATTTTCGTGGATATTTTGAACTTGATTGCATCATGCATGAAATCTTTTCAAATTATACTTTGATGTTTGAAAAAACCTTTTTTAGTTTTAAGGGATATTTTATATCAGATTTTTCGGGATCATTCTGTACAAAATATTCATTATTAATTTTATTTAAACTCATAAACTAGGTACCCACTCTTCAGATCTTGATCAAATGTGTTTTGGGACGACACAAATTTCAAATAAAAAAGAATCATCGAAATCGGTTCAACCTAGAATAAAGTTCTCTGATACAGTCGACTTGATAAACCTCCTTTTTTTAAATCGTTTTTATAAAAAATGCTTGCAGGCAACGTAAACCGCTCAGATGCTAGGTACGTACATTAGGTAGTCTTCACATTAGATCGTAAATGTCCACAGCTGGACATAGGCCTCCTGAAGACGCCACAAAAAGCGGCTTGAGCCGCCTTCATCCACTAAGGTGATGGTAGGTAGGTGTACATACATAAGAAGTGACGAGAAAATTATGACAATGGAATTTTTCTAGTAAACAGAAGGTAATAAGCACGATAATCACCGCGAAGGCTAGTATCACCTACACGCAACGAACAATAACAATAACTTTAGTTATTATTACAATCACGCCAATTACTCTCAGAATGATACAAGAAAATACAGATTTGATAATGTTTCTTCTAATAAAGGACTTTTTCATTACTCATACCTACTCGGAAAGTAGGTCTGAACATGCCTGAAGAGCGGGTTGAAAGTAATACTTTTCCGCCCTAGGGAGAATCGTTTTCAACTGATAGCTATAACGTTACTTTTGAACCATGATAGTGGCAGAATAAACGCTGAAGCTAAAATAAAATTCGCCTTAGCGACAATTCACTGAATTCAAAAAATACGAAACACAAGGCAGTGTGGCTTTTGCGTGTCCTAGATGGACTTATAAAAAAAAAATTAGCGGCAATTTGATTTATTTGTTTTCTCATGTTTTTTATTTATATTTCCTTGTATTCGTAATGAAAAGCACAGTGTTTACCTCGAGTGAAAGTAACTTATGGGTCATTCCATTGTGACGGGTGGGACATTCTAACTCCTTTTTGCTCAAACTTCATGTAATTTCTCAGAAACTGCCTTTGGAACCGGCTTAAAAATAACAACAAATTGAAGCCAGATATTTGTTTCAAATGATAATATCAAGGGACAGACTCTAATATCTCATTTAGCGTAGAAAATTAACTTCTTGTAAGCGTGACGGGTGGGACACTCATGACACCCGCCTGTCTGAGTAGGTGGCTTCACATCCCAAAACAAGACAAACCATTAATATTTTGTTCAGCAGTTTTCTCATATGTTGTTTCTTAAAGAATAAGGTACTATTTATTGATAAAATTAAATTCATTCAACTATCAATTTTCGGAATAATGCGTCTTATAGTGTGTGACGGGTGGGACATCAATTCGTGACGGGTGGGACGAGTAACATTGAACAACATAAAAGTTCATGAATTAAACATAAGAAACTGTTCGAAATGCAATTTATTTAGGGGACATGTATAAATCTACTTGGGGATGGTATAAATTTAATGCTAACTCTGTTTTAGAGCAGAGAAAAGCTAAAAATGTCACCAGGTTTGTATCTCATGAACCATGATAGTAAGAAAGTTGAATTTTCACAGATTATGTATTTCTGTTGCCGCTATAACAACAAATACTAAAATAACAGAATTAAATTAATATTTTAATACTTAATTATTAATTTAATTCTGTTTTTCTCCCATGATACAGACATGATTTTTGTAGGAAACCCTTCGCGCGCGAGCCCGACTCACATTTGACCGGGTTTTTTCTATAATTATTAGCTTTTAACTTCTCCTATACTTTCTCTGCCTTTTCGCGGGGTTCATGGTCTGAAAAACAATTAATACCAATCCAAAATGAGCTTCAAAATCTTAATCATTATGGCAATCTACATACTACAGGTACATACGTACATTCAAGAAATAATGAACAAAAAGTAAGATTTTTGTCACCAAAGCCCATCATAAACGAAATGAATAAATAAATAAACAAATATAACACAGAAGAAACACAAATTCATCCAATTTTTATAAGGTCCCTCATCTCCGTGACGGGTGGGACATCATTTCCATACTTAATATTTCCATGCGTAATTACTTTATCACTGTTCTTTTAAGCTAAAACTATAGCCCTTCGCATAATTGTTACTTTTGCAAAGCTGGAAAACAATAGGTTTGATATTCTCAAGTCAGGCTAAAAAAATATATGTTTTGCCGTGACGGGTGGGACAGGAGGTAAGCATTTAGTTGAACCCCTACAACTTTTTACCAAAAATAAACTCTTGTGATATCTTAACGCTGTTTAAAACTCCAGAAATTGCATTTTCTTTCTGGATAAACACTTTTTACAATGGCTAAATAAATGGCGAAAAAAAGTACTGCTAATTTAAGATAAAACTACAGTACAATAGACAACTCCACTACGATTGACTTCATGAACACTAAAAACTACGAAAATCGTAAAAAAAATATAAAAAATGGCCAGTTACTGTTGAATTAGTTCAATGGCTTTACTATAGTCATATATTCAAGTCTCAACTATGCAATTTATTTTTTTGATCTGGGGTGTCGTCTTCGCTGGAATGACCCTTATGTAGTCCCTCGAACTATTGGACTATTGAACTAACCCCGTCTCGGGACTAAATAAGTTACTTTCAAACCTTGTAACAATGTACAATTACCGCCACTCGCACATGGCTGTCTTCACCTCTTATGCTGGGAGCTTCTCTTTTCGGTTCGCGCCGCAATGACTGGACAGTGACAGGGTTAAGCTCTAACTCAACATGGGGTGATTCAGGACATTCCTCGCCCAAACCGTGTGACGTCACAATGTGTTCTAAATACGGTTTTGTCCGATTCCACGCCACCTATCTGGTAATATCTTTGTTGTTACACATGTGGATTTTCCATAGTAAATAAAGCCCCTGGGTTGTATTAGTAGGAGGTAAGTACGATCGAAGTCATGACGTTTAGTTTCAATCATAATTTCGTCGGAAATGTTATTAAAACATTACAATACAACGAATAAGGCAAACCCTCTGCGTCTTATGCGTAGCTTTGCCAATAAATAACATAAAACCTACTTTTAAGAATTTACCATTGGATAATGTTATAGGTAAACGACAAATATTTACCTAAAAAAAAAATTAAAATTAAAGAATGTATACGATTAGACTCGTAACATTGTTACCAGTAAAATAATATGACGCGAGAGTTTTCAAGTCGCAGTTAGGTTAAGCGGGGCAATGATTCCGTTAGATTCCATCGCATAAACTGTCTTGATACTTTTTTTTATGTATCTACTATAGGCTATTCAAGTATTCAGCCATAATTTGGAAGTGGTCTTCGGTTGAAAATTCAGTTGCTTTTATTGGGAGTGTTTTTTTTAGATGGATATTGCCATGATAAGTGATATTATATCTAGGTACTCCTTTCTAGAATACAATACATTTTTGGTAAAGAAGGATGATATACAGAGGCTAAATAGAGAGCTGTAACAGTTTTATTTTAAATTAGTTCAATAGATATGCATGAGGCAGGAAACTGGGCGCGTATCGTTTGTTCATTCATAGATACACCTACTATGACTTCCTGGGTCATGTTTTGTTTAGGAATTTAGCCACGCTACTTCCAGGAACGATTCGCAGATAGAAGCTTGGAGCAAATCACTGGAGTTAACTCAACCAACAAATCAAAAAGTGTATCATATCAGAGAGCTGCTAGGATTATGTTTAAGTAAACAGCAAGAAACAGAAGAAAAATGGAAAAAAATAAAAAATATTTCCATAATCAAAATATTTTTGCTCCGGGGCTGGCAACTTATTCTTTTACTTTTTAGCTTATTCTGATTCATTTGTCCCTGGATGAAATTAAGCATAGATAATTATATAATAGACTCCCAGCAAATGCTTGTTAGGACAAGACAGGGCCCTATGGAACTCATTAGCTATGATACATTTCTTCATTATTTACAGTTATTCATAATTTTATTTAAACATCAGCCTGTATTATCCGACTGCATGGTTAAGTCTTCATCATTATTATTATATTTGTACGTTCTTGTCCTTCAACGTCTCCACACACTGAAGCCGCAGGCCGAGCGGACGCGAAGGCGTGCTGGTTTTTCCTATGGCACCGCGCCGCCACCTCCTGCGATGTGTGTGTAGGCTTTCATATGATTCAATAGAATACAACTCGCACGCCTTCGCCTCCGCTCCACCTACAGCTTCAGTGTGTGGAGACCTTTAAGGCTAAAACTGTAACTAACCTGAACGGGTAATTTTATTTATGATAATTGAGGTAGTAATAAGTACAGTATTTTCCAATTACTACCTATGCATTTCAAAACATTAAACATAGGTCAGTATAGGTATAATAAAAGGTAGGTAGCTATGAAACCATGAAACCAATTAATTCCAAACACATAAAATCTTGATTGTAGAAACAATTGGGAGGTAGGTAATCTCATTGCAATGCTACTCTATGAAATAATTAAAATTAGTTTATTCCACATAAATCATAATTTTTAAGAATTATTAAGGTCAGTTAAAACTTATAGGTACTAAAGATTAAAACTAAATTAAAATAGATTGATAAAACATTTCCACAGGAGATAAATTGTTCTATCCGCTATGGTTGTGGAAATGGTTTTAGGACTGCTCCCTGCGCATCAGGGATGTGGTATTTTAATGGAGGATGGCAGCAAAACTATCCATCTCTTATTCTTCAAACATCTATAGACATTAATAATCATTTGTCCATCTAAGGTTTGGAACTTGCTTCCTTCTTCTGTTTTCTGAGTAGCTAAATCCTAGACCTCTTCAAGGCAAGAGATGAATAATAATAATAAATAAATACATTGTCTTCTCTTAGGTGTCTTCTAGATTTTTATTATCATCGTGAGCCCAATCGTCACTTACCACCATCAGTTGAGCTTGTGGTCCAATATAGGTCCATTTATAATAAAAAACACAGAGCAAAGCAATAAATATTAAGGTTAGACATACCTTGGAGACGATGCCAAAAATCCAAATGTGCTAAGATCTAGATTAGACCAATCGCACTTTGGACGTCCAGTGATTTAGTTGGCAGAATATCCTTTTAATTTACTAACAAACACTATCACTTTCTAATGTTATTTCCTTATAATTTACACAAATATCAAATGGTTTAGAGTTCTAATCTACCGTTACCTTCGTAATAGCGTAACAACAGTTCAGTTAGAAATAGTTTGTTGATCACTAAAAGTACGTTTTAAATTGCAGTGTCTTGTATTACTGATTAAAACAAAAGCTCTACGTTATCAAAGTAAGAATCAAAACAAAGTCCTGTACCAATTTTGACACATGACAGACCAGTAGAAGGGTACCCGGAACAACTCTTTTCATCTCAGTTTTGGATCTAGTGTAAAGCCAAGAATTTTCTATTCAGATTGAGGAAACTTTATGCTGGTCTTGGAGATTCAAAACACATTGCAGTTTCTGAAAACAACAAATCGCGGACGCGAATATACGTGATCGAATACGACATTACAATCCATACACGGCTGATGCGCACGCAACACAACAGGCACGATCGCGAACAAAACGACGAAGACGAAAGCAAGCAAAGCAAACACGGAGCAACACAGATTACGATCGACAGCTGACTTTGACAGTTCACTTGACTGACTTTGACATACACCACTATTCTAAACTGAGGGAATTTATGCTCATGGGCATAATAATACAGGGACTAGCAATCGGAGTGAAAATTTGATTGGCGCAGCAGCTGTATTTTATAACGAGTGTGGTACTTTAATTCATCGGGAAGCCCTTCGAATCGGCAACTTTTGACTTAGTTCCATAATTTGGATATGAAATCAAAATAGCGTTGTAAAGATCTGACGGAAATGAAATCGAATTTGACGTTTCCGTTACGGATATAATCGATATAATCAATCACACAGTGTGATGAAGCTCGTTAAATAAAGATTAAAAAGAAAACAGCTCTTACGAAAGCTAGAGGTAAAATAATAGAACAGACTGTAGGTATAAAATTATTGACCTGTGTAATAGCTGTATCCATGTAGGTAGGTAGGACTACATGTAAGAAAAATAGGTAGGCAATTAAAGAGGATTTGGATCAGTGGATCAACTTAAAAAAATGCTTGTTTTGTCATTTGTATTTAGGTATATTTCCTAAATTATCATTCAAGTAAAATAAACACTAAGTATAAAAATACCTAGGTAAATATAAACGTAGGTACCATCAACAGAATCCTTTATCGTCAAAAAACCCGTTCGTAAACGTTCTAGAAACCCAAACATTTTTTTTAGGGTTTTATACCTTCAGGCTTTGTTTTTTTATCTTTAAGTATAATTCTTTTAGCATCTAACTGTCCCTCAATTTGCATTGGTTTGACCCTAAGTTTTTTAGCCAAGTCCTCGCAGGATTCAATCAGGTCTTTTACGAACGAGACAGTTCCTTGCTCCTCTGTTGCGCACCAAGTAGCCCTTTCTTTATCCCCTGGAGCTAGAACGGGTAGCCTTGGATCCACCTGGATAAAAAGATAAATAAATAATGCTGGACAATTCACACATCATCATCTAGCCCCAAGCAAAAAGCTTATGTTATGGGTAGGTACTAGATTACTGCCATCCTTACTAATATTATAAATGAGAAAGTTTGTATGAACGCATGGACGCTTACACGCAAAAACTACTAAATGGATCGGGATGAAATTTGGAATAGACGTAGTTTTAGCCCTGGAATAACACATAAGCTTTTCATCCCATAAATCAGTTCCCATGGGATAGAAATAGCCTTGAGACGTTTCCATAGAAACAACGCGTGTGAAGCCGAGGGCAGATTCTAGTACTTATTAGAAATCAGAAATCAATATCTTTATTTCTTTAGGCTTACAAAATAAGCACTTAAACAAGTCAAATCAGTCCTGGATTTGTAAACAGGCCGTATAGGCCGCGGCCTAGGGGCGGCGGCGTCCTAGGGGGGCGGGAGATTTCAGAGGACGGTCACTGGATTGCAGACAATCAAATTGTATGTGGGGGGGTGCGCAGCTAATAATGAACGGCTCAGTACATGGGGCGGCGGGACAAAGTGGCCTACACTCATGAAAAATATAAATCCGGCGCTGAGTCAAATTTAATACTATAGGTACCTACATAATTATCAAAATAATATAAGAAATAAAGTCATAAGTAATTGATTTTCAGTTCGCCTCAATTTTTTGTCCACTAGTGGAAGAGGCGAAATAGAATATTAGGTAATTCAATGATTTATAGGTATTAGTAGGTAATTATAAATCAAAGACTTAGCAAGCTAAAGTGCCAGTGGGCTGGCCATATCTCGGGAAGAACAGACAACCGCTGGGGTCCACCACCCTTAAAGTCTCCACACACTGAAGCCGGAGGCGGAGCGGAGGCGAATGCGTGCGATTTGTATTCTATTTAATCATAGATAAGCCTACACACACACCGCAGGCGGTGGCGGCGCGGTGCCATAGGAAAAACCGGCACGCCTTCCGCTCCGCCTCCTATTTCTGTGAGTTTCGAACTTTAAAAAACTCCTCCGATCCGATGTACCAAAAACCCTGTAGATATTGCAAGTATGAGTTCTAAAAAGCACTCCAACCGGTTCCAGGTTCCTCCAAGTCTTCAAGCAGTCGGTGAGGCGGTCTCCGAAGCCTGGCGCGAAGCAGTCAGGGTTGATCGCCACCATGCAGTGCCCCAAATTGGCTGGTTCTTTAGGAACTTCGTCGTCCCAGGAACGGATCTTGGTACTGTAATTCGCACCTGAAATAAGATAGAAATTACCTTAGTGGTTGTGAGTGAAAAGTTGTAAGTAGGTAGGTAGGTAGGTAACCTTATTTACCGCATTTAGTATAATGGGATATACATAGGGAATTGAGACCTTGTTTTAATTCAACTCATTTATCTAGTACCTATAGCTAGCTCATGTAGTGAGATACTATTCGCAGAGATTTGTACTCGACTTCGAATTTCAATGTTACATTAGGTTTGGAATAGGATTTTGCGTAGGTACATTGATCAAAGCATACCATTTCGGAAAAGCTAAGTGTTAAAATTAAATTATGTAACTGTTCTACTATTTATTAAAAAACTACACAACTGATTAGGAAACTGTGTTATTGGTCCAGTCCAAGCAAATGAAAGTGAAGGCTAACAAACGAACGCGAACGATCCAGTAGTGTTTGGACGTGATGGCGAAAGCAATTGAGGGCCTTCGTTCAGCTTTGGCCGTGTTCCGTCGCATCGTCGCCGGCTTTGTGTGTGCAAAATAATGTCTTAGTCTTAATTTTTCGCATAGAAAAATCAAATAAAATATGTTGAATTTTATTAATTTCAACTCCTGGGAGCCCCGGGGCAAAAGTATTTCGGGGTCCCAGAGTACCTTAATTTATCTAGATCTACTTTCATTAACGAAACGGCGCTATTAACTAATAGAGCGCTATTCAAATAAAAAATATCTACACAAAATTAAGCTAGATGTAGGTATTTTGTTTTATACTATGTAGTGATTACAATGTACAGGAACACAGAAATCTAAATAATAAGGCTCTATATCTGTGGACAGGAAGTTCACCTGATGATATTCCACAGAACAGTTCCACCATGGCGGCCAGCCCGAAGCCTTTGTACCCTGACGTCTGTTCACTGCCTCCCAAAGGCATCAGACAGCCAGATTTGATAGCCTGAAATTTAAATAATTTATATTAAAACGTACCTATCTGTCAAACAAAACTAATAAATAGGTAGATTAACTAAGTAGGTACTTTATATTATTTATGCTACAAATACGCACGACCTCTGACGCACTACGGGTGAAGGTTCGCCTGCAACGTAGTTGCGGATTCGCTTCCCGACTCGAGACAAATAATTCGTTGACCGAAATAGAAGCCAGCATTTCGATCATCTGTGGACTTTATGAGAAGTTTAGTAAGATCTTTATAAATTGAGTGTGCCCCAGGACCCCAAGGAAACCAAGAGAACTAAAACAGTTTTAAATATAAGCAAAGAAGACTGGCGAAGTTCTTTGAATCCCAGCCCCACTATTTTATGCCGCGTTCATGAACGAAATCAATCAATAAACGTACACCTTAGCAAGACAAACATAATGATACTAGAATTTACCTCCTTAAAGTTGGGAATAAAAAAATATTATATGAACAATGAACGAAGTTAGGTTATAATAATATAGGTAAGGAGTTATTGTCATTTCCTACAATAAACAACAAAAAACTATTTTGTGAACATTGTCTTGACTCCGAAAGACTTTTTCATTAAAACATGACCCTACAGTTATATAAAATCGGTAATAAAATCAATTACTTTTGCTTTTCATGAAAAAGTGGTACCTTCCTACCTTAGAATAATTACGCTTCCTCTAAGCTTCCTACTATTTTTGACTAGGTACTTTGTAAAGCTGTACCGGCTGTACCTACCTATTTTTAAATAATTGACATTTTTATCTAAAATTCTAAATGTTGTGCAAATTCTATCAAGTAATAAACTACAGTTTACACATCTCAAGACTCATTTTATCTCAAGATCCAATTGAAATACCTAAATAACAAAATCAACATAATTATGTATCATCTTTTAACATAAGTGTCATCGCTTTGAAGTTTGAATTTTGAAGTTCCTGTCCCATTTTAAGGCCCACGCCGCACGGGAGCTTTTTTAACGTCCGTTTAAAAAGCGTAGGTACACATAGAACAAATTTTAATGCTTGTCCAAATACGTGTTCATACGACAGCGCTTTTAAAACGCGACGCTTTTTTATCGAGCAGTGTTCCATTTTGAGCGCTGGGCGTTGGGCGTTAAAGGGAATAAATACATCATAGTTTATGAAACTTCATTAATTGTTTTTCTTATCTCAATGCCAGTCGTTGTACAGTATAGGTGATATCGCAAACGCAGTAATTTAGCAGTATAACCACTTCGACGTCGTCGTACGGAAGCGTGAGAGGAAACATAACTTAACTAAGTTATTTAAAAGCGCCCGTATGAAAAATAGTTTCGATAACGTTATAAAAGCGCCAACGTTGGGATTGAACGCAAAGCCTATCTCTCGTGCGAATGAGGCCTTAGTTATTCGAAAATAAATCTAAGTCAAAACTGTTAGCAGAGTAACTTGCTAGGGTGCGTGTTGGCCAGGTGGATTGAAATAAAATACACTCACATTTTATATCTTCGTTTATATTCACATTATTTATGCAGATATATCGGTATCACATCCTAGGATTCATTGTCTATATGTGGATTAATTATTACAGAGATAAGAGGACATTGCCTCGTCATAATGTAGGAGGTCAGAAGGAAGTTACATGAACGACAGCGGAAGTAGAAACTGTCATTAAAGACAAGATGATATTCACATGACAGCTGTCACTGTTTGACAGTAAAGAATACATTATTCTAACACTTCCCCTTATTCTTTACAATGTCATAACATACAGACTAAAACAAGTGACCTCATAATACATAATTTCCATCTAAAGCACTATCTAACCAACATGCTTATAATATTACATTTGCTTTACATTATGCAAACAAGTCATAAATTCTACATTGTCACATCTATATGTCTATAACATTACATTTATTTTGCTCTATGTTAAACAAACTAGTCAATAAGTTAAAATAACAAGGTATCAATTCAGATTCAAATCATTCATAAAATTATTATGCTTTGCTGAACAAAGTGGTTTAGTGAATATATCGGCTATCATATTATTAGTTGGCATGTATCTGACACTAAAGTTATATTTCTGAATTAAATCTATAACAAAATGATATCTTAGATCTATATGTTTTGTACGTTTATGAGAGTACTCCTTAGCCAATAACAATTTTTGTGCGCTTTGATTATCATTGAATATGATAATATTAATGTGTTTACAGATAATTTCATACATGAAATTCCTAATAAAGCACAACTCTTTGCGACATCACAAATGGCCAAGTATTCAGCCTCTGTACTGGATAAGGCAACGCAACGCTGTTTTCTGGATTCCCAGCTGATAACGTCCTTGCCCAGTTTAACAACAAAACCTATATAAGATTTCCTATCTTCCATATCATTAGCCCAGTCAGCATCAGCATAAGCTACAATATTTAATGCTGTATTTTTATAAAAACAAAGGCCATGATCAATAGTGCCTGCTAAATATCTGAGAACTCTTTTAGCAGCAACCCAATGGCTTTTATCAAAATTTGTTAAGTATTGACTCAACTGACTGCAGCTAAATGTTATGTCAGGCCTAGTACAAACTGATAGATACATTAAACAGCCGATCAATTGTCTAAATTGATAAACATTATCATCTAACTCTGAATTTAACTTTGATTTACATAATTTTTCATTAACAATCATAGGCGTAGAAACACTCTTACAATCAAGCATATTAAATCGTTTTAACAATCGCTTAATATATTCACTTTGGTCCAATTTTAAAATATTCTTAACTCTAGTAATTCTCATTCCTAGACAACTTCTAAGTGGACCCAAATGTTTCACAGAAAAATTATCTTTTAGTAATTGATACAAATCATTAGTATCATTGTTACTCATAATATAAAAATTATCAACACAAAGAGCAATAATTGTCAAATTGTTATTAATATTTTTTACATAAACACATGGCTCACATTTATTTTGTATATAATCATTTTCAGTTAATAATTTATGTACTTTCAAATTCCACATACGACTCGCTTGTTTTAACCCATAAATACATTTTGATAACAAACAAACCTTACTTTCATCTGAGGCAAAACCTTGTGGTTGTTCCATATAAATAGTTTCATTTAAGTCACCATGCAAAAAAATGCTGTTGTTACATCAATATGTTCTATTTTCATATCATAGTGGTGTGCAAGAGAAAACAAAACACGCATTGTTGAATGACGTACAACAGGAGAAAAAGTATCATAAAAATCAATACCTTCTTTTTGACTAAAGCCGCGAGCAACTAAGCGAGCTTTATATCTATCGAGTTTCCCTGATGTATCATGCTTTATCTTATACACCCACTTACATTTGACAATATTTATATTTATAGGTCTGTCTACTAATTGCCAAACATTATTTTTCAAAAGCGACTCATACTCCAACCTCATAGCATTCACCCATTCATTGCTATCAGAAGATGTTAGTGCCTCACTGTAAGTTTGTGGTTCATCAAACAGAGTACTAGCATACATACTTAGTTCATAATCATCATACCTTAATGGTGGCTTACCACGATTATTACGCACGGGGCGACTGCCTACAGTCATAGGTAATTCTACCGTATTAGTGGCGTCTTCCCCTCCTTCTGTAGTCTCTCCGGAGAAAACCGGCTGTGCCTCCAGCATCTCCGCCGAGAGATGATCATTTATATCACTGCCGCCGCCTGATTCAGCGTCTGTAAATTCATAAGAAAAATCATAAGTCTGATTTGTTTCATTTATTGAATTATTATCACTACTTTCATTTGGAATATCCTCAGCAGTCTCATTATTAATGAATAAATTATTATGACTAGGAATAATATCCTGACTAGATTGTTTTGAATTTAATTCATTATGATATTCAATTAAAGTGATCAATTCATTATTAAAATTTACATTGTCAATGTCATTGCATTTAAAATTCTTATAAAATTTATCCTCCATAAAATCCACATTTCTAGACAAAATAACCCTTTTTGGATTGGATGGCTCTACCAGTCGGTATCCTTTGGTAGTTTCGGAATAACCGACAAAAATACACATTTTAGCCCTAGCGTTCAACTTACTTGTACGAGTCGGCTCCTCAACCAGAGCATAAGCTATGCAACCAAATACACGAAGATGGTCCAAAGTCACACTGTGACCAGACCACATCTCCTCAGGCAACTGTCCTGCTAAAGCCGTCGTGGGGCTACGATTCTTCAAATAAATGGCAGACATCACTGCCTCACCCCAAAAACGCTTGCAGAGACCTGCCTGCAAAAGAATGCACCTAGCTTTCTCCATAATTACCCGATTAAGACGTTCAGCCACGCCATTTTGAGGAGCACAATACGGTACCGTCAATTGGTGAAGTATTCCTTCATTCTGTAAGAAGGACTTAAATTCTTTATTACAATACTCACCACCATTGTCAGAACGCAGGCCTTTCACACGAAGTCCAGTCTGCTTTTCTACAAAGTTCTTAAAAATGACAAAATAAGAAAATACCTCAGATTTCTTCTTAAGTAAATATCCAAAGGTCTTTCGTGTATAGTCATCCGTAAAGGTTAGTAGGTATTTAGCACCTCCCCAGCTGTCATCACTCAACGGGCCCAGGACATCAGAATGGATTAGTTCAAGTTTCTCACCAGCACGCCTTGCCTGTCCAATAGGATAAGCCTTGGCCACAGGCTTACCCTCAAGACAAGCAGTACATTGCTGAAGCTCTTCTTTCTGAAAGCGAACACTGCGTGAAATGTGATCATTAAGAACATTCATTCCATTCAAACTCAGATGTCCTAACCTCCTATGCCACAATTCGGCATCATTTGATGCAGCAACCTTTGCAGTCTGTGTTCCCTGCACCTGATGTAGGGTAGCCATCGACTGCTCCTGTATGCATGTACCTTTCATCCTATACACACCTTTATCTAACTCAGCAGACATAATGTGACTTCCATCAATGGAACATCCATCTTCATATATAAAACAGCCATCCTTTTTAAAAACAACCAAATAACCTTTCTCACACATTTTACCTACCGACAACAAGTTTTCTGATAAATGCGGAACATACAAAACATCTTTCATAATTTTATCACTATCATTGATTTTTATGTTGATACTTCCTATTCCAGAACATTTCAATTTTGATTTCTTATCAGCACAGTTTATCATAATATTGTTTTTCTTTAAATCCACAAACATGATTTCATTGTTACACATGTGTGATGTGGAACCACTGTCCACAATAAAATCTGTAGTCGCTGAAGTGAAAAATGTTGAAGCTGTCATTGTTTGATGTTGTTGTTGCTCTCTAGTCGATCCATCTTCTTTCTTCATCCGCTTCAACTTGTAGCATTTTGACTTTATGTGTCCAGGCTTCTTACAATAATTACAAATAACTTTTGATCTGGAAGTAACATTCCCTCTTGCTGCATAAGCATTGTTCAAGCCGCTTGTTTCAGAATTAGTTTTACGATATTCTTCTTGTATAAGCCTTGCACGAACCAGTTCTGAGGACAGTATATTAGTGATAGATGCCGTCTCCAAGGCTGACACCAATGTATCAAAATCCTGAGGGAGTCCACTCAAAAGAATTTCCGCAATTTCAGCATCTTCTATTACTTTACCAATATCGGCCAACTGCTGTACCAATGTAAATACATTATCTATATAAGCAGTCATATTTGGAAAGGTCGTGAAATCTACTCTGTGCAGCTGCCGAAGCAAGCTCACCCTTCGAAATAATCCTTTGTCTTCATAAACTTTTGACAGTTTTTCCCACGCCTGTTTGGCCGAAGTGACATCATACAGTAATTGATATAATGAGGGCTTCACACATAAAGAAATTCTTGCCAAAGCCCTTTGTGATTTACAATAGTCCAAATCTTCGCCAGTAACACTGTTCCATAGGCCTTCAAGGATCAAAGAATTTTTCATTGAAAATTTCCATGTCTGGAAATTAGACACGCCGTCCAATTTCTCAAAGCCAACGTATGTAGAAGATGGGCCCATTGGCATTCCACCCGGCACGGCATTCCCGCCCGCCGTAGATGGCGCCAAATCATCGCCCGCCATAATGTTGTCGATAGTTCGTGAGACTTGATGTAACCGATTCTGATTCTATATGTTCTCCGTAAGTGTAAACTCACCTTCTTGGCTTTCTAAGTCACAGGGCACAGGTCTGTGCTTACATCAGTATTCAATCCACACTGGCTGATCTTGATAAATCTATTCTGGGCCAGATAACCTGTTAGCAGAGTAACTTGCTAGGGTGCGTGTTGGCCAGGTGGATTGAAATAAAATACACTCACATTTTATATCTTCGTTTATATTCACATTATTTATGCAGATATATCGGTATCACATCCTAGGATTCATTGTCTATATGTGGATTAATTATTACAGAGTTATGAGGACATTGCCTCGTCAAAATGTAGGAGGTCAGAAGGAAGTTACATGAACGACAGCGGAAGTCGAAACTGTCATAAAAGACAAGATGATATTCACATGACAGCTGTCACGGTTTGACAGTAAAGAATACATTATTCTAACAAAAACGTTGCACGCATGTCAACTGACTTTGCCATTTGACACGTAGTTTGACGTTTGAACGTTCCATTATTGGCACTTATTTTATTTCTCTTGCTTTTTGCATCATTGATATCGTTTCGTTATTCATCATCATCATCATCAACCTATATTAGTCCACTGCTGGACATAGGCCTCCCCCAATGAGCGCCATAGCGCCCTGTCTTCAGCTTGACGCATCCAGCATCTGCCAGCAGTCTTTCGCAGATCGTCATCCCACCTGGCCGGAGGGCGTCCTACGCTACGTTTACCGAGTCGCGGTCTCCACTCAAGAACACGTTTACCCCAACGGTTGTCGGTTCTTCGCGAGATATGGCCGGCCCATTGCCACTTCAGCTTGCTAATTCTTTGAGCTATGTCGATAACTTTGGTTCTCTGTCGGATGTATTCGTTACGAATTCTATCCTTCAGAGAGACTCCGAGCATAGCTCTTTCCATAGCTCGCTGGGCGACTTTGAACTGGTGGACCAGCCCTACCGTGAGTGTCCACGTCTCAGCTCCGTAGGTCATTACGGGTAGGACGCACTGATTGAAAACTTTCGTTTTCAAACATTGCGGTATGGATGAAGAGAAGACTTGACGTAGTTTCCCAAATGCTGCTCAGCCTAGCTGGATCCTCCTCTTGGCCTCCTTCTCAAAATTGTTTTTACCCAGCTGTACAATCTGCCCAAGGTAAGTATACTCGGAAACAATTTCAAGAAGGTGACCATCTACGACGATCGGTCCCGGAACAATGTGGCCATTGATCATGACTTTGGTTTTATCCAAATTCATGCCAAGACCGATACATCGCGAGGCTGAAGCTAGGCCGTCCAGCATGTGGGTCAGCTCCTCTAGCGACTCCGCCATTACGACTATGTCATCAGCGAATCGCAGGTGTGAGATGTAATCGCCGTTTATGTTAATGCCCTTACCTTTCCAGTCCAGCGTCTTAAACATATCTTCCAATGCGCTCGTGAACAGTTTCGGGGATATGACATCCCCCTGTCTCACTCCTCTGCGCAATTGGATAGGTTTAGACTGCTGGTCCTGTACTTGGACACTCATAGTGGCAGCTTCACTTGGACACTCATAGTGGCAGCTTCGTTATTACATTTTTGAAAATATTAAAACGTTTATAACTTACGATTCCCAACTTTAAAAATTATGAGATTTTCTGATTAAAAGCCTCGTAATCAAAGGAATGAATGTTCCAATTTCTGACCATGTACGTTTCCTCAAAATTTTGGGTCCATTTTCGCCATTCTTCTTTGTGGAAACCGCGAGCAGAGGGAAGTAATAAAACAAATCTGGGAATTATAAATGTGAAATACCAACCACTTCAGGGTCATTCGTTTCATAGCCGTCAAATGCTAGCGCCCACCCCGCTGGTAATTTTTCATTTTTGCGTCGCTGCATTTCAATCTGAAATTGGATTGGTAGCAGTTTAGTTTTTCTAATAATAATAAAAATAGGGATTACTAATTTTATAATAGTAATAAATATAGCTTTTGTTAGATACAGGGAGATGACGTAGAATTCTAATGGTGAACGATTTTTTTAAATCGCTCTTGCCGTTTTTGAGTTTATTGCTTAACATACAAAATACTGAAATCCAAATAAATATTTCCTCGTTATAATCTTATTTTTTATTTTAAATAAAAGTATATGGTATGAATGAAGTTTGTAACAGTAGGTACATAGGTACGTGAAACCTGTGTAAAATAAACACCTACTTAGTTCATACAAAATTCTATAAAATTTACTTAGTTAACCGACGTGAGATCATCATCAATTAACAAAATATATCAAAGCTCATCAGATTGGTAATATTGGTTTATTTTAAAAGACTGTGGATTTGAGATCCTCTCTTCCTTTATTAAAGTCGGTTAGTGAAAAGGAAGAGGAGAAGAATCACCAAATCCGTTAAAAAGCTGTGTTTAAAAAAAATCTATACGTTTTTCTTATATACTTACAATTTTAAGATGCGAACGTTGATTAAAAGATGATTATTGCACAAATTTGAAATTTTATTCCAAAGAGACCTACCTTTCCAACAGAAACACATGTTGTAGCCATGTCCAAGTAAAACAATTCTCCATTGGACGCTGTTGCCACTACTGATAATGGGTTAGTGCCAAGCGCAGACTGAAACGAAAAAAAAATCAATAAACATCAGATGACTAGGTTTTTTATTGAAATCTAAACTTTTCCAATGAACTTATGTAGTAGACCACCTTTATCTAACACATATTTTTTGTCCGAGCTGAAATACTAAAGCGAAAAAAGATGCTAGACAATTTACAGTGTCAAAGCTTTACGTCTTATAAAATAAGTTAGTAGCTTTTATAGCTGTACTAGCGACCCGCCCCGGCTTCGCACGGTTTTATTATACGTATAAACCTCCCTCTTGAATCACTCTATCTATTAAAAAAAAACGCATCAAAATCTGTTACGTAGTTTTAAAGATTTAAGCATTCAAAGGGACATAGGGATATAGGGACAAAGGGACAGAAAAAGTGACTTTGTCTTGTGTGTAGTGATGATACCTTTTGTTTTAGTAGGTACAATAGCGGTTGACACCCCAGAATGGTGGTGCCCCTCCAGGGTGAAGAAATGTAGATTTTTAGGAGACTCTCTCTCTATATACCTTCAAAACTACTTGCAGATTGCGAACCTTGTTTTTTTGAAGAGGCAGTTGGTGATTAAGGGCCTGCCCCCCCTGTGAAGTAAACCTAGACACACCAATGGAGCGAGATAAATGTATTTTACTCATTTACCTGCTTACTTCTCGTTGGAGCCATGAGCGGGGATGTGTTCGTGAAAGCCATGCCTATTAGGCCTTTGGCAGCAGCCTTCTTAGCCCACCATCCCAGCATTCCGTTGTGGTTGGACCCTGGAACATAAAAGGATAGGTAGGATTTAGAGCCCTGCCTCATTAAGACGCCATGGCGACGTCGCCGGCTACGTATCCAAGCAGTTAATATTGAAATGTATGTTACCTAACTCACTTTGCGATGGTGTGGCAACGTCGCTTATTTGGAAGCGTAGCCACAAGCGACAGCTCCCTACGTGGCTTCTGGCTACTCTGGCGGCTGGCGACGTTGCCACTATAATTTACACGTGTAAACTGCACCTCCCTCACTCAGTCGCCAATGCCACATAACAAAGAAGTTCTTCTACGTCCATTCCTGACGACGTAAACGAACTGACTGTCGAGACGCCATGGCCACTCGATATGGCGACCTTCAGTTGCCAGAAGTAGCCAGACTTGCGTCGCCGGCGACGTCGCCATTGCGGCCCAGAGAGGCAGAGCTCTTAGTTCAATAGCCACCAACCGTCTCTCTGGAAGGGCTATATCATCCTTCTACATGTATTATTGCTAGATCTGCCCGCAGCTTCGCACGTGACAAATGGAAATGGTTCAAGACTATTTCTATCCCATGGGAGCTGATTTATGGTATGAAAAGTAGCCTAGTTATGTGTTATTCCTATGCTAGATCTACAACTATTCAATTGATATTAGATGTTATTATTATACTAATTTCAGCCTGATCCATTCAGTAGTTTTTGCGTGAAAGAGGAACAACCATCCATATGAAACTTTCGCGTTTATAATACTAAGTAAGGATAAGGAGGATCCTCCTGTCACTTCAATCTTTTCAAGGTAAAGAGGCAAACGAGAAACATTTATCTTCCAGGGATGTTAGTTAGTCAAGAATATATAATAGTACATTGTACTTACCCAAGGGTTGAAAGTAACTTATTTAGCCCCGAGACGGGGTTTGGCGCACGAGTGTAACGAGGGCGCCAATAGTTCGAGGGACTAAATAAGTTACTTTCACCCGAGGTAAACACTGTGCTTTTCATTACGAATACAAGGAAATATAAATAAAAACATGAGAAAACAAATGAATCGAATTGCCTCTATTTTTTTTTGTTATATTAGTCCATCTAGGATAGGCGAAAGCCAAAGCCATACTGCCTTGTCTTTTGTATTTTTTGACTTCTGTGAATTGCCGCTAACGCGTTTTTTTTTTCTTTTTGGCTTCTGCATTTATTATTCTCGTTCTACCATTATCATGGTTAAATAATAACGTGATAGCTGTCAGTTGAAAACGATTCTCCCTAGGGCGGAAAAGTATCACTTTCATCCCGCTCTTCAGGCATGTTCAGACCTACTTTCCGAGTATGAGTAATGAAAATGAGGTTAGTATAATACCTTTAACGGTAACCCATCCAACTCCAGTGTCTTTGGCCTTCTTTATAGCGATATTCATGGCATAGTCGCTGGCCGTACAACCAAGCACGTTCTTGGCATCCACTACTGCTGTCGATGCTGTCTCCATCATGATGCAGGGTTCGTTGTTCGGTTTACACAGCCCACGTACTATGTCATTGATGTACATTTCTGGGGGTGAAGAAAGAAAGATAAAATATTTAAAAGATTAATAGGTATTGAGATGAAAATTATTAGTTTGATCATAACAGTACATTGGTGGATAGGTGGGACTCTCCGTTTATGGGACACTGGATGAACCTGCATTCAACCCTTTTTAAGGGGCGATGCCCCGGTCACTGATGATGGTCCCCCGTGTCAGCATATTTGTCTGCCCGTCGGTTGTATTATTAATTTTATTTATTGTGTACCTATTTTAATTTTCTTTGATTTTAATCCATGATTTTCCATTGACTTTTATATTATTATTATTATTGTGTGTTCTAAATGTAATTTTTATGAGTCACGTACTTGAAATAAACAATTTTTATTTTATTTTATTTTTATTTATATCTGGGAAACAAAGGAAAATTTGGACTTTTCTGGAATCTAATATCTGGAAGATTATACATAGTATGTTTATCACATGCCGATCCAGGTACCTATGTAGCAAATTGCCCGTGGAAACTGATTCTTGGGATAAAAAGAAGCCGTGCGTTATTACAGGTCTAGAACCACGTTTATTCAAAATTTCAGCCCGATCCGTAAGTAGTTTTTGCTTGAAAGAGGAACAAACATCCATACATACATACATCCAACAATCCTTTCGCATTTATAACTACTATTCTAATAAATGGGAAAGTCTGTGTGAATGTTTGTTATAAGTAATCTCCCTACTTAAGTTATTTAAATGAAATTTGGTATAGAGATAGTTTAAGACCTAGAATAGGTAGGCTATTAAAATTTGGAAATTTTGGTAAAGTTTGTATGGAAAATTATTTTTCCTTGCTTCTATTCACTCAAAACTCGGTACAATTAAACTATGGACTGAATAACACATATTTTTTTATACCCCTAGCGGGTGTTCAATAAATTTCTGAAATTTGTATGAAATAAAACTCTGGTACGCGGGCGAATCTAGTTTATAGCGCATCTAGTTTATAATATAAGGATTTAACAAATGTCCAATCATCATATTCATTATCATCAGACATCGTGCTTTTCTGATAAACCCTTTGTGAGTGGAGCTAGGCTGCATTTTGCTGCATACCTCTAGTAGAAAAGAAGCCTTACCCAGTCTATTGAGTCCATGGCTGGGATGTCCGATCTTATCAGCCTCGAGCAGCACCATTGACTGAAGCTGTGCCGCGCTGTCATTGACCCCCACCGCCCGCAGGCATTCCACCATGAACCTGTTGGCTTCAGCGAGTTTCACTCGAGACATCTTCGGAGAATAACTGGAGAACAAAGAGATATGTCAAGTCAGCAAATAGTTATCTCTTGTCGAAGGCGTTCTCAGCAATGATCAGCCTAGGGACTCCTAGCCAATAATCATTTTATTGATGATCCATATGATTCCTAATTCATATGATGTCATATCTGTGTTAGTGAGTCTAACTCGCAGAACCAAACGTCTTAGGCTGCAGCCAAATGAGCGTAATTTTTTGAGTTGTCAGTCAAGTAATTTCGGTCGCATAATTTCAGCTGCATTTGGTTTCATAGAAAAGTCCTGTTTAATTCACACGGCGACGCAAAATGAGTTATCTGCCGACTACGAACATACGAAAATACGCGACTCACGACTCAAAAAATTACGCCGTAATTGTTGGCTGCAGCCACTATGTAATGAAACGCACTATAATTCAATGTTTATATCAGACATCCAAACAACAAGCTTTGAGTGGCTAACCTTATTTATCAGTCTCGAGAAGCAGATAAAAGGATCCGTCCAAATGTAAAATATTTTCTTTGATTTAATGTAAATCATTAAATAAAAATATCTATAAATAAAAAACTATAGGCACATCATGTACCTAATATATTATAAAAATATCACCCATGTTATATAATAACAAAATGATCACACATGTTATTTGTACAAAATTACATTGATCGATGTCACAACAACAATGGATGTCATAGGAAATAAAGATACCAGCAAAGAGTTTTATACTGGTTAAATTTTTAATTCTCTATGATGGTTGGTTAGGTCTAAGATCTAGCATTACAAAGGTAGGTACGTAAAATAGGAAGAATTATTGAACTATATTGGATTATCTCTTCTACCACTATTTCCCCCCTAATAACAGAATAGAAGTATATCCCAAAATCCTTCAAAAAAGCATTAAAAAGCATTAATCAAGTATATTTTTTTATGAAGTAAAATAAAAGTCAGATATTCTGGACCCCTGGTCTGTTTTTGAGTTTCCAATATTTTTTGAGTGAGTAAGATTTAATTAACAAAATGTTTCAATTTTTTTGCATCGTTAAGTAACTACCTATCTTTGTTTTTTATTTTTGTTGTTTTTATTGTTAATTAGGAAAAACCTGTGTTTTATCCTGAAATTATAACAAAACATCACTAAAAGCGGTATTACACTACACGATATTCAGGGATCCTAACCCTAACTAAGAGTGGTGTAATAATATTTAGGGTCCCTAAGGGACGGACCCGGCAAGCCTTGCTCCCTAATCGCCCTAACTACCGGGCCCTGAATATCGTGTAGTGTAATACCGCTTTAAGTCCTACAACACAGATAAAAAATTAAATTACAAAAAACATAGAACAATAGAACCTACATCCCTTAGAGTCCAGAATAAATAAAAAATGTGTACGTGATAATGTATGAGCGTGCGTGTAATGTGTACGTGATACGTGGCCCGTGGCACCCTGTAGATTGGATATAGACAAACAAAGACATATTAGGTAGGTACCTACCTACCACATAATTGAACACATTGTCCTGTATGACTGATAACAAAACAAGTTCAACCTTGCGTTGTCTTATTTCCAACGTTTATTACCAACTAGCGACCCGCCCCGGTTTCGCACGGTTGTCATAACAAACGTTATTGAATCACTCTATCTATTTAAAAAAATAGCTTCGAAATCCGTTGGTAGTTTTAAAGATCTATGCTAGGAACAGATAGACAGACAGACAGCGGAAAGCGACTTTGTTTTATCCTACTAACTAGCGACCCGCCCCGGCTTCGCGGGGTTTTATTATACGTATAAACCTTCCTCTTGAATCACTCTATCTATTAAAAAACCGCATCAAAATCCGTTGCGTAGTTTTAAAGATTTAAGCATTCAAAGGGACACAGGGATATAGGGACATAAGGATATAGATAGGCACAGAGAGAGTGACTTTATTTTATACTATGTAGTGTAGTTTTAGTGATATTATAAACGCGAAAGTTTGTAAGTATGGATAGATGGATGGATGAATGTTTGTTACCTACTCTCACGTAAAAACTATTGAACGGATCTGGATGAAATTTGGGACAGAGATAGATTATAGTCTGGAATAACACAAACTCTATATTTTATCCCGGAATTCCCACGGGAAAGGAAATTAAGCTGGTGAAACCGCGAGGCGCTGCTAGTATAATAATATACACATAATTTAAATAATACCTATTACACCAAATAACGGCAGAATACCAACAAACCTACCAAGAACAATTAGATAAAAACAACTCACCAAACAAGAACGCAAAGAAAGACCTCCCCAACCAGTTTTATTATCAGAAACACCTTTTCCTCGGATTATTTTAGTCAACCGTGACGTGCGGTCGCTTCCATTTTACCGGGTAAACTAACTGGTCGCATGCATAATATGTGGTATGGCCAGCCATTAGTTAGTGAAGTCACAGAACAATAAACAATTCAATACGTAGGCTAGGTATGGGTTATCTAACTTATAATTCGATCAATACATTATAAGTTTCATCATCATCATCATCATCAGCCTATATTAGTCCACAGCTGGACATAGGCCTCCCCTAATGAGCGCCATAGCGCCCTGTCTTCAGCTTGACGCAGCATCTGCCAGTAGTCTTTGGTAGATCGTCATCCCACCTGGCCGGAGGGCGTCCTACACTACGTTAACCAAGTCGCGGTCTCCACTCAAGAACACGTTTACCTCAACGGTTGTCGGTTCTTCGCGAGATATGACCGGCCCACTGCCACTTCAGCTTGCTAATTCTTTGAGCTATGTCGATAACTTTGGTTCTCTGTCGGATCTCATTACGAATCCTACCTATCCTTCAGATAAACTCCGAGCATAGCTCTTTCCATAGCTCGCTGAGTGACTTTGAACTGATGGACCAGCCCTACCGTGAGTGTCCACGTCTCAGCTCCGTAGGATGACGAGAAGACTCGTCGATTATAGGTTTAGCATTGTTTATTCGGCCGGTGTTCATTAAAAGCTACTCGGACACAAGAGAGCTCTGTTAAATTTCGGTCGGTTAACTTTGAGCAAACCTATGAAAACACAGAAACGTTAAATTTTTTACCATCTGTTGGGAACTCAGGTGTAACTGAATAAGGTACTGAATGTAGGATATAGGGATAGGAATTAAATTTTGAAGGAGTAGATTGATACCTAACTTTTTTAAACAAGCAGCTAAAATCCAAACTTAAAATAATATAAATAATATTTAATATCGATAAAGGAACTAAATTCGATCAGTTGCCCTTTAAGTAATGTATTATACTACTAATATAATGTGATTTTAATTATATCAGTCATCTATGTGATGTATTTTAGTACGAATACAATAAATGTGATTATTATTGATATTAATTGTATTAGTCATCTAGTACCCACAACACAAGCTGCTGCTTGGGACTAAATGATGATATATGGATTCTCCAGCATTATTTATTTGTTGTAGTTAAATGCATCAGCATTGCCATACAGCGTGGTAATGCAGCCAGTGTCTTGGGGACGCTTCCGGCTGGTATTTACATGGATCAATCAAACACCTCTAAGTCAGGCGCGGATCCAGGGGGGGGGGGTCATGGGGGTCATGACCCCCCCCCCCCTGGGCTGGGTCCAGGACCTAGGTAGATCACTAATTAAAAATGTTAATCATATGTTGTTTTATCACAATACTTATAGATTTTATGTACTTAAGTACCTTAAATATTTAATTAATTTAATATTCATTATTCGGGAACGACAGCAAAAATTTGAATTTTACCGCGCCACCACCGCCACCTCACCTTTCATTAGATGTTACATTTCGTGTGACACTGACACTTGCGCGCGCTTTGTTTCGACTAACCGAAGCCTAAACTAGAATCAAGTTTTTTAAACTTACCTACGCGATCAGAAAACACTGAACACATTATTCTAAATATTTAGGTACCTACGGGTATTTATCGCGTTTATTTAGCAATTTTTTTTATTTTGGTATTGTATAAAATTATTTTTTCTTTACGCCTTTTCCCGAAACGCGTTACCTATCACAAGAAGATTCGATCCTGGTCTTTACTTTCAATCCCGGGATTTCGGGATTGATAAAACACGATCCCGGGATAATTCCTAGATTGGACAATTTAGTAAAAATCAAAGTATCATAATGAAAATCGCTTTTATTTACTTTCAAAACAAAAAGTAAAAAACGTACACACTTAATTTTTAAACGTCTAATATTTTTTTAACTTCTACTCTTTTACAGTAGACAGATAAAGAACCCTAATAAACTTAATAAAAACAATATTTACCGTGAGTTAAACGTATTGTTACAACCAAAAGGCAAGTCGTAGAGGAAGATTATCGAGAATAAATAAATTTTACAATCATTTTGACTACAACGCGACCGAAGATGCGGTTTAAGGAATGCTCTTATTTCGTGTACCTACAGTTACATAAAAGACATTGTTTGATATTAAAAAGACCTAATTCTAATATAATGTAAGTTCGTTTAGATAAAAAATGCCTGTTAATTTTTTATTTTGTGTTTACATTAGGTACGTAACGCGCTTCGCTTTTTTATTATTTTTAACAAATTAAAGAATTTTATTCAATCCTTGAAATCCCGGGATTGGAAAAATTTAATCCCGAAATTTTCGGGATCTAAAATACCGGTCGATTTTCGACATTGATCGAATCCTCTAGTTATCACTTCATTTATTTCAATGGGCACGTTTTTATGGACGTGGAGAAGTGCCAGTCCGGTGAGGGGTAGTTATCGCCTTTCATTCAGATTTAATGATTATGGATTTTTTCCCCTTTTTAGGTATTTCATTACATTCATTGATCTAGGTACGTAACCAGAATGAACGTGTAGGTAGAGAGAGGGTAATGAGAATCGCCTGGAAGGTGATCGTACGTGTAGAGGGCGATGAATTTATTAAATTTCTGGTAAATACCCATATGGTAGACAATTTATATAGCTTATAAATGTGGTTAATTAGTTAAAAATAACATGTCAAACACATTATAAGTCGTCGGCAAGGTTTTTCTCTCTCTAATTGGTTTTTCTGTGATCTTGTTAACTTTAAATTCTAAACTGACGTGCATGTATGAAGAAAGTACCTAGTAAAAGTGATGAGACAAGAGGTGTACAAGGAAAGTTGTAAGTGGAAATCCGTTATCTCTGCCTACCCTCTGGGAAACAGGCGAGTCTATGTAGGTATGTAGTTCTGTATCAATTTTAGCGGAGAATAAAAATTGGATTCCGTTTATTCTGTTTGTACTCATTTATGAATTGTCGTGGAGTGGCTTGAAGTGAAGGCGGTTTGGGTCAGGTTCTTAAACTATTTGGATGTGGTTTGAAGGTATTTTATTCTCTACGTCGTCTTCACTTTTGGGGAGTGAATTTTCAACTAAAATCTTTGCTATTTTTCGGTTTTTCTTCAATAAGTAATGATGAGTATTTTCTTACATCTTTTTCTCTATCACCTAGAGCTTCAAATAGTTGTCTTCTCCTTATTTATCCTTCATCTTTTTATAGTTAGTCTTTATGAAGATTGTTTTATAATTTAGTTTACACTCTGTCGTGTCTGTCACGATTTTGTGACCTATGAGAAAGCCTTTGATTCCGTCGAAACTTGGGCTGTTCTGGAACCCTTACAGCGGTACCAAGTAGACTATCGTTATATCGAGGTGCTGAGATGTCTGTACGATGCCGCCACTATGAGTGTCCAAGTACAGGGCCAACAGTCTAAACCCATCCAATTACGCAAAGGAGTGAGACAGGGGGATGTCATATCCCTGAAACTGTTCACGAGCGCATTGGAAGATATGTTAAAGACGCTGGACTGGAAAGGTAAGGGCATTAATATAAACGGCGATGACATCTCGCACCTGCGATTTGCTGATGACATAGGCGTAATTGCGGAGTCGCTAGAGGAGTTAAATTGTTAAAAGTAATAAAAAACGAAGCGCTTTACGTACCTAATATAAACACAAATTAAAATTTTTACTGGAATTATTTTTCTTATTTGTTTTATCTAAACTAACTTACATTATATTCGATTTTTTTTTAATATCAAACAATACCATTTGTGTAACTGTAGGTACACAAAATAAAAGCATTCCTTAAACAGATAATCGACCGCATCTTGAGTCGCGTCGTGGTCAAAATTTTTGTAAAATTTATTTATTCTCGATAATTTTGTGAATTTGATTTTAGTTGAATTTCACTTTTTTAAAGTAACTAAAAGCTATTTTTATATGATACTAACTTCGATTTTTACTAAATTGTGTACGATCCCGGGATTATCCCGGGATGGCGATTTTTATCAATCCCGAAATCACGGGATTGAAAGTAAAGACCGGGATCGAATCCTCTTGTGATAGGTAAGGCGTTTCGGGAGAAGCCATAAAGAAAAAAAATCGTCACATACCTACCTACATAAAGGAATTTTAGTACTTACAGCAAGTACTTGCATATATTAATTAAATACCTACGTTTTACTTGTATCTATGATTATAAAAATTAAATCATAACTTGTGACTTGACCACGACTTTGTGTTGTGACCCCCCCCCTGGCACCAAAGCTGGATCCGCCCTTGCTCTAAGTAAAGACTGTTTGCAACCGTCTGCAGTTAGCTCAATGGTTTCAATTGTATATGCTAGTTGTAGTTTTTTTCTATTCCTTGATTGTAATTTTCGTTGATAATAAAGAATTTGATTTCCTAAAAAAATAATACATGCCTAAAATGCTATGTACCTATTTGCTGTAATCTGTGATTCACTGATTTCTTTGTGGAAATATCCGATCGAACTGCCAAAGGATTTATGAACTATGAAAACGGATGCACATAATTTGCTGCAAATTGCACTCTTTGGATCTCATTTACAGCAATAAATAATTTTACTAGCGATTTTATAGCATGATTGTTCTGAATTCGACGAAGCGATGAAAACGAACCATTTACGGTCTTGGTTATTTGCCCATTGGCGTATTTAGGTCTGCTTTCCAGAGAGGGCTAGACCCTCTAGCGGTTTTGCATAAAAAAAGGTCCAACAACTGCAACTGGTCAAACTATACATATACAGAGATTTTGCCTCCTAAAAGGGAGTCGCTCCCATCCACCCCGGTCACCCCCCCTGTTTCAACGACCCCGGTAGTGCCGACCCCGTCGCTTACCGGGGCGGATGGCACAGATCAAGTATCATCGACCTCGGTGTCTTTTAAAGGATAGTACCTATTGATGTGCATAGGCCCAGTAGTGTTTAGAGCGAGGAGAATAGAGTCTTTTTATATATAACACTAGCGACCCGCCCCGGCTTCGCACAGTTTTATTATACCTATAAACCTTCCTCTTGAATCACTCTATCTATTAAAAAAAGTCGCATCAAAAGTCGTTGCGTAGTTTAAAAGATTTAAGAGTACAAAGGGACATAAACTTTTTATAAAGTAACCAAGCAGTTAGCCTCGGATTTTGGCTCATAAGAGCTCGCGTGTAGATTCTTTTTTGCGTAAACCATAATTTTGTAGAACATGATCATCATCAGCCCATACCAGTCCACTGGTGGACATAGGCATTTGTAGAACGTTTAATGTGAAAAGATGTCACAACCATTGAGTAGGGATTTTAGCTTCTAGATATCCAATATTCTGTTAATCTTTTAATTATCTAGATATTTTTTTTGCTTTTAATTAAAATGATAGTGTCGTGGTAAGGTATACATACTTATATTTTCAAGAATTATTTTAAGTAAGTTTTGATTAAGTATCGACAAGTAAGATACTGTAAGTTACGACATCAATCAAATACTTAGTTAATTTTTTATCACACTAAGTAGGTAATTCATCTGTCTTATTTATCATTATCAGTATACACTAGTTACTAACCTAGTTTTACTACTTATCAAAAACTATGAAAATGCACATCAATACCAAGTTACGCTACGATAGAGGATTCCTACAAGTTCAGGCATTTGAACGTAGGAAGTAAAATAAGTAAAATCTATTTTTATTCCAATACCGCAAATCTGCCAGATCGATGACTTCAATCCCTCACTTTGAGGGATTGCGATTCCGATACGGGATTGGATTCCTCAAGTGAGAGTTATGTCACCACAATCAGTAAATCATATTTACAAACGATTTGTGCACTTTGGGCCACAATAATTGTTCTTAAGTGTGTTATAAACACATTTTTTTTTATGAGATCCGACTGCAGGATTAGCCCGCTCATCGTTTTTTGCATAAGGCCAAATTTTTAGGTTTGTTTGTAAGAAGGAGAATATATACCAGGTTGCCTATCAAAATTTGGCCGCAAGTGTAAAGATGAGGTTAAAGAAGCTTTATTTCTCATAAAACTATAAAAAGTTCACTTACAATGAGAATAAGTTATTCGCTAAAATAATGTTAAAATTACATGTTTCCTCTAGGACTTAGGTATACTAAAAGGTATAAAAATAAATAAATAAATAAAGTGAGTGTGTTAAATAGTGTAGGCAGAAAAACTTAACAGTACGACTATGACGAAGTATTGTTATGGTGTATCGAGATCTTAGACCATAACGAATGGAACCAAATGGAAATATCCGCTTTAGCGATTTACGTGTGTGACTAACCCAAACAAGCTTTTGCACTCACTGACTCAATTGAATTGACCTTCATATTATTTAAAGCCGTGGCGCATGCTTCTTTGCACGTCTTCCTTCTGCGATGAAAGATTAGGTACTTTCTCTCTCTAATGGAGAAAACGGGAATAGTGCTTTAATGTTTAATAACACAGTGATTTTAATAAGTAGATAAATTATATCTTGTTATGGGAAAATGGAAAGAAATTAGTAAGTACACGAAAATATTTTTTTATAGATTTATTTCTGTAATTCTTACATGATTGTATTTAAATAACATGGGTCTTTTTTAAGCATAAATACACTTGTGATAAAGAATAGGTACAAAAGGTAGGTAAAAAATAGATAAAAATAGATAAATAAAAAAATATATATATGGCAGGCTTTAGGGAATGGTCGTTTATCATCGAACGAAGATATGTTCACGTAAAAACACTCAGGAAAACGATATAATAAAAAGTGTTCACAAAATTATGACGTTTCGTAATCAAGGGGGTCAAATACAGAGTAAAAAAACTGGCCTAATAAAAGTAAAGTCAAGCGTGGCGTCTTGATAAATGCAACTAAGTATACTTACAAGTATGCTGTTATCAAATAATTTCTACACAGTAAAGAGAGAATTAACATTTTATCGGTTAGTTTACATTCGGTGCTCTTAATTAACAGTCAAGTCAATATTTTCCTTGAAGTGTTGTTTTGAGACTCTCCGTTGTTTTTAAGTATTTTTGATAACAATTTACACAAGGTGAGGTTTTAAATATGCATACGTTTATAAATCAAGTCGGTATATTCACCCCGGCTCTACATTAATGTAGGTATAACATACAGGTAAAATATAAATATATGTATCTATGTACCTAATATTTATTTTACCTCAACCCTGGTAGTACAAACCTGCGACGGACGGACAGTTGTGTTATCTACGTTTATCTATTCTATAAATATTTGTGACACTCATTAGAGGCAAGATGTTGTTAGGTATATTAACCTTATTTAATTTAACTGCTTCAGATATTGGACGTTTTGAAAATCGGTAATTTGCGGAGCAAGAGAGAAAAACTGATAAGATAAGATAACTTACTCGTAGCATTTAATTTTAGTACATTGATATTTTACGTATAAAAATAATCCCACAAAACAAAGATTACCAAATCGTCTCTGTGGTTCTTAAGTTATTACCTCTAATATATAAATAATGCAGTTATAGGTACATATACACTATATCACTACATAGTATAAAACAAAGTCGCTTTCTCTGTCCCTATGTCCCTTTGAATGCTTAAATCTTTAAAACTACGAAACGGATTTTGATGCGGTTTTTTTAATAGATAGAGTGATTTAAGAGGAAGGTTTATACGTATAATAAAACCGTGCGAAGCCGTGGCGGGTCGCTAGTGTATAATATAACTTACCTGACTTTGTTTTATATTTGTAAAGCCGCGTACAGATTGTTGTAACGTAGCATGCAATGTAACATGAAAGGAGCATTTCATAAGTGTGGACGCAGCGCGCGCACATACTGAGCACGTGCGTGTTCGCATCTTTTCCGGCATGCGCGCGGCGAACATAGCTCAGTCTGCCGAGAACACGCGGTGATAATTTATTATACAATTATTACTGGCTATGATGATTGTCGATACTTCAATGATAATCATCAATCATGTGAAAAAAAACGTAACGTAAACGGCTCTGCTGTAGCTGTGTTTACTTCCATATTTCCAACGTTCGCGCGCGTTCGAGTAAACAACCCGTCCACACTGGCGCTCCGCGCACACTGCGCGCCCCTTTGTGTTCGGCGAAAAAACCGACAAATGGCGGATCGCGGCGCGCACGAGTTGAAATGCTCTGTTCGTGCGCGTAGTGTGCGCGGTTCGTGCGCGCAAGGCGTCCTCACTATGTGATTTCTGTTACATTGCATGATAGATACATTGCGACAGTGTGGACGGCAAATTATTTCATTGCGTGATACATTGCATCCCAACTAACATTTTGGTGTCAGTTACAGGTATTATTATTACTTTAAACTGTTTAACGGAGTAATAATGATCTCAGTTGTAACTATAAACTTTATAAGGTAGTTAAAATATAAATTGAGCTCGAAAAGTGTTAGTAGTATTATACTGAACGACGTTAAACAACTTTTAGAGTTACAATAGTGCTAACTGCAACAAGTATACTTAAGATGTTATAGGTTTAACCTGTTTATAACACCCAAATCTATACAACGGTGCTCGCCGACTCTCGTTAACACTTATTGTTGTTTAGTTTTTTCCGTAAAGTGCCTTATAAGTATTTTGGTGTTATATTGATTATAAGGTGCAGACATTACTTTTAAAACAGAGTTTGTCAAGAGTATAAGTTCATTTTATGCTTAGCCGGTAGTATTGTCTTGGCTATAGTAATTGTAGTTACTTAAGACTATTAACACACTGTAAAGAGTACTAAAGACTGACAACATTCTTGACTAAAGATATTGTATCTCGAAATGTGTAATAGAACACTTAACAAAGACATAAAGCTTTAATGTTCGGTCGCCATTGTTTTGGTCAATTAACTTATATATATTGAATAGGTTATTCAATATTTGACAACAAAATACTTCATTATTTATGTAACTTCTGTCATTCTACTGAAACCACTTAATTTAACATGCTACTGGCTAATAAGGAAAAAAATAAAAATTTGAAATTTCTTTATTATTCTTCATAATTTTTATTTAAAATCTTAATTTAATCCAGGGCGCGTTAAAATTGAGATGAGAAACATGGTATACATTTACAGTAAAATTACCGCGGCAGATTATGTTCACTTCACAATGAAAACTTTAACTCCTTAGTATTTGTATATTCTCCTCTGTCAATTCTGTTACGCCATTCACTGATAGTCTCATAATTTTATTAAGTAACAAAGTTCATAGACTTCCCGTCGTAAGATACAAAATACCTACGCTTGAGAATATTCTAACTAACTACTAAGTGATTAAGTGTCAAACAAGTATTTTAAATAGGTCTTGTAATATATTAGGTGATATTTCATTCTTAACCGAAATGATTCTAACACCTATAGTATTAACCAACTCATCTACAAGACCGGTTTATACCGGTTAAGGTATTAGCTGAGAATGAATAAACACTCTTGTGCAGGTACTTAACACCCTTATACCACCCTTATACAGGCTTTATAACACCTTTACCTGCAAAATCGTGGGCCTCTTTCGTGGTTATATGTGAGTTAGAGCATGCTCTAACTCCATTCTTACAGGTATTTTTAACACTAAGATACTCGATTGGAACCGTTATAAGTATAATATACAGGTTATTTTAACGCCAACGTGCTAGTTGGGATGTTACGTTACAGCAGTCTGTACGCGGCTTTAGGCAATTACTTATTTAACTAGAAAGGTACTATATAATTAGATTCCTTATAGGTACTTATATACTTTCTCTTAATCTAAATTAAGTTTATTATTCCGGTCAAAGTAGGTACATATTAGGTTGCTTTACTAACACAGTTTCCGCGGTTGTGGAAATCTGATCCTGACTTATACAGGGTGTATCTTCGGTACTAAGTGATCAGAATTTTGTAATATGTTCTTACTTGGCGGTTTTTAAAAGCTCCTTCAATTCAGACTGATATTCAGCAGTGGCATTAGCAAATTGCGTGGTAAAAATAAGGCTTCGTTCCATAAACGGATCAATTTCTTAAAGAAATGTCAAAGGTATATGCCAAAGGCCGAACCAATACAACAACGATATCATTTACAACATACTTTAGGCATGGTTATAATAAGGTTTATTTAACTTTTTTATTAGTTCGTTTGACGACGCTTTCCAAAGAATATTGGGTTGGATACCAAATAGTGGAATCCTATTTATTAATGGCCGATATATAAGGTATTCCCGACTCACACATTATAAGTCTATCTAAATTAGAGTCAAACTTTAAGCTCATGCTGTATAGACGTGACCACAAGACATTTCATGCTTATAAGCAACTACCCTCATTTCTTCGATCAGACCTTGGAAGCATGCCGGAGGTGACAGTAGCTGAAGTGAGGAGGTTCATGGAAGACTGCATGCTGTCTGTAGGGGTACCCGAGGCGGCTGCGAAGGACCATGTTGATCTCTTGCTTCATGCGGATATCGCGGGGCATTATAGCCACGGGCTGAATCGATTGGGTAAGTGAACGAGTCAATCATAAATTGATTGATAGTAGATGCGACCCGCGGCTTAGTCCGCGAACCTACTTTTTTTCATACAAATTCCAGAAATGTATTGCACACCCCCTAGGGGTTATTGAGTAAAATTAAAAATACGAGTTTTGAGTAAATCGAACCAAGAAAAAATAATTATCCATACAAACTTTACTACCCTATTTAACCCCCTAAGAAATTAATTTTTCAAAATTTTACAATCCTAAAGGTTATTCTAGGTCCTATCCTAATCTAATCTATTGACGGTACCAAATTTCATCTTAATAACTTAAGCATTTACTTAGATTACCTATAAAAACATTCACACAGACTTTCTTATCACTACATAGTATAAAACAAAGTCGCTTTTTCTGTTCCTATTTCCCTATGCCCCTTTGACTGCTTAAGTCTTTAAAACTACGCAACGGATTTTGACGCAATTTTTTTATAAGATTGATTTATTCTGATTCAAGAGGAAGGTTTATACGTATAATGGTTGCTAGTTATATTATAAATGCCAAAATTTGGATAGGATGGATAGGTGAATGTTTGGTACCTTTTTACGCTAAAACTTACTGAAAATACCGGGCTGAAATTATGAATAGATTAAAACATGTGCAACTTTTCATAAATTTTCGGCCGGGTGAAGCTGCAGGGCGCAGATAGTTTATTATATAGGTAACCGCCAAACATGTTTTGCCTAAATGCAAAATACGTTATACAGGGTCACTTGATATCAACTTATCTTATAACATGTACCTAGTAATGTAGGTATATGAGAAATTATATAACATCGCATACATTTTCGATATCGGCGGACAATGTAGGTATGCATATTACTCAAAAATACATTTTATTCCGTCGTGTTGGTCAAAGAATTTTTTTCAGATTGTTGGTAAGTAGGTACTTCTTTGTTGTAATTTATATGCATTATTACGACCGATGTGGTGCGGTTGGCGAAGGTCCGCCTGCGACGCAGGAGGTAGCGGGTTCGATTCCCGCCTCGAAACAAATTTGTGTACGATCTGCAGAAATTTGTTGGTCTGGGTGTTTTCTATGTATAATAAAAAATATCTATGTATGTAATATATTGTATTAAGTATATCAGTCATCTAGTACCCATACTCAGACTATAGAACTATCGGTAGTCTGAGTACCCATAACACAAGCTCTGCTTAGCTTGGGGCTAGATGATGTTGTGTGGACTGTCCGGAAATATTTATTTATTTTATATAAAAAGCAATCAAGCATTTTAAAAAAAATATTTTTGAGAATGGGTTTTCTTGCTCACCAGTTGGCGCCACTGTTGACTTAGGTCCGGATGTTATGTATAGCTCAAAAGGCTAATTTTTTTAATCTGTGCAGAAAAAATCTCTTAAATCATGAATCTCTTTAATACTTAAAAATAATATCTCATTTATTCATTACAAATATCATCATATCGAGTATCTATGCCATATTATTTTTTTGCTTTTTTTCTTAATTTAGCTCTCAACGCGTTTATATTCATTGCCAAATAAGAGGTACATATTGGCGATAATTTCACGAAAGAGATCAATTTTCAGCAGAACATCATCATCATCATCATCATCAGCCTATATTAGTCCACTGCTGGACTAATATACTTTCAGCAGGTAAATTAAACGAATTTTAATCTACTAGGGCCCCGGCTTCGCACGGTTTTATAATACGTATAAACGTTCCTCTTGAATCACTCTATCTATTAAAAAAATCGCATCAAAATCCGTTGCGTAGTTTTAAAGATTTAAGCATTCAAAGGAATCTAGGGACATAGGGACAGAAAAAGCGACTTTGTTTTATACTATGTAGTGATGTCATGAAGCCCACTCAAACACGTGAAAATAACCTTTTTTTGGACCTCACACCACTAGCGCCTCTAGTGGCAAATTCACACGCGGTGGTTTCTTCAGCTTTTGATTTCTGCTATACTTATGCATAAAATATTTCGCCTTATATACCTATCACTGTAAAAATCCTTTTATAAATCTCTTGGGGTGACTTGGAATTCTTTTTTTTTTCATTATATCTTTATAAACAACGAAAATTACAATCAATGAATAGAAAAATTACAACTAGTATTTACAATTGAAACCATTGAGTTAACTGCAGACGGTTGCAAACAGTCTAAAGGTAGCTCAAAAAAGAAAAAAATAATCTGAAGAAATTTAGACTAATACCTATTTACCAACAAGAGACATTCTATAAAATTAATTATTCAAATAAATTATACACAAACTAAACATAGATACGGGCAAAACATTCCTAGATCCAGAATATTCGTTTTTACTTTTTGAATATTAGTATAAAAATTGGATTCGGAGGTTGTTTTAACTGGAGTTTTTCTACCTTAAATCTTTTTAGCCCTAGTGCTAAATTAATATCTTCTTTCTCGTAATCTTTTTTCAGGATTCTACATCTACGACATAGAGGCTGGTACGACTAAAGTGGACGCCACTCCAGTGATCCTCAAGCAGTCGGCCGCTAGCGCCTGGGTGGACGGCTGCGACGGCCTGGGGGCCACGGTTGGGCACTTCTGTGTGGACCTCGCCATGAAGAAGGCTAGGGAGGCTGGCATAGCCATTGTAACTGCACAACGTTAGTTTCTTTTCAAATCTTACATGCGTTATTGGACGATTGATGTGGTGCAGAAGGTTGTGGATTCGATTCCCGCCTTAAGCAAGTTAAAACTAGTATTTACAATATCCAAAAAAAAAAATTACAATTGAAACAATTGAGCTAATTGCAGATTGTTGCAATCTGTCTAGAGGTAGCTCAACTGATCCATACTTACCGCTCTCGAGATGCTAGCTGCAATGCATTGTCCTGCTGTATAGCAATGCTGAAGTGCTGCGCCAGATACCTACCTGTGTTTTTTCTTTTATTCCTTTAGTGTAAACGCTTTAATTTTAGACTTAAGGCCCCTATTACGAAAAAAGGCGAAAATGCACTTATTCGTCGTCCAAATTCTATAGCTTTCGTTCGTTGCTTGAAATAACAATTTCTTGTTAATAGTAGATTGTTTCCTCAACTTCAGTAATAATTAACCAGATTTTAGATAACTTATTTGTTTATTTAGTTATAATCATTCTCCCGATGCAAGTTTAGGCAAAAACGCTCGGAGACCTGTTTTGGGAGCTCTAATTTGAAGATTCCATTGAATATAGACCATAAAACTATTTTTTTTAAGGTAACAAATATCCCATTCTTCGATAATAATTAAATACATTTTCGTTATATGCCTTTATATGAAGGGAAAAAAATCTGAACCGAGGTTAACTATCGATCGAAAAGGCTTCGAAACAAACCCTAATATCTCCAAAGTTCTACATCATTTTGACATAAAATTTATACCAAAATAATCTTCATTGTTTTCTTAAACTACAATATTAATTTTACGTTTTAAATCCCAACTAATTTTTTTTAATGAATTTTTTAAAAAAGGTATATATTTCATTGTGCTGGCAATCTGCCCTCAGTACCGCGCGAGCGCTTGTCGAAGGTGGACCTATGTCACTTTTGCTCGCACTCTCCGTCGGACGAAACTCCCAAAAAATGCAGCGTTTATGAGCGAGTTGGAACGTTTTGATCGTTGTAAATATTTACATTCGCATTTCAATAATTTTTAAATTCGTAACATGATTATTACATATTTTACCAGATAGTTATTTTTATTATAACTGAGGTTTATCACAAGCCGAAATGGGGAAAAATAAATACAAATGCGTTACTAAACAAAAAAAAAACTAAATATTCTATCGTTGAAGAAAGCAAGGTATGGTATTATTTTATTACCCTTTATATAAAATTGGTTTACCACTCACTGACTCACTCACTCACTGACATGATTGTTCTCCCTGTTGGTGGAGGGGGAGGTATGTTTTTTTTTTCGGAAATGTGTAGGGGGGGTGGGGGTGAGTTTGGGAAAATTTCCACTTTTTTAAATTTCGAACCCCCTTTAGGACCCCCCGGGGGTTCTTCGGCCGTGTGGGGGGGTGGGTCAGATTTTTTTATGGGGTCGTATGGAGGGTTAGAATTCGTTTTGGGGGGTGAATTTTTTTTGACCCCCAAGACCCCCAACACCACCCGCTTTTGACTTGCTACCGGATAGCGTACCGATAGAGGATTTCGGATGGCGGGATCGTATAGAGGGTTAAGTCCTTAATAGGAAGGAAAAAAAAATCGACCCCCCCTCATGACCCCTTTTTAGAACCCCCCTTCGTATCTCCCGAACGGCTCGCGATGGAAAAAAAGTCTTTTCGCAGTCGCGTATAGGAGGTCGAATAGTTGCGGAAGCCAAAAAAAGTTTGACACCTTTGCACCCCCAGACCCTCTTATTTTTTAAAAAACCGTTTTTTGGCCAATTTAAGGGTTTTTTTTAGGGTGGAGCATCGAGGCGAGCGAAGCGAGCCGAGATGCGACATTGGGAACCAGCACGGCGAGCGAAGCGAGCCGTGCTGCATTCCCCCCACTACCCCCAGGACAACCCCCTCGACCCCCCCTGGGGTTCTTCGGCCGTGTAGGGGTGGGTCAGATTTTTTTGTGGGGTCGTGTGGAGGGTTCAAAATCGTTTTGGGGGGTTACATTTTTTTACCCCTAAGACCCCCCAAGACCCCCACTTTTGAATTGCTACCGGATAGCGTACCGATAGATAATTTCGGATGGCGGGATCGTATAGAGGGTATAATCTTTAATAGGAAGAAAAAAAATCGACCCCCCCCCCCATGACCCCTTTTTAGAACCCCCTTTCATATCTCCCGAACGGCTCGCGATGGAAAAAAATCTTTTCGTAGTCACGTAGAGGTCGAATAGTTGCGGAAGCCAAAAAAAGTTTGACACCTTTGCACCCCCAGACCCTCTTTTTTTTTAAAAAACCGTTTTTTGGCCAATTTAAGGGTTTTTTTTAGGGTGGAGCATCGAGGCGAGCGAAGCGAGCCGAGATGCGACACTGGGAACCAGCACGGCGAGCGAAGCGAGCCGTGCTGCATTCCCCCCACTACCCCCAGGACAACCCCCTCGACCCCCCCCTGGGGTTCTTCGGCCGTGTAGGGGTGGGTCAGATTTTTTTGTGGGGTCGTGTGGAGGGTTCAAAATCGTTTTGGGGGGTTACATTTTTTTACCCCTAAGACCCCCCAAGACCCCCACTTTTGAATTGCTACCGGATAGCGTACCGATAGATAATTTCGGATGGCGGGATCGTATAGAGGGTATAATCTTTAATAGGAAGAAAAAAAATCGACCCCCCCCATGACCCCTTTTTAGAACCCCCTTTCATATCTCCCGAACGGCTCGCGATGGAAAAAAAATCTTTTCGTAGTCACGTAGAGGAGGACGAATAGTTGCGGAAACCAAAAAAAAAATAGACCCATTTGCACCCCCAGACCCCCTTTTTTTAAAAAAACTATTTTTTGCCCCATTTTTGAGGTTTTTTTAAGGTGGAGCATCGAGGCGAGCGAAGCGAGCCGAGATGCGACACCGGGACCAGTACGGCTCGCTTCGCTCGCTGAGCTGCGTTCCCCCCACGACCCCCAGGACAACCCCCTCGACCCCCCCCCTGGGGTTCTTCGGCAGTGTAGGGGGGTGGGTCAGATTTTTGTGGGGTCGTGTGGAAGGTTCCAAATCGTTGTGGGAGGTGAAATTTTTTTGACCCCCAAGACCCCCCGCTTTTGAATTGCTACCGGATAGCGTACCGATAGATAATTTCGGATGGCGGGATCGTATAGAGGGTATAATCTTTAATAGGAAGAAAAAAAATCGAGCCCCTCCTCGACATTTTTTATCGCAAAATATTGTCATGGGTTTCGATTTCGACCAATTCAGGAGTGTAGGTTACGAAAAGGGGTTCTAAATAAAAAAAAAACAGCCTACACAACCGACGCGAGCTGCTTGCAGCTAAAAATTAGTTTTTTATTATAAAAACACCCAGACAAATTTCGATCAATCATCGAAAAAAAATCTATCCATATACATATTGTATTACCTATATAATTATAATAGTTTTCTAGTTCCCATAACACAAGCTTTGACTAGCTAATTTTGGGACTAGATGGTGCTGTGTGGATTGTCCTGCATTATTATTATTTTATTATTATTATACCAGGGTACAAATAAAGAGCCTTTTCTTGCGACGACGGCGTTAATGATGGCGTTTTTTAAATGAATATTTATTATGACGTCACTGTAATAGTTAGACATATATTGTAGCGAAATTTTTTGTAGATAATAATGTGTTCTGCAAAGTCATAGTACATTGTTTTGTTCTATCATCAATAGTTTTCGTAGCGCACGCGCCGAAAGACATTTTGTGACTAACTTTTTTACACCTTGTTTAAGATAATTTAAGTTTTACTAGGGATCCTTTTTTTTACTTATAAATATAGTCTATGTTGCTGAAGGATAAGTAGCATTCTAATGGTGAAAGAGTCTTCGAAATCGGTCACTTTGTGAGTTTATTCGTTACATACATACAAATCTTTCACATTATAATATTACTAGTTGCGCCCCACGGCTTCGCCCGCTTGTAAATTTATTTGTCAAATTGAGAACTATATCGATGTCCAAGGCTGAGAATAATCACTACGTTTTATTCTTTCGTGGGTAGGCCACGTTTTGGAATTTAGAGCCGACGCGGAGAGCGGATGCGCTTATCTATTATTTACATACGTAATGGTTTTCAGGTAATGGTATCATGTTTTGAGTGAATGAGAGAAAAAGGAAGTTATTTTTCTTTTCCTAAAAATTTATTGCAAAAGCCCTAGGGGTTATATTGTAAAACATAAAAATACGTATTTAATTATTCACTTCAAAATTTATTTGCACTGTGTACAAAATTTACCACCCTATTTAACCCCTTCAAAGGTTAATTTTCAAAATGATACTTCACATATGTTATTCTAGGTAAAATAAATTAGTAGTTACTGCAATAATTATAACAAACATTCACACAGACTTTCACTTTTATTGTAATAGTAACATAGTAAGTATAAATAAAATTACCTACATAAAAACTATAAGACAAACAGATACTATTAAATTATTTATAAATCTATGGAAGCGATATTTGATTCACATAAAAAAATCATCTACCGAAATCAGTCCTAAGAAAACTTTGTAAAAATTACTGGTGGATCAAGATTTTATATCAATACTCGCTTGCGTAGCACGATGCCCCGCCCACTCGGTGTCGAAATACCTAAATCAGCATAACGTAGATTTGTGAACCGCCTCTTAATACCAAGTATGTTTTTTTCTATGTTTAAAAATAAACATTTCTTCTGCTTATTTAATTTCAGGTTGCAATCACTTTGGCATGGCTGGTTATTGGGGCATCAAAGCACAAAAAGAAGGTTTCATAGGCATGGCCTTCACCAACACATCACCTATTTTGGTGCCGACTAGAGCTAAATATGTGAGTTTCTGAAAGGAGAAGAACTCTTTGGTAAAAAAATAGCTTGTTTCGAAATTTGAATTGGCAAAAAGAAACAACAGAACGTTTTAAATTTAGAACGCCATATTGTTTTGTGCGACTCCAGCAGTCCAGCCAGTAGTAGTTAATTGACCTTTGGAAACCAACCTTAATATTATTTGAGATCTTGGTTTTTTTTCTGAGCCACATTTCAATTAATTTCTGCCAGTACTTTTAATGATGACTATAGATTTGAGTAATGTAATGAAGCTTCTAAGGTTCTAAGAGTTTCCAAAATATTCAGACCTTCATGGTTTAAACAGCTCGTTATTTCTTTTTAGGCGTCTTTGGGAACGAACCCTCTTGCAATGGCTGCTCCGGCAGGGAATGGTGACTCTTTAGTAGTCGACATGGCTACCACTGCTGTAGCGATGGGGAAAGTAAGTAAATTATCCATAGGTGAATGTGATGTAATGTGAAATGTGAATGGAGATTATAGATTCAGTCTTTGTTTATTTCCTTACCTTTAAAATTCAGTAATAATCAGTTTAAGGTCTAAAAGCTTTGCTGGAAGACAACCCTTTTTATAGAAAAAGTCGCCTTTTCCATATCTTTTCTAGTTTCAAGTTTTGCTGTTGGTTTGTTTATTATTTTGTGCAATAAAGAATTGAAAATTATTGTCTATCTAACATGGACAAACACAAAGGAAATTAAAGATGGTTTCTACTAAATATATAACAAATCTTGTTCTTGCAGATCAGAACGGAATGTATTGATTTCAGATAGAAGTCCAAATTCACAAGGGTGAAGATATACCATTAGGTTGGGCGATGGATTCTGAAGGGCAAGTCACTACAGACGCCAAAAAGGTTTGTTATCTAGAACTTAATCGTCACATTAGGTTTACAAAGGCAAAACTTTTAGCTTTTAAGGGGTATTACACTACACGGTATTCAGGGACCCTAACCCTAACTAAGAGTGGTGTAATAAGATTTAGGGTACCTAAGGGACGGACCCGGACCCGGACAATATTCAGGGCCCGGTAGTTAGGACCCTGAATAACGTGTAGTGTAATACCGCTTTTTCTGGATTAAGATACGGATCCATGTATGTACCGCGGTGTGATATTTTTTTGCTTCATTTCTTTCAAATTCTTTCATACTCAAACTATTTTATAGTTCGTAGTATGTAAGATTTAAGTACCTATACATAGGGACATACAGACAGCGGGTAACGAATTTGTTTTAAACTAGTGAAGTGTGATGTAAGTGATTTTATCTTAGGCGCTACCTTTATCACCTTAGAATTTCCACAAGTTTTAACTCCGGCTTGCTTTGTAATAATTTAAGGCGTATTTGTCTAGTCATTTAGACATAGAAAAACCTTTGCTGCTTACAAAATTCAAAAGAGCCATAACAGATCCTTCTCGATTTTGTTATTTTTGTTTCAGGCTTTCACAGCCGGCCGCCTACTGCCGCTAGGTGGCGTTGAAGAGACGAGCGGCTACAAGGGGTATGCTCTTAGTGCGATGGTGGAAGTACTCTGTAGTGGACTATCAGGTACCTAAATAAACATTATTTTATCGAATGTCCTCATTACAACTAGTGTCTAGTATTGTTGAACTATCTGTAGACTATTGAGAAGTCGAGAATAGTCTAGCTGATGTGATCAGAATCTATATCCTACTAATATAATAACGCGAAAGTTTGTAAGTATGAATAGATAGATGGTTGGATGGATGGATAGATGGATGGATGTTTGTTACTCTTTCACGCAAAAAATACTAATGGGATCTGGATGAAATTTGGCACAGAGATAGATTATAGTCTAAAATAGCACATAGGCTATATTTTATCCCGGAGTTCTCATGGGAACGGGAATTACGCGAGTATACTCGAAATACTAATCTTGCGCAGACGAAGTAGCGGGCACCAGCTAGTAAAAAATAATGCTATACAATCCACACAGCATCATCAGCCCACAGCATCATGAGCCCATCAGCTTGGGGCTATAATAGCCCCAAGCTGTCCCCAAGTTTAGCAGACTTATTTATTTGTCCTTCAGAATTTTAGTCACAGGTCACATAAAATGAAGTGTTACCTAGTTGGTGTATGGTATGGTAAGAGACGATATTTTTTCCTCGTAGATAATCGAATGTATTTCCAGTTGGTATTTGCATAAACTGCTTACTTCCTACTTCCATGAGTATTAGACATAAATAACAGGAGAACCGGAAATAACCGCAATAAGAACCTACGTATCATAATAATATAGGTAAGTATACTTAATATTATCTGTACCTACGATTAGTATCGGTGTAGGTACACAGTTTTATTCGAATAAAGTTTTAAAAAGCCGCTAGACTTTATCTTCTATCTCACTTTCACGTAAAAAAAATAATGAGACAAAAATTTCAATGAAAAATAGCCTCCGTCAAATCTCTCAAACGATTCGGAAACTAAATTTAAGTTAGTTCATATAAAACAAAGATTTCAAGTAACTACAACGAGTATATCTATTATCTAAATATGACTTGATTGCCTTACTATCCAATAAGCACAAAATTACTGCTAGGTATACCCTGCAACACTTGCCAGATTTGGGCCTTATTCTAATTCCAAGTAGGGGAACTGTGACCTGCACTGACATCTCGCATGGGAGTGTATGTGTATTATCCCCCTGCCTAACCAGGCCCTAACCAGCTCAGCTCCTTTGACAACCGGAGCAGGAGTTTGGTGATAGCTACGTTTCAGCTTTTCTGTGGGTGTGGACGGGGTTGATGCCTCGATGAAGTTCTTCAGTCCCTTCTTATGTCTGGTCTCCATGTGGCCGTGCAGTGTACCACAATCTGGGGCCGAATTCCACTAATGTCAAAACAAAGGTAATAGGGCCATTCAATCAAGATGATTAAAATGACGTTTGTGCATTTGGTATTCTACTATTTTTTGCGCTTGAAGAAACTTTCATAATTAGAATGTCAAATTGGTAGTCATAAACGTAATCGTCACAGCTATGAATGAACCTCAAAAAGTTTGTACTAGTAGAATACCAAAAAGACTTTAACACTGACATTTTGACACGATACTATTTAAATGGTGAAGCGATTTATTTAGTGGAATTCGGGCCCTGTTCCACAGTCTCGTTTTCCTTGGAGCAGATTCTATAGGTCTTTATCGCTGACTAAACTCGCTCCATTATGTATGTTTACAAATTTTATATATCTTCTAGATTCAAAACCGACCCACAAGATCCGCGCCTGGGACGTGGATCCCAAAGACTCCAAGGAAGCAGCTGAATCCCCTAACTTCGGCCAGTGCTTCATCGTCATAGACCCTTCGCACTTCGCCCCGGGATTCGCGGAGAGGATGGCCGAATGTCTCGCGCACTGGAGGGGAATGGAACCGGTAAAATACTAATACTATAAATTTCTTTCTTCTTTCTTCTTCATTCTTTCATTCACGTAAAAAGTACTCTTACAGTAAACTTTTCATCCCATAAATCACTTCTCATGGGATAGAAATAGTCTTGAGACGTTTCCATAGAAACAATGCGTGTGAAGCCGCGGTCAGATGCTAAGTAACTAATATATTAAACACAAGTTTGTAGTATGTGTGAGAATGTTTGTAACTGCTTCACGCTCAAACGGCTGGATAGATTTGGATGAAAGGTAAAAGGATATCTTAGGTATCATCATCGTCCTCAACTTATACAGGGTGTAAAAAGACTGCTAGGTCATCAATCCGAACTTGATATTGAATATGTCGAATTAGAAGGAAAACAGGATCATCTTCATGATCATCTCCATAAAACCGGATCACCGAGCATCAACGTGGTTTTGTCAGGAAAGCGCACTCAAGGTGTTATCCGGTACACTAATCTTTACTGGGCTAATGCAGTGCACGAGCGCATGCAATAATAAAGCGTAGCTACGATAATCATGCGATTTAACTCAAAATAATAATTTAGAAAAATGCAAGAGATGGTCACTGTCATTATTTCAACCAAAGTAATTAATTTTCTTTTATGACATTTGTCCATCAACAGTCTGTTGTCCTTGAATCACATGTTCTATGGCCTGGCCGCCTATAGAGCAAAGAGACCGAATACATATCAAGAAGTTATCATTACTCTTGACTATGAAATGCATGGTATCAAAACGAAGGCTCGCTAGTTTGAAATAGAATGAGGTCTGGAAACGCAGCGATCTGCGACACGACCATCCTGACCTCTCACACTCCTGTGTGAGGCAATATCTGAACTTAGAAAGGATCTACAATCTGACGCTTCTTCCGCTCGGCTATTCTGACGCCAAAAGGAAATAAATGATAGAGCAAAGGTCACCACAATAAAATTTGGAAGTAAAGTAAAGCTGTTGCACTTAACCAGTGCAAAATAACAAATGAAATCAAATCAAAAATAACGAAACAAAAGAACATCAAGCAAGAAAACGCTCTATCATATTCAGTCGGTAGGTTCCTGACTCAACACTCAGCACTTAACCAGTGCTTCACTATGCTTAACCAGCAGTAAACCCAGAGCACTTAACCAGCGCTAACGCGTAGCACTTAACCAGTGTTACCAAAGAGCGCAATGTCAGTCCAATCCAACGCAAATAGCAAATCGCAAACACAGGTGTCCAAAACAAAGAAAGTAATTTATTCTGTTTCGTTATTTCATCAAATTTAATGTCAAAAGTTCATCATGAAAGGTATCTTAGTAGAAATTCGTTGCTCTAGCATACTCTTTGAAACAATACTATAGCCTTTTGATTTTAAAATAATTTCTTTTCCAAGCTATGCCTGAAGGGTAAATTACTAGTCAATATACTCTGACAACAGGTCGGTTGTCATGGCAACGCAAATAACAAGACCTCAGGACAAATTTATTTTTTCGCAATGAAATAATTTATCAGGCCTTACTTATGGCAATTATCCTTTGGTCTCCATAATAAAGTCAAAAGTACTCACAGATAGTTGCAGCAACAAATACCATTAAAATAATATTACGCATCACCATTGGTAGAAAGGTCGTTTTCATAAATAGGTGGGCAAGAAGTTACATCCACACTTCTGATGTCGAATTAGAAGGAAAACAGGATCATCTTCATGATCATCTCCATAAAACCGGATCACCGAGCATCAACGTGGTTTTGTCAGGAAAGCGCACTCAAGGTGTTATCCGGTACACTAATCTTTACTGGGCTAATGCAGTGCACGAGCGCATGCAATAATAAAGCGTAGCTACGATAATCATGCGATTTAACTCAAAATAATAATTTAGAAAAATGCAAGAGATGGTCACTGTCATTATTTCAACCAAAGTAATTAATTTTCTTTTATGACATTTGCCCATCAACAGTCTGTTGTCCTTGAATCACATGTTCTATGGCCTGGCCGCCTATAGAGCAAAGAGACCGAATACATATCAAGAAGTTATCATTACTCTTGACTATGAAATGCATGGTATCAAAACGAAGGCTCGCTAGTTTGAAATAGAATGAGGTCTGGAAACGCAGCGATCTGCGACAAATATATTATTCCAAAAAAAAGTCCTTTCTCCGCCACCTCTACCGTTTTCATCGGTAGTCATCTTTTTACATCTACAACTAAACTATCAATATCACCATCGTGCATGAACCTACTGCAGGACAAAGGCTCAATGAGCGCTATAGCGCCCTGTCTTCAGCTTATCGCATCCAGTATTTGCCTGTAGTATTTCGAAGATCGTCATCCCACATGGCCGAAATGGCATCATAAACTATTTCTGCAACTGTTTACTCTCATCACGCCAACGATCTTCACGTGTTCAAGAACACGTTTTTCCAATAGTGGTCAGTTTCCTGTTGCTTTTTTTTCATATTTTCTGTAGTGGAATTGAAAATAACAAGAAATATACTAAGCCTCGCAATATATTTACTGATCAAAAGATCGAAAATAAGACAAACTAAGCGAAACCAAAGTGTTTATTATTTAAATGTCGTGAACTGAAATCAAATCATAAAGAAGTATCCTTTCTTCACGACTCCAATTTAAATAAATTTAGATGCATAAAAATTACTGAAGTATGCCTTAATAACAGAAATACTATTTAATTGGCCTCAAAATAATTGAAAATGGCCATTATGGTTTGGGAAAATAGGGTAAAAACGAAGGTCACCACAAAAACTAGTAGGTCTTCGTAAATAACAAGACAGGTAAATAATTATAACAAAAACAAGGACAGTACAGAGCCGGTTTAATTTTTGTTTTTGTCTTATTTTAGCCGAAGACCACTCATCTTCATTCTATTTTAAGAGTTTCGTACCCAAAGGGTAAAATTTAACCCTATTATTAAGACTCCGCTGTTCGTTTGATCATGGACCGTGATAGTTGAAATTTAAACAGATGATGTAAAATAGTCTATGTTGCCGCTATAACAACAACTACTATAGTTAAACAGAATAAAATGAACAATCATGTGCCTTTAAAGGGCACATGATTTTTTGCTGTTTTATAGATAATGGTACGGAAACCTTTAGTGCGCGAGTCAAACTAGAATCTAGCCGGTTTATACCTTTGCAGAAATTCTTGGGCACCTTTCGTTTCGTAAAGGTAATGTGCATCTCGGATATATCGCATTACTTGAAGGTGAAGGATAGGTATGCGTTGACCTTCAATTAAGGGAATTACAGGAACCTTTTCTTTTATTTGTTTCACGCTAGGTATTGATTAAGGCTTGTAAATAGTTTTTCCTTATATGTATTATCTTCCTCAAGTCGTAAATCAAAAAAACGTGCAAAAATTTAAACCAGATAACCTACTTGTTTTTACTTAGCAATTTGTAACCTCAGTTTGTAACTCTAATTTTTTGCCTGGCCTTTGACGTTTCATTTTGACCTGTGCCTTAATTTAACTATTAACTATTAGGTATGTTATTCAATATGGTTTATTAGTAGGTAGGTAGGTATTCTGATTTTTATTTTATTTTAATTCAGTTTGTTCACATGTGTTTATTTTATAACTGTGATATGCCTTAGAATAAATTTGCTTAGAAAAACATTAATTAATGTTATCAATATGACAAGCTTTAAATAATGTCATTTACTGTTATGCTATTAGCTTTAAACAATTTAATTATGACGGTTGTCTATGACAAGATTTAAATATTGTATTGTAATTACTATGACAGTTAATGTAATAGAACCTGTTTGTTATATAATGAAAAAAATAATTATCCGTTCGACCAACCAACGCATAGCTACACCTAGAGCCTAAACTTTTGAATATTGCTATTAATTTGATCTGTAGTATAACTTGAAGTAACTGTATAAAACCACCCATCAAAAAATACCTACATCTTTTCCAGGTGGATCCCTCATTACCAGTCTTGGTACCAGGAGATAAGGAACGGATGAACGCTAAGGAGACAGCTGATCGAGGAACCATCTGCTACTCGCAAGGGCAGATCGACACGTGCTTGGCTTTAGCTAAACGGATTGGAGCTAAGCCTATAAAAACTTTATAGAATTCCTTTTACTTATATTATTTTTTATAATGGTAATATAATATAATATGCACGAGAACACTTTTTATGTAAAAGGTAATAAAAATATTTTATCACATAAAATAATCATAAACTAGGAAAATAGATAAAAAAGCGGTTCTCCTGGACTCGGCGCATATAGTCAGGAAGTTCCTCTCTCTGCAACCCTAGTCACCGGCTGCTCGAGCGTAGCTTCGCGGCCGGCGATCCACCGGTTTTTATTATTGAATATAGTTATATATTATATTAATATTACATTACCCTTAATAATATTTAAATGAATAATAATAAGAATAAAAAAGTGGAATGACACATAATTCAAAATAAAGTGAGAAAAATTACCACTCATCAGCGTGTTATGTATTCGTTTTTATTGAATAAAATTGCGTGTTTTAAAAGCTTTAAACAGACTTTTAATACTTTGTAGTAATAAAGAGTCAATTAAATCGTCATTTTTAGTGATCATGACAAAGGCAACGCCAAACCTGCTGCTAACCAGCTTAATTCAACACACGTACCTAAAGTTTTGAACCTGGAATAACACAGAATTATGCAAATTTTCAATCAAATACATAGGTACTTAAAAATTAGGACGTCTCTATTCTACAATTTTGTAGATTTGTTGTCATATTACACATACAATTGTTTATTTAATAGTGGTGCTTTTAATTTTGTGGTCCCATAAAATTTTGACCAAAATCTGATTAGTAGTTTTTTAGTTATGGTGATTTTTATTTTACAGACTTCGACTAGATTGATGATGTTCTTGTTTTTGCTCTATAGAATTTGTCTAAAAAATAATACTTTACTAATAATAATAATACTTCAAATAATACTTTTTGACGGCGAACTACTATACTCTGTGCTCTGTAACTATTGTACCTACCTACTCTAAAAAAAGACAACTTTTGTTACCCCGACGTTACAACATGTTCTACAACATAACACAACATTTTCTTTTGCGTTCTATTTCTTTGGATACAAGGTCAGCCGGTCATTCACCATACAAATATCTTTTCACAGTTCCTCGCTAAATGACAGCAAAAGAAAGTTTAAAACAACAATGGACAAACAGGGACGGGGTTATTTAGCATACACCAGTCTTATTTGCATAAAACCGCAGACGTAGTAGGTACTAAGTACTCGTACCTAAGAGTAACGTATTGCAAAAAGTAGTTTCCCAACTACTTAAAGCTAAGATATCGATATTGTTTTAGATTAAAATTTAAACGATCAAATGTCCTTTGTTTTGCAATCGGGCAAAAAATATGTTTAAGTTGGATAAACATTATTGATTTTTATGGTTCAAAACACGACAATTTATTGCTTTACTTATAACAAAAAATACACAAAAAAAGGAAACTTTTGGTCCTAGTTTTTGGTTGCTACTTCAAGTGTATAAATACAAAAGAGATTCAGTAAAATTAATAAAGTACCTATTTTGTATTTTTTTTTCAAAGTTTTACTGTAATAGCACTTCAGATAAGAGGTAACGACGACGTTTCGAAAAATATTAAAAAGCTCGTTCTTCTGAAAATATTATTTAATTAAAAAAACAAACGGAAAAAACTTAAGTACATATTTAAAAGTACGCTGCGCCCGCGCGGGGAGAGAGGTAGCGTATGAAGATTATACTCCTCTGGAATAATGCGCAACTAAGTATTGTTACATAACTTTTTGCAAAAAATGTATACTCTGATTTAGAATCATAGATAGTTTTAGTAAACAAAAACATTTTTGATGAAACCTTATAAGACTAACTTATAAAAACTGATAAAAAAACAGACTACCGCAGGGTAACAACTAAAAACCAAAACAAAAACGTCTACAACGCTGTTATCGAGCAATGTATTCGAAAAGTGAATATTTATTTCATGAAAATGGCTCAATTATTCCTATAATAACAGGCACACCAAAAAATATTGATAAAATTATGTGACAACAAACGAGAACTAGATTTATACCTACACCATGTTTTTTACATTATTTTTTTATAAAAGAAACAAAACACGGTCTAATGAAATTATCGTAATAAAAAACATATTTAAGTAAGTGGAAGTAAAACCAGCTTTTAAATGTCAAAGATATCATTGTTTTGCAACTTGCTCATTTAAATTGTTAATTAAGGAAACCTGATTACGTGTCGATCAATATTAGTCAAATAGATACAAAGTAGGTTTTATTTACCTTTCCACCTTTTCTTTGTGCGGATTAGGACATTAAAAATAATCAGTTATAACCGTTGCAACACGTACAATCTATATAACTAGAAGAAAGAATAATTATTAAGTATAGGCATAACTATTCTATTTACAACAGTTTTCCACTGTAACTTACGAGAATTTTTCAATAGCCCCGCGGTGATTCTGATTGCCAGTGGGTAATTTTTACTTTATTATGTACAGAAATAAACAAAGTGTTTTATCATTCAACTAAAATGTTGCCAGCAAGAGTAGGTATCACGCGCTAATAACTAAACGGCTCGAACACGCCGAGTGCATTATAAATGCATATAATTGATATTCGATACAAGATTTTGCAGCACAAATGCAAAGAATAAAAAACTTTGACCATTTAGTCCAGATGAGTCCTGAAAATGTACTTGTATAGATAGGTTACCTCCTAACGTAGCTAAGTACTTACTCATTTCTTACGTATACAGCAGATATAAACTAAGAAAATTACAATCAAGGAATGAAAACGAGTATATACAATTGAAATAATTGAGCTAACTGCGGTTGCAAACAGTCTAGATATGTATATATAGGTAGGTACTTTTCGTCTAAAATAGTGCCTACACATCGGTGAAAGCACACATTACCGTCGTTTTTCAGAATGGCTTTAGCTAAATAGATTAACCAGTCCTACACTGGCCTTATAAAGAGACAAAATTTGTGTAGATTATGATAGATTGTGTACGATTTATCCAGAGTTGTGTAGATTATGATGTATAGACTAGCAGGGCCTCGCGGTTTCACCCGCGGTAATTCCCGTTTCCGTGGGAATTCCGGGATATAATATAGCCTTTCATCATCATCACTACTGGTCAATATAGCCTATATGTGCCCTATATATTTTATTCCAGACTATAATCTATCACTGTGCCAAATGCCATCCATATCTGTTCATTAGTTATTGCGTGAAAGAGTAACAAACATCCATCCATCCATACTTACAAACTTTCGCGTTTATAATATTAGTAGGATTATGTAGGTAGTTTATGATTTACCCCTATGGAAATCTTATAGTTCCTAACAGCCAAGGGTAAGTGTCGAATTAGGAACGCCGCATCTTCAAGGGGAAAACATAAAGTGGCGATCACAAAAGGCCTTTCATGGCCGCAGTGAAACGAAAACCACAACGCCCAATAAACATAATTCAAGGTTTTTTCGATCCCATAGTAATTTATTTATGGGACGAAAAGTAGCTTATGTTTTATCCCAGGACTAGAACTCTCAAAATTTCTGTCCGAAACGTTCAGTAAGTTTAGTTCTTGCTTGAAAGAGTAACAAACATCCATACGAACAAACATTTGCGTTTATAATAGTATTTTAATATTAATAAGGATTAATTGAACTCTTACCATCAGGTGAGATTGTGGTCAAACGAAGGTCTATTGTTGATAAAAAAAAAGTCCTATCTGGCTTCTATCCAGCAACATATTCTATGTCTACAGCTGAGTGTATTAATTTACAAGGAATCTAGTTAGTCTAGTCGACCAAGGCGAACATGCGCACTTCTACCCTATACAGCTACGACCTTAACATTTATGTCCCAGTGGGCAGTATATGCACGTTTTACCCTTTTTTTTAGGGTTCTTTACCTAAAGGACGTTAATGTCAGCGTTAATCTATACTTATAATAAAACTGTAACAGGTCCAATTCTGTACATTGAAGATATTTTGAAATTTTTTTTTTGGAGGGCACTCTATTATCGATACTCAAGCCATAAACGTAATTTTTTTCATTCATGTCTGTCTGTCTGTCTTTCTGTCTGTCTGTCTGTCTGTCTGTCTGTCTGTCTGTATCGTAAACGCGCATCACGCCGAAACTACTTGATGGATTTAAATGAAACTCGGCATGATTATAGGCCATACTACGAGGAAGGACATAGGATACTTTTTATCCCGGAATTCAGTAAGGTTCTCATGGCAGAGGGTATGAAAGTAAAAGTCCTTTACCGCGCATCACGCCGAAACTGCTGAATGAGTTGGAATGAAACTCGGGACGATTTGAGTTCATACTACAAGGAAGGACATGGGATACTTTTTATCCCGGAATTCGGTAAGGTTCCCCTGGGAGAGAGGGTGAAAGAAAAATTCTTTAACCACGCATCACGACGGAAGTGAATGAATTCGAATGGAACTCGGGACGATTGGACATGGGATACATTTTATCCCGGAATTCAGTTTGGTTCTCCTGGGCTATACGGGTTTTCAAAAATTTCTCACAGCATCACTGAACGACGCGTGTGTACGCGTCGTTCAAATGCTGTGAGAAATTTTTGAAAACCCGTATAGCCCAGGGGAACCAAACTGAATTGAACTGATAAACGCGTAAGTTTGTAAGTATGAATGGATAGACGGATGGATAGATTGATAGATGGATGGATGTTTGTTACTCTTTCACGCAAAAACTGCATAACGGATCTGGATTAAATTAGGCACAGAGATAGATTATAAGCTGGAATAACACTTAGGTTTTAATTTATCCCGAAAATCCCACGAGAAAGGGAATTACGCAAGTAAAATAGCGAGTACTCGAAATACTAATCATGCGCAGACGAAGTCGCGGGCACCAGCTAGTCTTCAATAAAAACGTTTTTCAAAAAAGATAAAATAAGATTTGTTCTAAAAAACTAGAAACAGACTTCTTTAAAAATTAGATCATCTTTATTATCGATGTAGAATCTACATTGTAGACCAAATAGCTAGTAGATCAAATAGTTACCTACGCATTATCACTACTTAATATAACACAAAGTTGCTTCCCGCTTTTTGTCACTTTATTTTATTTTAAAAAGAAAGAAAAATATTTTTATTTTCATTTCGAACTACTACAAAATAAATTTAAACTGTTTACTGCTGATTCCGATTTGTGCGTAGCAGAGCGCAAGGTAACCATGGCTCCGCTTAGCATTGTGGAATACACATACCTATTTACGATACACAAAAACTACGCAACGGTTGATGATACGGTTTTTTAATAGATAGTGATTCAAGAGGAAGATTTATATGAAGGTATAATACACCCGTGCAAAGCCATGGCTGCTGGCAGATGCTGGATGCGTTAAGCTGAAGACAGGGCGCTATGGCGCTCATTAGGGGAGGCCTATGTCCAGCAGTGGACTAATGTAGGCTGATGATGATGATGATGATGAAAGCCATGGCGGCAGTTCTAGATTAAATTTATATGGGACCACGAGAAGCACCAGCTTTGAAAAAAAATACACATCCTTTTGTCCCTTAGAAAAAGTTTTGGTCATAAGACACCGTGGAATGGAGAAGATCCTCCTTTTTTTGAAGTCTGTTTAAAATGTGAAACGAGACCTCAATCGGGAATATCTATTGAAAACATTGTTCATGGTGTTTGTGATTGATAATACAACTTTATTAACAACGAATATTACAAGCAAGGAATAGAAAAATTACAACTAGTATTTACAATTGAAACCATTGAGCTAACTGCAGACGGTTGCAAACAGTCTAAAGGTAGCTCAATTGATCCATGTCAATACCAGTCGGAAGCGTCCCCAAGACACTGGCTGCATTACCACGCTGTATGGCAATGCTGATGCAATGATAATACATGATTCATAATTCACTTTATTTACTCGTATCACAACTATAACATTACTTTTATGGTAGGTACTCTACACAACCCATTTTTAATGGTTTAAACCTAGAATATTCTGTATTATTGTACTGAATTTATTAGGTACTAAAATAAACACAAATAAATAAACTTTTATGATATTTTGCATTAAATCATAAAAAAAACAATAAAATGAAAAAGAAGACAAACAACAATTACCGGACGAACTATGATAGACAATCAACAACTGAAATAATAGGAATTAATGAAAATTATCATTAATTCCTATTATATATATTATATATAATTATAATTATTATCTAAATGACGTCGCACGGAACCCTTCGCAAGTGTTAGCTCTTGGACTTTACCCGGTTTATTTACCTTTTTACTCTATTTACATTCATTTTCCGCATTGTTTTCAACGAGGAGGCTTTTGTCTGCAAATTGATGGACCTTTCCAATACATATTAACAATGCGGCTTTCTCGATTTATGAGCGTATTAATGTTTTTTATTATTTTGCCATATCGGACAAGGATTTATAGCATAATTGTAGTATTTAAATTTAAGTCAGACAGACAGACAGGTAGTCTTTTTATAAGGTTTTTTGATATAGGTTTAAGAGAGCCCTTTCTGAAATATTCCCTGCAACTAATCACTACATAGTATAAAACAAAGTCGCTTTTTCTGTCCCTATTTCCCTTTGACTGCTTAAATCTTTAAAACTACGCAACGGATTTTGTTGCGGTTTTTTTTTAATAGATAGAGTGATTCAAGAGGAAGGTTTATATTTATAACAAAACCGTGCGAAGCCGGGGCGGGTCGCTAGTAATTTTATAAAAATCTGAGAGGGTTGGTGTGGCGGTAGGTATATTAGGATGAGGATCTCAAGAGGCGCCAATATGCAGGTTTTGACTAAGCCTACGGATTTTCTCACCTTGGAGACGACACTTGGTTCGTTGGGTACTTACGAGATGCTCCAGGATGGGTATAGCCTTTCGGATTGGATATCGGAAACTTTTGACTATGATTGCTATTTAAAAGAGCGTATTCACAAAACTTTTGCCATTTGAATTTGGATCTTTAGATCTTTAGTTTGGATATGAAATCAAAATAGCGTTCTAAAGATCCGACGGAAATGGAATCGAATTCGAATGAAAACTTTTGCCATTTGAATTTGGATCCTCAGTTTGGATATTAATCAAAATGGCGTTCTAAAGATCTGTCGGAAATGGAATCGAATTTGACGTTTCCGTTACAGAAACGAATCGAATAAATTGAAATAACCCTACTGGTTTAAAAAAAAATTAGTGGCGATTTTTTAGAGAGGATTTTTTGGCCTCATACCTCTGAAGCTCGAAAGGTTAAATTTCGAAAGTAGGTAGTTTTTACTACACAGATACCGATAAGGAGGGTTTTTTGGAAATTCTCTACTAAAGGGGTGAGAAGGGTTTAAGTTTTTTGATGTTTTGCTTGAAATGAATACTTGAATGAAGATTTTTTCGAAAAACTCCTGAAAATGAAGTAAAGAGAGTAGAAGAAGTTTTTTTTTAAATTTGATATTAGTATTTTGGCTCCGTTTTGAAATTTCTATAATTTTTTAACGTAGGATACTGTTGACATGATATTTTCAGTAAGTACTGACCCTGCCAATATTATGAACGCGAAAGTTTGTAAGTATGGATGGATAGATGAATGTATGGATGGATAGATAGATGGATGGATAGATATTTGTTTAATTATTACTGTTTGTACAACTGTTTGTTCTCCAAATAAACCAAAATAAATAAAATAAAATAGATTGATGGATGTTTGTTACTCTTTCACCCAAAAACTAACAATAAAATATAGCTTATAGGTAATAAGCTATATTTTACCCCGAAATTCCCAAGGGAACGGGAATTACGCAGATGAAACCGCGAGTATACTCGAAATACTAATCCTGCGCCGACGAAGTCGCGGACACCAGCTAGTAGGTATATCCATAAATTAAATAAGCATTTGGAAATAACTTAAAAAAGTTTAGTGAAGTGTTTTTAGTAAAGAACTTTGACCAGTAGTGGCCTAAACTCCTAAATGAGAAATCGTAGTCAACGCGAGCGAAGCCGCGAGCTTAAAGCTAGTTTTATAAAAAAGAAGAAACTAAAGGATGAAACCTTTTCACAATAAAAACTTATTTAAACAGGAAACGATAAGAGATGTAATATGCTAATAGACCAGTTGTAATTTTTTGCGTGGTAAGTATATGTTTCAATTATTAATAAATTACATAGGTATATGATAACCATTACTTAGGTGTATGTAGGTACAATGTTTTAAACATAAGGTAACTTTTTATGATGGAATTGTGACATGCTTTATAATTATATGTTTGAAAAACTTTACATCTCATTAATACAATTACGTTTCTTCTTACATGAGAACTAAAATTATATATTTATTTAGTGAAATAGCTATATAAATTTAGTGAAATAGTAAATTTCTTTAGACATTGGTAAAAATCGTAGTATGAAAATGCTTCTAAGTAATCTTTAGGTTTAGAAAGACAGACGCGGCGTGGGGCTTCATAAAGTTACCAGGTAATAAACACTTTAAAACTGCTTGTACCTATGTATTTTAACTAAATATATGATAAGGTTTTATTATGTTCGATTCAGGCAGAAAAAAATTAGAACAACTTTTTGGAAGAATTTGCAGGCAAAAGAATAAAATCCAATCCAGTCTTATGTTTTTTTTGTATTTTAGGGTTTCGAACCAAGCTTGCTCTGTCTTTCCTTGTGTTGCTTTTGAATATCTCAGCAAATATTAAAGGTATTTTAATTCAAGAATAATTATTTGTATGTCCACCCATGGGAAGCAGAGACGGGCCGCTAGTAGTTTTTAATACAATACGTTACATCGATATTTCTTTGTTTTCATAAGTACATTCTAACATTTGTACCAAGGCGGGAATCGAAGCCGCAACCTGCGTCGCAGGCGGACCTTTGCCCGCCACCGCGCTGTATCGGTCGTCAAGAAAATATTTGGAAAACATTATAACATATTCTGAACGATAAAATTTGGAAAACCTCAGCGAGCGAACTACACTCTCACTTGACGGATTTTGTTTTATGATCAACATACCTTTGAAACCACCGTCTTTTGGTTTTAGTTGTTTATGATCAATAGACCTTTATTTGACCACAATCTCACCTTAAATAAACGTGTGTTTTCTCTAGTCTCTTGTGATAGAGTGTCTTCTACATCTCCACCATCATCATCATCACATTTCGACATTTTAGACCCAGGTTGAAATTGACCGGAAAAACAGCAGCGGCAGCGTTATTTTTTACAACAATAAACCTTCTTTAGACCAAAATCTCACCTGATGGTAAGTGACGACGTGGCCGAAGAGGTATCCCGAAAGTCTAGAAGACACCTATTCACTCTCGTCTTGATGAGACTCGGGTTGTAGTTAGCCGGGAAAACAGAAGCAGGCAGCGTATTCCATTCCTTCCATTTCATTGCGTGTTCCAAACCTAAGCGGTGCGAATGAGGTACCTAAAGGAAAACCGCTTAGTACGAGTGGAAGGTACATATATTATACCTACAAGGAAAGGATGGTATTGCGCTGTTTAGATTACAAAATAGAATGTGACCATTTTGAATATCTATGACGACTTTATCAACATCCTCAGTCGTACCTACAGCAGATCATTTCTATAATATGTATGTATACCTAGATAGATCATTTCTTTGACTCACAAATATAGACAGCAAGCACAATATAAAAAAAAAACAGACAACAAAGTAAACAGATTTCATAACATAATTTAGGAACATTATATACAGTAGAAGACAGTACAAGCTGAAGACAGGGCGCTATGGCGCTCATTAGGGGAGGCCTATGTCCAGCAGTGGACTAATATAGGCTGATGATGATGATGATGATATACAGTAGGTAACAAAACATCGAAAAAACAAACCGAAATATAACCAGTAGGTAATAAGTAGTAGATAGAAATGATTACTACATGTGTTTATTCCGTTTTTGGGGCTTTTTGGGCCTTCGATATTTTAATATAACAGCTTAGGTACACGTACCCTAGGGTAGGTACTGTTTTAAACGTAATCATGCATATCTATTCAAGATTTTCATTCCAATACAACTAGTAAACATTACATCCATTTTAGAATGTGAAGAAGTTAGAAGTCACTCCGCGCGCTATTTCCGGATCACTAGGCCTCTTTGTAGGTTCAATGAAATGCAAAAACTGCAATCCACAGTCGCAGTGTGATGCAACGCGGGCTGTCATGCAGAACCGGAACGAAGAGAAAGGTCCTGGCACTGCCAAGACAGCTTTCTCTCAGATTAGCTGAATCACAGACAAACGTGAGGTGTCCTGGGTTTAAACGACGTAAGGCTAAAACACACTGGGCGTAGGTATCTGACGCGGCTTATTTAATGTCGCGTCACGCGTTTGTATATCGCATTACTTAAAAACGTCATAGTCCTTATGACGTATAAATCCGCGTGGCGTGGCATTAAAATAAGACGAGGTTTTATATTGATCTGTGTTTATTTATTCATATTTGTATTATTATTATTAACTAAGCGTACGTATACATGGTAGATAGATTTTAAAAATGTGGATAAAAGATGAAATTTAACAAAAAATAATATAAGTACGACAAACAATATGCTTTACCGGTTACGGTATGAAAAATACGTAGAGAGAGGGCATAAAACATAAAAAACTAAACTACAAAGTATCAGTAAAATTTGTCTAGATTAGGTATAATAGCACTTAGAGACTCGTTATAAAATTAAAATCAAGGAATAGAAAAAATTACAACTAGTATATACAATTGAAACCATTGAGCTAATTGCAGACGGTTGCAAACAGTCTAAAGGTAGCTCAATTGATCCATGTCAATTAGATCATCTTATTAGATTGAAACCTAGATAGATATATCTAGAAATTCCTCTCATCCACTACAATAGCATGTACCTACTCGTACCTATCAGCTAATTAGTAATTATCTGCTGCTAATTGTAGAAGCCTAGAAGTAGTCTAGTAAGAATAGATTGCATAGACGGGAAGTTCTACTCTATGATTACAAAGTACAAGCCTTGAGATGCAGATTGTATGCAATACCGACACAAAGACAAGATCAAGGTTATGTAGGTATTTATATGCCGGTTAATGTACCATAGACCAAAATAAAACAACAGAGTAAAAAATAGCATTAAAAATCGTAAGTACAAAAGATTTCAACGCGCTCCTAGTGCTACGAGTAAATGCGTTTTTTGTGTATTTGAATAGATTATAATTGTTGTAATTATGATGCAATTATAATTGATATAGCTAATTATATTACAGAAGGAAAAAATAAACTAGTTTTCTCAAATTGTGACCGCTAAATTTAATTAATTTGAAATGGATAGGTAGAATATATGGGCAATAACCCCCACATAATGATGCCATATATGGCGCTCATTAGGAGAGGCCTATGTCCAGCAGTGGACTATTATAGGCTGGTGATGATGATGATGATGAGGTAGAATATAACTTCATATCACTCTAAAATAAATACATAATGCTGGACAATCCACACTGCATCATCAAGCCCCAAGCTAAGCAGAGCTTGTGTTATGGGTGCTAGATGACTGATATACTTAATACGAGCATTATATGTATAAATAGATATTTTTTATTATATACACTTTTTTTTAAGTTGATAAAAAAATTAAAATTAATACATCATTGGTCCCATTATCCATAAGGCCTATGTTTGCGCAAAAACGGAAATTCCTATACCTCGCATAAAATTACGGTCACTATGAGCACAAACTGCTTTCCCCGTTTAGTTAGATAACTGGTGAATTGTGAATGTAATTATTACATCACTCTGACCGCACTGTAGCTCTATGGAAACCGAGAATGATAAATTGCTTGTCATAAATCGAGTTTGATATCCATCGCACCCAATAAAACTATCTAACAAACGCTAGTGCAAGCAATAGTTTCGTCGCGGTACGAATATTTTATCCTACTTATATTATAAACGCAAAAGTTTGTAATGCTGGATATGGATGGATGTTTGTTACTCTTTCACGCAAAAACTTGTGAACGGATCTAGATGAAATTTGGCACTAAGATAGATTAAGAATAAAAGAACACATAAGCTATATTTTATTCCGGAATTCCTACGGGAACAGGAATTACGCGGGAGAAACTGTGAGGTGCTGCTAGTTTTATATAAAAGGCCCACCTGCCCCTTCTGTTACATAATTATATCTAGGATATCTATTATTATACAGTAAAACCCGCTTAAAACGATTTCCCAGGGATCGTACCAAAAACGCGTCTTAAGCGAGAAAGCGTATTATGCGGGATAGGGAAAATAAAACGTACTAGGTACATATTATTATGTACCTTGTTCTAATTTTTGGTATATAGGTATTAAATTATACATTTATAAATTACATTAAATATGTAGTGTAATTTTTGGTCTGACAGAAAGATTTTGATGCATTAGCAATTAAAAGACTCAACATAATTCAACTTTTGCAGTGCGTCTTCGATTTGATCCAAATAAATTACATGGCGTCATAAATCATTAACAGCTGACAATGCGTTTGACAAAACCGGAGTTGACTCATCTTCGTCTTCATCATTATCACTTAGGGCCTCGTTTTGCGTATTATTCACATTCTCAATAAGATTTTCAATTGATAGAATTTCGTATGGTGCTGTCATCATTGTCATCAATGGAAGAATATCCAGGAAAACCCTGCAGTATCTGGGGCTCTTCTTCCAACACAAAGACTGGGGGGACTCTACTGGGCTGGCGTTAGAGCGCTCGGTTAGACCTCTCGGGTCGGGCTCGGGCGTATTAAACGGGATGATGAATCGTATTAAGCGTTAAGAAATGTATGAAAATATGTCTCAAGTTGCAGGGACTGGCGTAAAGTGGCGTATTACGCGAGAAATCGTATTAAGCGTGATCGTCTTAAACGGGTTCTACTGTATCTAGGACCTTTACTAGTCTTGATTTAGGTAAATGAAACAATTATTTCTCTCTCTGATGAAAGATAACCATTACTACCAGCATAGATGACATTTCTTCGCTCAAGTTTCATTTGATTATATAACTAAAGAAGACGTATCTTATTCTGCAACAAAATTCGCACGTTAAATTTCCGACCTAATGAATAAAATCAAACATTCCGTTCCAAATCGCCCGCATACTTTTCCACGGGTAATATCAAAACAATGGGTTATTGTTAATCATGCTTTATAATTATAGTGACGTAAAGTTAACATTCTCAATTAATTATACCAAATTTTATCGAAAAAATTATGTAACAATTTGGAGTACGTACTAAGTATTAAAATAACCGGTAGGTACAGATTTATATTGACCGGTTTATTTGACAAGTTTATTTTGCCCTTGAATAATTTGAGTTGTTTTAAAAAACGAAAAGACTTAAAATCAGAAATGCGAACCTCATCAATGTAGTACTTAGTCTAAGTCAATTAAATACGTATTTCTAAGGATAGATAAACTAAACTACTTTTCATGTCTTGATCAATATCCACATATGAAGCACGACTTTTCAAAAAAAATCACCAAACGTTAAAACGTTAGTGCACGACTGTACACCATAGTTATAACCTATCTATTTTAAGTATTGTAAGTCACAGTATAATAATATGTATAGAATAAATACAAGCTGCCGTGTATCTTGCGTTGATATTTTAATTAATTTATCCACGAATACTACTAGTCTTCCCTTGGGAACACGTCACTTTTCCAGCAACAAAAAAGCCTTTGTTTTAATCCAGAATATAAGCTATTCTATTGCGGAATAAATCTAAACGGATGAATGGTTTAGTAAGTATGTCATTTATTCCGTTGAGCATGAAGGAGTGTCAAACCTTTAAACACAATAATTTATTTCGCTCTTCTGTACGGACGGAAAATAATCAAAAAATAAATAATCATGGTCAGCGCAGTCGATTGTTCCGATAACTCAAAAAAAATGTGTTTAAAAAGTATAAGTACTTATATCAAAAAGAGGACATTCTTAAACCGATAAAAAAACATAATTTCTATGAATTTATTATTTAAAAGTTGTTCTGCATAAAGTGGCAAGTCACCTTTATTTAAATAAATTATTAAACGTATCATAACAATACAGCTATACCAAATCTCAACAAAAAAACAGCTAAGTGCAAGTTGCCCCCACACGAAAGGTTCCGTACCGTAACACTTATTTTTATTTCTTGGGGAGAGCAAACAATTACACATAAAATTAACTATAAGAGATCTTAAATAAACTTACTTCTAAAAGTGTGACCAGCCCCTTTACCCGCAAGTTAATACAATAAAGGGGTGGTGTTAGTGAACATCTGTAAGATTTAATATTATTAACTACTAGCTGGTACCCGCGACTTCGTCTGCGCATGATTAGTATTTGGAGTACTCGCGATTTTACTTGCGTAATTCCCTTTCCCGTGGGATTATCGAGATAAAATAAAGCCTATTTCTTATTCCAGCTTATAATCTATCTCTGTGCCATTTCATCCAGATCCGTTCAGCAGTTTTTGCGTGAAAGAGTAACAAACATCCATCCATCTATCCATTCATACTTACAAACTTTCGCGGTTACCAGTTCAATTCAGTTTGGTTCCCCTGGGCTATACGGGTTTTCAAAAATTTCTCACTGCATCTGAACGACGACGCGTACACACGCGTCGTTCAGATGCATTGAGAAATTTTTGAAAACCCGTATAGCCCAGGGGACCAAACTGAATTCCGGGATAAAATGTATCCCATGTCCAATCGTCCCGAGTTCCATTCGAATTCATTCAATTCCGTCGTAATGCGTGGTTAAAGAATTTTTCTTTCACCCTCTCTCCCAGGGGAACCTTACCGAATTCCGGGATAAAAAGTATCCCATGTCCTTCCTTGTACTACGAACTCAAATCGTCCCGAGTTTCAATCCAACTCATTCAGCAGTTTCGGCGTGATGCGTGGTTAAAGAATTTTTCTTTCACCCTCTCTCCCAGGGGAACCTTACTGAATTCCGGGATAAAAAGTATCCTATGTCCTTCCTCGTAGTATGACCTATAATCATGCCGAGTTTCATTTCAATCCATCAAGTAGTTTCGGCGTGATGCGCGTTTACGATACAGACAGACAGACAGACAGACAGACAGACAGACAGACAGACAGACAGACATGAAAGAAAAAAATTACAGTTTTGGCTTGAGTATCGATAATAGAGTGCCCTCCAAAAAAAATTTTCAAAATATCTTCAATGTACAGAATTGGACCTGTTACAGTTTTATTATAAGTATAGATGTAGGTGCAAGAGTGATCAATTACATGAATAAAAGAACTAGGATCGCTATTAGAATATAAGCGGAATGAAGGATCTCTAAGAATCTTTAAAAAAAATCAAGTGTGAGCGCCTTAAATTCCTATTTATTTTATTCTGTTTTTTGTTGTGTATTATAGCGGCAACAGAAATACATCATCTGTGAAAATTTCAACTCTTACATTACAGGATTACAGCCTGGAGACGGACAGACGGACGGACATCGATGTCTTAGTACTAGGGACCCGTTTTACCCTTTGCTTACGGAACCCTAAAAACAAACAATTGTCAAGCATTTTCGCCCACGTACGGTACGATGTCTTTGTTAAATCTTTGTCACAAAAAGTTCACGAGATCCTGGTTCGTGCTTGAAGATTACCGTTTCTTTGGCCTAGTTCCTTCTGGTCGTTAAGGTTGTCGCACATATTATCTTTACTCCACTCAAACGTAACGTTGTCAAAAACCTAAGGCGCAAAAGAGCAGGTACACTAGTACTACCACTTATTGTATCATATAATTACGTTAAACAAAGAAATTTCCAAAATTCACACTATATTTTTTTTAAACTTAACATAAGTTTTTTTTTAATGCATCTGTTGTATTTTATTTTTGTCTAGTTTAGAAAGAAATACGAAGTTATTCTTAGTGGCCACCAAACTCTGTTTACGTCGATCAGGCTGACCTCACAAAATGGTATCTAGTGTAACATCGATTAATAAATTGAATATGATTTAAGTTTCTTTATTTACTTACACGGTTTTATAATATGTACGTACGTATACATAAACCTCCCTCTTGAATCACTATAACTATTAAAAAACCGCATCAAAATCCGTTGCGTAGTTTTAAAGATTTAAGCATACAAAGGGACTTTGTTTTATACTATGTAGTGAAGAAAATAGCAATCAAATAATGGAAAACCATTTAAAATAATATTTATAATTGAGCTAACTGCAAACTGTTGGAAACAATCTAGATAGCTCAACTGAGCTTATCATTACCAGTCGTCGCATCCCCAAGTCGCTGGCTGCATTACCACGCTGTATGGCAATGCTGATGCGCTGCGCCACGTACTCACCAGCCCTCGGGTCACGCATGGCTTTGATCCGTCGCTGATATATGTAATCAAAAAAAACCGGAGAGCCTCGTTTACCCACGGACCTAGAGTCTTGACCCGAAGGGGTGCAAATGCGTAGGCTGTTTTGAGTATTTGAGTCAATATTTGCGTTTGAATATTTGACTCTCTTGTTAATATCCTTAGCGATGTGTTCCTCAAGCCGTCCAATTAAAATTAAAGTCTATTATTACTTATATATAAATACCTACTAACTGACTATTTAACATCTATGACATGAGTTTTGAGTTTTCCATTATTTCACAGGTAAATATTCCATTGATTTTAGTGTTAATAACCATGATAAATACATAATAGTCTCAACCCTTATTCATAATATTAAAACTTTTAAAAATAACACGGTTACTAACACTAAAGTCATTTAAAAAGGGGAATTTACCATGATTTGTTTTGAGTTTCACGAGCAAGTGAGTTTTTATGAAATTGTGACGAAATATCGGAAAACTTAAAACAAATCAAATCATGGTAAATTCCCCTTTTTAAATGACTTTAGTGAAAGCCTTGTTGTTCCTCACTCGTCTTCATCTATTCATATACATAATTACCTAAGTCAGAATATGAAGTAACACTACTTAAGGGGTCGGCGGATGATGAATTCCCCATACAAACGGAAAACCAATTGAAAAATTATTATTTATTTTGACAAAGAAAATACTTAGGAGCGTAGATATCATCATCATCAACCTATATTAGTCCACTGCTGGACATAGGCCAATGAGCGCCATAGCGCCCAATGAGCGCCATAGCGCCCTGTCTTCAGCTTAACGCATCCAGCATCTGCCAGCAGTCTTTCGCAGATCGTCATCCCACCTGGCCGGAGGGAGCGTAGATAAATACAACTCAAATACAAAAAAATACCAAAATTTTGTGGAAATACGCTCGACTTACAAATCATTTTGGTATTCCGTTTGTATAGGGAGTTCATCCATCCGCCGCGCCGCCGCCGGCTTAATAACTGATTTATGTAACCGAACATTATGAATAAGGGGTTAATACTTTTAAAACACTTTTAGTCCAATTATAAATTTTACACAAATCTGATCTTAAATCTTTGAAATCCTAAACTCGTGATTATTTGTTTTATTTGCATGACCATTAAATAACAATATTGTTAGATGGACCGTATTAGGTCGTGATTTAGGTTTAAAGAACTTTATTTTCTCATACAAACTATATATAGTTCATTTACAATGAGATAAGCTTATATATTACTTATGAATAAATGTGCGTAACCTCTGAGATTTACAGTAAGAAATAAAAATAAACAATCAGGATACCTATTAATTTAGAAAAACATTTCGCAAACTAAAAATTATTGTTAACATATTCATTTAGCTTACTTTTATACATATTAATAGTGTCACATTCTTTAACAGAGTTTGGTAAATTATTAAATAATTTTGCTCCTTCTGCAAGAATAGATCTTTTTCCATAATTTGTTCGAGTATTAGGAATATGCAGCTTAAATTTATTTCTAAATTGATATTTGTTCTCTTTATATTTTAGTTCTATATTTGTCTGAATTGATTGAGACGTTATATTTTTAATTAAAATGCAAGTGTTATAAACATACAGTTGGTTAATATTGAATTGTTTAGTTTTTAGGTATAGATCCTTTGTGGGTGTTAAATAGTGGAAGTGGTATAAAACTTTAAGTATTTTATTTTGGGTCCTTTGTAACGGTTTTAGATTTGTCACAGCAGCGGCTCCCCATATCTCAACTAAGTATTCTAGATGCGATTTGACTAATGAATTGTATACTATATTTCGGGCCTTTATTGGAATGCAGTTGGCGACCTTTCGCAATACTCCTAATAAAGATGTTAATTTATTTTTGACGTGTTCAATGTGAGATGTCCAAGTTAGTTTATCGTCTATCCATAAACCGAGATATTTTTCGAGATGAGACTGCCGAATTAGATCATTATTGATAGTTAGAGCTGGGAAATCCAGTGTTTGTTTATTTTTCGCACGGAATAGCATAAACGAAGTCTTAGATGTATTTACTGTTAGTAGGTTATATTTGAACCATTCATTTAGAACATTAAGGTCCCTTTGGGCAACAGTAATGATCTCTTGTATGTCTTTGTCAAAGTAAAAGAGGCAGATTTAAGATTCGTTTTGGTTTGTTATATTGTCTAGGTTTGCGAATTACAAGGGCATGTTCAGTTTACGCTTCATTACTATTTTTTCTTCTGCGTGTCTTTCCGATCTGCTGACATTATTATATAGGTAATTAAGTTTTAAAGAGAATGTTCAGTCAAATTGTCTTATTCGCTGAAATGTACGTACATGCGGGATTAAAATAGTCAAACTTCTTCGAAAAAACTAAAATAATACAAAAAACAGCTTTGTTGACGTCCTGAAAAGCTACTTTGTGAAGAAATATTTTGTACACAATATTTGTTAAGATTGATAATAAAAATCAATGTTTCGTTACCTATCTATTCTGTGGTTTCGTATCGACTCTACCATAGAAACATATATGCCGGACAATTCACACATTATCTAGACCTAAGCTAAGCAAAGATTGTGTTATGGGTACTAGAAAACTTCTATACTTAATATATTATTATACAACACATGTATCTGCCAGCGTCTTCGCACGCGTTGAGTTGCTAGGCTCTATATTTTCAAGGCTATTTCTATCCTATAGAAACCTGGATGAGTAGTCTATATTTTATTCCACTACGCATATTCAAATCCGTCCGTTTAGTAGTTTTTGTGTGAAATAGTAACAAACATCCATACACCCACATTATAATACACTAGCGACCCGCCCCGGCTTCGCACGGTTTTATTATACGTAAGTTTTCCGAAAATAAATAAATAAATAAATAAACCTTCCGCTTGAATCACTCTATCTATTAAAAAAACCGCATCAAATTCTTTGCGTAGTTTTAAAGATTTAAGCATTCAAAGGGACATAAGGATATAGGGACATAGGTACAGAAAAAGCAACTTTGTTTTATACTATGTTATGTATTGAAGTAAAGATTTCCATAATTTGTTTCACGTACCTGCTCGCAAGTGTACCTCTAGCACAAAACGCTGTACACTCAAGTGCAGATAAATAGTCCCTTATAATTACAGATGACAGACGTCAAAAACACGTGTTACGGTAAACTGTAGGTACTATTAGATGGCGTTACGAAATAACTGAAGACTTGCAATTTGTACCGTTTGCTGTAATTAAGTTATGGCATCGTAAGTGCTTGGAAACAGACGCCACGTCCGGCTTTACACGCCTCAGTACTATCGTCAACAAATAATATGAAGGACTAGCAGCGCCTCGCGGTTTCAACCGCGGTAATTCCCGTTACCGTGGGAATTCCGGGATAAAATATAGCTTATGTGTTATTCCAGACTATAATCTATTTCTGTGGCAAATATTATTCATATCCGTTTAGTAGTTTTTGCGTGAAAGAGTAACAAACATCCATCCATCCATACTTACAAACTTTCGCGTTTATAATATTAGTAGGATAGGAATAATGAAATAAGCTGAGTCAAGAGTGCGAGGGTGACTCGCGCCGAGGGTTTCAAACTTTTATCGATTACGTAAATTTTAATAGCGTAGAACCATCACCAGTTAGAGACTTCTATGATTCTTTATTAACAACGAAAATTAAAATCAAGGAATAGAAAAAATTACAACTAGTATACATATACACTTGAAACCATTGAGCTAACTGTAGACGGTTGCAAACAGTCTAAAGGTAGCTCAATTGATCCATGTCAATACCAGTCGGAAGCGTCCCCAAGACACTGGATGCATAGCGCCCCTAATCCCTCATTAGGGGACTCCTACGTCTAGCAGTGGACTTATATATGCTGATGATGATGATGACTTATAAACTTAAGGGGTAAGGGGTTTAAAGTATGAGTATGAGTTTTGAATTTGATACCTCAAAATTATACCTATAATGAAAACGTCTACCAAAACTTCCCACTTAAAGATCTCATTAATAAAGTACCTTTTTCGAACAAAAATATTTATAAATTTTCCTGATAATTGTACCTACCTACCAAGCAGCATGGAATACATTTATAAAATACCGTTTAAGATTGCTAAATGATTCCACCATCCTAACAAGATGATTACTATAATAGATCTATCATATCCACTACTATTTTACTTCATGTCAAGCAAGAGGATGCGTACCTACCTAGCTATTGATTAATCATGTTGTATGCAATGATCAGTGTCTAGTGCAATTTGCATTAATGTTATGTACGATTAAAACAGTGACATTGTAAAAGTTGCTCTTGGAAGCGACCAAACTCTGTTTTCGTATCTCTTCCTATATTAGACAAAATAAAACGCCTTTACTAACAACGACAATTACAAGCAAGGAATAGAAAAATTACAACTAGTATTTACAATTGAAACCATTGAGCTAACTGCAGACGGTTGCAAACAGTCTAAAGGTAGATAAAACTACTACAGATGCATTAAAAAGCCTATGGTAGGTATATAAACTGTACGAGTGAATTTTGGAAATTCCTTTGTTTAACGCAATTATATGAAAGGTTGATTTTTGTAAATAAAAAAAAGTGGAGGCGCTATCTCTAGTAACGTAGTTGTTTTTTGATTTAAAAGGAGATCAAACTAAAACAACCCTAGAGAATTGATTTTGAACTTTGGTAAAGCAACAAAAAAATACAATGCTCTATTTCAATAATATAAGTACGTTTTTTATTGCCGGTAAAATGAAATTTATTCCAATCTAGGTGATCTCCCTTTCGCTATCGAAAATACGACCTTATATAATAAGAATAAGGGTACTTCCTCCTCAATAAGGGTGCCCTTCGTTTTCGATAGTCGTCTTTTTACACCCTGTATAATTAAATTTATTCAATAGAAGATACCTTCAGAGTGCGATCTTCATTAGTACCCAGAAATATAATGTAGAATCAGTAATTTAGTTTATTGATATTTTTAGGACAATGCTATTAACATTCGTGATTTAGTTTATTGCTATTTTTAGGACACAATGCTATAAAGATTATTATTCGCCACTTTGGTCGAAATAGCGTTGGCGTCTAGACACCGAATCTGTATTTCTTTAATTATGTAAGTATTTATCGTGTATAATAAATTTAACGATGTAAGGATATCGATTGGTTTTCATTCCTTTGCTACCATTCGTGCACACTTACAAGGTTTATCTTTTATTTTTAGTTTTAGTCTTATTATTATTCTCTGTAATATTTGAGGAAATGTCAAAGGAAATTCCGTTTCAAGTATATAATTGGTTAGCAATAATACTAATTAAAATAGGATTCTGATAAATATCGATATCCAAGAAAACAGAATATAATGTATATTCAAACTTGATTAAAGGCCAAGTTCAAGATCATTTATTCAAAATCAAATGATCTAGAATGTTTAGTGCTTTATTTATGTACCTAAGCCAAACTAGTTCAATAAAACCTCTTTTTATTATTTAGTAAAAACGAGATCAAATTAGAAATCTGTATTAGCTTTTCCTTCAATAAATCCTGACAGCTAATCTTGACTAATTAACTTTTAATTTTATACCTACTTACTAGCGAAAGTTACTTTACATAAATCAACTTTTAAGTTATGGTGTCTACCTACTTAGTAAATATGTCGAGTGGACTTGTTTTTATGCATAACATTATAAGCCAAATAAACAAAAAAATATGAATAAGTAGCTCAGATCTCAATAGTAGATGTAGGTAATGCGACCATAGTAATAAACTTCTAGACTAGAAAGAAACGATTTAATAAATTGTAGATTATGCACCGAGGGCATATAAAGCAATGAATTTATTACGTCACGGCGGCTGAGAGTTTATCCCGAGCCACTCACACGCCTCGCCACAGGATTCCAGTATAGTTTAGTTTTTTTTTCTTTAAGGTAGCATTTTTATCACTGCGGCCATGACAGGTCTGATGTTGTGATCACCACAGCTAGGAAGTTACTGGAACCCTAGTGAAGACGGCTAGACAAGAGTATAACTCTCTATACTCTACTTTTAAAATATTGGAAATAGTAGATTTGAGAGAGTTCAGTGAAGTGTTTTGTGACATTCGTTTTTTATTGAAAGTTTTTTTTCTAATAAGGAAGCTAATTTGAGTAGTTGGGTACAGATTATAAAGTAGTTGGGTACAGATTAGTTGAGTAGTTAGGTACAGATTAGATATTTAGTTGGGTACAGATTGGTTAAGTAGTCGGGTAAGTACAGATTAGTTGAGTAGTTGAGAACAGATTAGTAAATTAGTTGGGTACAGATTAGTTGAGTAGTTGGGTATAGATTAGTTGAGTAGTTGAGTACAAATTAGTTAGGTAGTTGGGTACAGATTAGTTAAATAGTTGGGTACAGATTAGTTTGAAAAATGCATACACCTTATTTATATATATTTATTAATGGTAAACTTTGATTTATTGTCAGATATAATGGGATCTAATGTCACAACATGGTTATGTGGCAACTGTAAATGACCACTTTACCTATAGCTGTGCCTATAGGCACCTATGTAGGTAAATCATGAAGCAAGATGTTCCGAACGGCTGATCACACACAATGGCTTCCTCGTTAAAGTAGGTAAATACTTAGGTATTTATAGAGATGGAATGCTCAAAGAATTGAAATAAATTACCGCTGGATTTTTATTTCTAAAAATACTTAGTTTAAAATAGTTACTATTATGTGATTGAAGTAGGTACAATATACATAATACGTTCCACGTAGCAGCGTGCAAAAACTAGTTGCAATTCAAGTGTAGTTTTAAAGCAAAAATAATGTCAAAAAACTTATAAAAGAGAATGCATTTCTTCGTAAAGCTCATTACCTTAGCAAGAAGCGGTAATTAAATCCTAAATACGGTTAGAATGAGCAATTTTAACAAAGTAATGTGACAATTACTGGTGAGAAATGCCGTGTGAATTTTTTTACAACTGACTTACCCAAAGTAAGCATAAAGTAGTTAGTTTTATTGCTTAGAATTTAATATTTACTTAAAGTAGGTTTAATATGCTCAGGGCAAACGTGACTTTTCGCTTAGGATCTCATCTCGAAAATTTATAATGAGATATTTGCACTCTAGATGAGATTAGTTTTTTTCCAACTCATTATCGATTCGAGATTCTCGAATCGAGTTGGGAAAAAACTAATCTCATCTAGAGTGCAAATATCTCATTATTAATTTTATTATTATTTACAGTTTAAAATTTGACTTGTCTGAGAGCTTATTTTGTGAGCATAAAGAAATACTTAGTTATAGAGTTCTGATTTCTTTCTGATTCGACAATCCACACAATTTAATCTATCTACTCCAAGCCAAACAACGTTTCTGATATGGGTAGGTAGGTGGGGGTAGATGTGAATTGTCCAGCATTATTTATTTATTTAAAACTACAATAAACATTTTTCATAATAACCCATAAATAACCAGTTCCGTTAGTGCCTCGTGACCAGCTAGTGCGCACTATTGCATAGATGCCATGCGTTACAATAGGAATGCATCGGTGCACATATGCACTCAATCATTCCAGTAAAAAATAGATGTTTTTAATGACTCTTAAGACTTGTGTAAATAGATTCTATAATACAAGATAGTTTTTGTTCCCTAAGGGGAAATATTAAAAATATTATTATTATATATATAATAGGTTTAAAACCAAAAAAAGTAGGTATTGTTTCCTTGAAGAGAAAAACTACGTATAAAACAATCTATGGGCGGATAGACAACGTAATAATTAATACGTTTTAGATAGGATTATACAACTTTGTGCAATATTTACATTACTTTTAATAATTAATAATAAAATAATCTATATTTAAGTATAGATAGATAAACAATGATTTTTTTATTTTATATAATTTCATTATTATTGTTGTTTTAACATAACAAAACGTTGTGTGCCCCAAAACATAGGACACGGCATCATCACGGCATAGCCCGACTTTGAAGCTTTATTCAAATAACATAATTCAAGCTAACTCGTTTGCCTAGGATAAGTACAAAACAGCATACCTGAGATCATGAAGTGTGGAAAGGCAATGGGGAATAGAAAGGTTAATGCTCTGTGGGATGACCCTAGGATAAGAGAGGTCTATGCCCTGTAGGTTATACTTTGTAAGAGGTTCTTAAAGAGAAAAGTTACGAAATTCGATAGTTTCAGAAAACTTAACGACTACCTATTTTAACACTAGCACTTTGCTTGTGGCTAGATTATAAGTAAATCAATAACTTTATTTCTTTAGGCTAACAGTATAAGCACATAGACAAGTCAAATGCTTTGTGATGCTGTGTGGATTGTAGGGAATTATTTATTTATTATTTATTTTAACTTTTCGAGTTTGACAGTTCGTGCCTTTAATGAATGTGAATTTTGCAGACCGCTGTTTAATATAAACCTATAGGTAGATTAGATAGTAGGTAACTGATACTTTTGCAATACTTACATAGAAATTTTTGTTTTAATCGTATAAATATTTGTCCCGAGGCGGGAATTGAACCAGCAACCTCAAGCATCACAGGCGTGGCGCCCGATGGCGCTACGTCGTCAATAAATATTATTTTGCTCCTTAGCACAGCTCTTTAGTAAGACTATGAAATTAAACTTTACGTAACTAAATAAACCTAAAGCCTTTTGATCTTGAAGTCAAAACATAACATGTAGCTCCATAGTCATTTTATGACATTAAATTCTATCGATAACTAAATAAATGTTTAGCCTTTTTGATCTTGAAACTGATTTGATTTGTTCATCGCCAGTTATATTTTGATCACCTTGACTTAATCAGTGATCTGTTCGGTCATGGTCTGTTATTATCATAATGTTTTGATGTTAGGTTGTCTTGTCACATTAGTTTATTGAATGACAGTTTGAGTAGGTGGGGGGTGGATGAAGATTGTGTACATAAGTATGAATGAATGAACAATTTGTGGTACTAGAATAGTACATACGTACAACTACTACTACTACTAATTTTTGTGATTGTTACTTAGAGTTTATTTCTTTGACATTCCTTAATTTCAATCTTGGTGGATATTCCTGTATTGGATGTGTGTAATTTATAAATTAAATTCCTATAATCTGATTTAGTTAATGTCATGACTTGTATTTAACCGTGTTAAAATTTAATAAATAAAAAGTCTATCGAGCTCATCAAACTTTTTTGTAATCTAACTGAGTTGGTACATTTATTTCAATCGTAGGTTATATATTGATACATTGATTGATACGTACGATACTGTTTATGCCAGTGGTAGGTATACTAATAATCTGTGGGTTTTGCAGGACGGTGAAATTATGATTATTCGTCGGTATGTTTAACATCGACGACGAGACGCCCAAGAGTAATTGCTATTATATCCAAATCAGTTATTGCCATCACAGTAAAAGTTTTCGGTCGAAAATCTAAAGCTCAAAATTAATTTTAATTTGACTTTTATACATAGCATGAAATGTTCAATCTCTGATTTTTGTAACAGTTCCATGTGGCTGCTATGTATGAATAGAGAAGGTTTATACCCAGTTTAGGTATCTATATACCTGTCTTTTAATTGTTATTGTTATGTTATTTACCTATTCGCTTTGCCCTAATATACATATTTTTGACAAGTCTCTTAGTTTTTAAGAAATGTTTGTAAAGATTTCATTGAAATAACGAACTATACCTAATAGGATGAAGTAGAATGTTATAAAACAAAAATAGCATGAAGGACAATATAGACTACCTACACAAAGTTTACAATATAAAAGCCAGTTTTACTTGTCTTTATACAAGCCTAGAAGTTTAAGCATTGTTTAAGTAAAGACCGAATGAGCTAGGCAAGTGAGCGCCGATGATATTTAACGAAGATGTTTCTAGAAGACTCATTATATATTTGTTATCTATAAGATACCCAAGTTGTCATGAGAGGGACAGGAAAAACTAAACCGGCAGCGAGTTCAAAACCATGAATGATAAACGTAGTAGAACTAGTGATGAATTTAAATGTAGAGCTTTATCTTGAAATTAGTTTGCTTGTAATTGCTCCAGTTTAGAGGGCCGACCTGAAATATTATAAGCGATGTGACCCTGACTAGTAAGATAAAGAATTCGTACTCTCACTACCAAACCTGTAACTCATTTCGACCATCTCTTTTTTTATGATGTTTGACATTTCTGACATGCTGACATTTTCTTCGCAGTTTTCAACAGCAAAGAAAGCTAGAGCTACCAAAAGGAGGCAGCCTCTTGTGCACATTTATCACGCAATCACGACATAGCCACCGCTCGCCGCGGACGCGCGTGTGCAACGACGCAAAACCGCGCGAAATATAATCATCGCGAACTATTCAAAAGAAAAATAATAGCAATACATTCGAAATTCGTATTTGAATTTTGAAATTATATAAAAGAACAACAGAGAGAACTCTAAAATTAAAAAAGGAAATGTTATAATTGTTGTTTGTGGTATTGTGCCAGAAAACGTGCGGGAAATTAAAAATATTATGACATTAGAAAAGTGACAGAAAACTGTCAAAATGCAAGTAGTGATTTGTCTATTTGTTTTTCTGTGTGGAGTGATGTGTCAGGACTTGAACCAAATGGCAGCAATGCCGAAATATGATAGCCGATATGACTATTTAGATGTAGACGCAATTTTCTCTAATAAAAGACTAATAAGGGCGTATGTGGATTGCTTGATCAATTCAAAAAGGTGCACTCCTGAAGGGAAAGCGTTGAAGAGTGAGTATCAATCTATCCATCTATTAATGTTTTAAAATAGTATCTGACTGACTGACAGAAAACGTAGTCTAGAACCACTAGTCTATCAGGCTTGAAATGTGGCTTTTATAGGGTGTAGGGGTGTACTGAGAAATTGTGAAAATTCTTTTAAAATTAACTTTCTAAGGGATCTTAAATTTCGGATTTTATGAGAAACAAAAATTCACTTTTACATGTAACGTACTTGTAAAAATTTGGCCCCTTACAAAATAATCAAACACATTTTAACAACTCAAATCAAAATTAACTATGTCTGGAATTATTGATAATAGTGTTAAATCTCAGGTACTCCAGTCTACTGTTTTTGTTTCCTATTCTTATATTTAATATGAATTGTAGAATTTTACTACAGCTACACACTAGTTTAGGTAGGTACCTACTTTCATAATTGAATGGTATTAAATAGGAAATTACAATCAACGAATAGAAATTAATTAAAACTAGTAAGTACCTAAGTATTAATAGTAAAAATAAAGTTAGTATAAAAATTATATCACTCAGCATCTATCTCGCTCTCTCTCTTAAAGTATCTACGTACTATCACATGTAGAGATTTTGCAATAACAAGGTAAAGGTAATAGATACAAAAAAAAAATATGAGTCAAATTAGCAACTATTAGCAATAAATACCATGGTAGACTTGTTAACAATGGATTTTAATTATAGTTTCTGTGAGAGTACCCATTAACATACACTCACTTGACTACATAGGAATCATGACCATTTCATTAGGTATCTGATTTTTTATCATTTATAGCAATGCAGAGCAACTTATTACTATAATTTAATACTCATACTACAATAAGAAAATGATGAAATTATAATTATTATAATTTAAGTTACTTTGCTTTATTATTTAAATGTAACAATGGCTAAACAAATGAATGGGTAACTAACAACCTTCTTTATTAAGGCTGTGTACCCAGTAGGAAAACTGTGAGCGGCTGACTGAGTGAGCCGCAAATTTGTTGCGAACAGCTACAAACTCAGATCAGTTTGCGTGCGTATCGCAAGCATTGGAACCTGCGAGTCGGCCGCTAACTGAGACAGTCGGCGCACGTATCGCTGCAAACTGCGTCCAGTTAGCGCAAACTAGCAAACTGTGAACACTCAATTTAAAATATATGGAAGGGCGTACTGAACTGATACGCCGCAAACTCAGTCGGCTGCTCACCGTTTGCCTACTGGGGACACAGCCCACGCCGAGCCATTGACCCTGACCGATGACATAAAAATATTGACTTATCTACTCTTTCTCTCACTGTTTTGATAATCATAGGTCGTTACACACTTAGGTAGCAAGTAGACAGTATAAAAAATAAGGATCTATTTTATACATCCGAGTGACCCGCCCCGGCTTCGCACGGTTTCATTATACATATGAAAATGAAAAAATTAAAAATATTATTTACAACTCAATCTTGGACAGTACAACTAGCATATCAGTTCATATAAACATTCCTCTTGAATCACTCAATCTATTAAAAAACCACATCAAAATCCGCTGCGTAGTTTTAAAGAAAGGCCCAAACACTTATTTTATCATAAAATTACGTTATACAAAGGGATTTCCAAAATTCACATGTTCTGATTGTATTTTTATTGTATCTAACATAAGATTTTTTTTAAAAGCATCTCTAATAGTTTCATTTCAAGTATAAGTATAGATAGAAAGATGGATAGACAGCGGAAAGCGAATTTGTTTTATACCTACTACTAGCGACCCGCCCCGGTTTCGCACGGTTTTATTATACGTATAAACCTCCTCTTGGATCTTTAAAAAAAACCGCATCAAAATCCGTTGCGTAGTTTTAAAGATTTAAGCAGTCAAAGGGACATAGGGACAGATAAAGCGACTTTGTTTTATACTATGTAGTGATGATGACCTATAGAGATTAACGCGTGCGCCTTAGTAATTAAAGTTTTTATAATGTGACATGTATTTTAGTTTTAAGGTATATAGTTGTAAATATGGACCGTAGAATATAAGATCTGAGTTAAAGAAGATCTGTCTACTTGTTATAATGTTGTCCGAAATAAATGATTCTATTATTATTATGAATCTAGAGCACTCATTCAATGGACGAGGAAACGTTTGTTGAAACCAGTGAGTTGTAAGCTAGTAATAATAATTCACATAATGATGCCATATATGGCGCTCATTAGGAGAGGCCTATGTCCAGCAGTGGACTATTATAGGCTGGTGATGATGATGATGAATAATAATTTAGTGGTTGAAACAAAAGTTTTTCTTAGTGTTAATAAATTATAATTGCAGTCAATTTTAGAGATGTTGGATTTTGATCTGTTGGTTTTCCCAGCTTGCCTTATATAAAAAAGGTTGTTCGACCAAGAACCAGATTCAGAACCAAACAGAAAATAACGAGCGCATGGGACGGACGCGTGTGCGAAAATCCTCGCGAAATCAGTAAAAACAACTGAATCGCGAGAGAAATTCGAACATCGAACTCGTTATTTGAACTTAAAAAAGAATAAACGCAAAAATGTCAATTTCAGATCAAAATATCAAAATGGAAGTAGTTTTTTGTCTATGTGTGTTTATGTGCGGAGTTCTGTGTCAGGATTTGAAACAAATGGCTGCTCTACCGAAATACGACAGCCGATATGATTATTTAGATGTGGACGATATTTTCACTAATCAGAGACTCATTAAGGTGTATACGGATTGCCTTTTTAATTCGGTCAGATGCACCCCAGAAGGAAAGGCCTTAAAGAGTGAGTATTCTTTTTATATGACATCGAAGAATAGGGGGCTCGCAAAGAGGCATTATTTATTTTTAATTTGATGTTTTTTGGAAACCCTTTTCTCTCATAGTTAACCTTTTTTATAGAAACGCCTTTCTACTTATTCAATATTTATGATTCGTTTGCTTGCTTCTGTTGACCTTACGTCAGAATGTTACAATATGGAAAATTAACAAATAATATTAATACGTGCTGATAATTATATAATATACATACCTGCATACTGTACAAGAGTCGCCTTCCATTGCAATTTTATATCCAAAATTAAACTCTTTTTCGAATCCTTTTTATTTCGATAGTATATCTTGTACACTTAACAAGTTATTGCAATTTTAAAAGCGTGATACTTGTTTTTGCAGGCCAGTGTACTCATAACATAAGGGCCCGCATTCCACTAAATAAATCGCTTCACCATTTAAATAGTATCGTGTCAAAATGTCACTGTTAAACTCTTTTTGGCATTCTACTAACACAAACTTTTTGAGGTTCATTCATGGCTGTGACGATTACCTACCTTTATGACTACCAATTTGACATTCTATTATGAAAGTCTCTTCAAGCGCAAAAAAATAGTAGAATACCAAATGCACAAACGTCATTCAAATTATCTTGATTAAAATGCACTATTGAGACCTTTGTTTTGACATTTTAGTGAAATTAGGCACAAGCTCTGCTGTAGGTATATGGGGCTATAGACCCATAGATAGCAGTGATGCTGTGGCTAGCATCTACCCGTGGCTTCGCTACGTTATTTCTATGGAAACGTTTCAAGGCTATTTTTATCCCACAGGAACTGATTTATGGGATAAAAAAAATAGCCTGTGCTATTTCAGGGCTAGAACTACGTTTATTCAAATTTTCAGCCCGAGAGAAGAAAGGAGGAACAAACATCCATTTTCATACATCTATACAAACTTTCACGTTAATAATGTTAGCCTTCTTCTTGTGTCTAGGACGTATTTAAAGTAATTAATGGAGTACCTCAAAACTCAATAAAATCCACCTTACATTTGCAAAACATTGCAACACCTAGTATAATTGACTATTTGACCTCTAGCTTATATTTTAATGTGGTGCACCTTTTCAAGATTGAGTAATTTTCTAGATTATTAAACTTGATTTAGATATTCTGGTTTTTAGAATGTATTTATTGCGAACCTATTTAAATTAGCTTATGAGGGGAAATCAGGTCAAACTAGTCTTATCGACTTTTTTCATTATCAATTGTATAAAAACAGTTATATTTTGGTAAAAAAAAAAACAAAGCAAAAGTCTCCGTCGTTGTCACTACCGACTATAACTAAATACAACCGGCTAAGTGCGAGTGCACGAAGGGGTCCGAACCATTATCCATAAAAACGGCAAAAAAAGTCATAATATCTGGTGTAGGGGAGCCAACTTGTAGTTCTAGTTCTTCTTGGTTATGGCTCTGCGTCAGCATTGACGCAATTTTCCCAGTGTCGAGTTTTTTTTGGGTTGAGTTTTTAATATTTACAAATAATAATATTTTTTTATTTTTTAATATTTTGAAAAAAGGATTTTGTCTCAATTAAATTCATTAAAAAAACCTATATATATATAACACATATATAAACTATAACAGAAAAAAATACAACAAAGAATAACTACTAGGTAAGTGAAATTGTTGTTAGGTTGTTAGGTAAACGACTTCATCTGTCATTTCAACTGTCCAACTACCACGTTTAATGAGATACAAACTGGTGACACAGACAGACGGACAGCTGGAGTATTAGTAATAGGGTTCCTTTTTAACCTTTGGGTACGGTACCCTAAAAACAATTTCCCTGATCTGCCTGTACGAAAGCGATAAACTGAAAAGTCTACAGATTTTTTTTTCAATTATTCGTGAGGAAGGTTTAGGAGTGTAGTCCCTAATGGGTTTTGTGATCCACTGAAATATGACTACTATAGAAGATTTCAGAAACATTATTAACCGATAGATTTAAATTCCTTATAAAATTATATAGCTATATAATTATAGACTAAACTTCACTAGATTACAGTGCAAAGACGCTAGTAAAAACTTCTGACGAAGTTACGAAATAATTCCACCAAAAAGAATTTATTACCTATTGACTTTTGACATCGACCTTTATCAAATCAAAGTTTTATAGCCATAGTAACTTTTAGTAATTTGTGATTATACTATACTTACCTGCAAGACTACAATAGTTATTTTGGTCAAAACATAAAATTAACAATTCTGCACAGCGAATTCGAAGCTTAAATACATACCTATGTATTTATGTAAAGGTATTTATTATTCTTGTTGTTTCAACATAACAAATGGCAAAAACATGTTCGCAGATAAAAATAGGAAGATTGAGGAAGTTAAAAATAGGTGAATGACGTAGTGGAAAACAAAAGTAATCCGGGGTTATAGGTAGGTGGCGAATAAACTGGTTTAAAGTTAAAGTTGTTTACTGCACTGACGTTACATTTATACATAAACTAGCGACCTTCCCCGGTTTTACACGGGTTTATTATACTTATAAATATTCCACTTGGAACTCACTCTATCTATTAGAAACCGCTTCAAAATCCGTTGCGTAGTTTTAAAGATCTAAGCATAAGACAAACAGACAGCGAGAAGCGACTTTGTTCTATATTATGTATAGTGATCATTCTGGACGATCCACACAGCATCATCCAAACCCGAGCTAGGCAGATCCTGTTTTATGCCTACTAATGTAATGATTGTTTTACTTAATACAATAAATGGATATATTTATTTATACATATAAAACACCCAGAACCCCGGAAAAATATATTATGTAGATCGTACTAACATTTGTCATAAAGCAAGGAATTGAACCCAATAATGTCCTGCGTCGCAGGCGTACCTTGGCCCGCCGTGCCACATCAATCGTCAACTAATTATGAATATTATTTTTGTATAATATTTGCGCTATCAATTCAACTAGGCCACTGCTGGACATAGGCAAATGTCCAAGTACCAGCTAAACTGAAGCGTGGTCACGCAAGACGACCCGTAAACCGCGGCCTTACAGCGTGACGAACATAACAATCCGAGGCACTTCCTTTGTACGTGAATGTTTTCTGGGTTACACACCGAATTAAACTAAGCTATAAAGAATTTAGCAGGAAGATTATTAGTCAGGCACTAGAACATACGATTAAGATAGGGATAGATACATCGAACTATCTCCAAGGGTGACACGTAGATACAGAAAGATTTATCAATAAGATCACTGCGATTGTAGGAGCATCACACATCCCACACACTTTTTCCCAATGAGACTGTCTTAATAAGAATCTCAATCCTTTAAATTCAGTTTAGTAGATTAATTAAAAAAGTTAGTTTTGAAAAATTCACTTTTTTCTTGTAGTTTAATTCTATTCATTCGTAGACTGTTTGCAACCGTCTGCAGTTAGCTCAATGATTTCAATTGTATTTATACTAGTTGTTTTTTTTCTATATTCCTTGATTGTAATTTTCGTTCATTCTTATAAAAATTATTAGGGGCATATTTTAGTATTTTTTGGTATTCTATCTCCTTTAAATTCCAAGGGCTATCTGCGACACGGTTTTTAAAACTTCTTCAAAGGGCATCGTCCTAAGGCAACCAGACAACCTCGCAGAACTGGTTGTACTAGTCATGAAAACCAAGAGGACGGTCAGCAAACCGCTAATCGGACAAAATTAGGATCATGCATTTTGTATTTATATATTTAGCAAAAAACTTAATAATATTCTTAATAATAAAACACTATAAATCAAAGAAGGTTTGTCCAGTGTCTGTCCATGCTGGTTCTAGGTAAGTACTAAGCCAATATACGCATTTTTAAACATTCGCGATTTGTTAACATAATACAGATTATTTATCGGTAGAGGCCGACTGGCTGCTTACGTGACGTTAGGACTGAATTTCATAACACCTTGTTTTCGATACTCCTGAATCCCAAAAAACCTTTTCCCGAAATGCCTGGTGCTCTTACAGCCTGTGCAGATAGGGCGCTTTACGCGCGAGTGCCCTCGCGCGTTTCAATTCATATTGCGTCCAGATGCGGCGTTTTACGCGCGCTCCTACGCGCGATTTGTATGGGAGGGACCCAGGGACAGTTATAAACATGGAGCGAGACAAAGCAGTCGTGTTGTGGCTTGCATACCAAAATTGTCAAAATATGTCAAAATTATCAGTCTCCATTTTTGTTCCAAATACGTCCACTCGCGTTGGAATCGCGTGCACCACTGGACGCAGCAATGGCGCCCGAGTATCTCGACTCGCGCGAGTCGAGAGTCCAGCGCGTTGCTCGCGTTTTACGCGCGAGCAAGGAATCGCGCAGCAGCATCTGGACGGAATGTATAGCGCTCTAGTATCTGGAGAACGCGCGAGTGGTTACGCGCGAGGGCACTCGCGCGTAAAGCGCCCTATCTGGACAGGCTGTTAAGCTTGACATGTGCTTGGAGAATATGTACTTACATAGATTGTAGATCTATGTACCTATTATCCTAGAGCATGTTGGATCGCTAGAACCCATCGATAGGGCACTGATGAATGGGACTCAATTTTGCCACAGCCCTGAAACAGGCTCCATAACAGTTTTGCACGACGGGCTCATCCTTTAGCAGCCAACGAAGTGCATTATTTCCTTTGGACCTTACAAAACTCTTGGACACGTCATAAAATATATGTTATAAATACGTTAGTACTTAAATACTTAATTAAAACTAGGAAATAAAGTGCTCACTTAGTTTTTGTTCACTTCAATCTTTTTAATGTAAAGTAAAGAAGCGAACCTTTATTGAAGAAGCATTAACTTACGACAGTTTTATGACGTTAAACTTAAAAATTATAATTTTAATTAATAGGTACATACGTAGTGGTTTTTCTTGTTTTATATCATCTAATTGATTAGATTTATTATAATATAATATATTATATGAATATAGTAGGTATATAGTATATAAGTAGTATTATAATATAACTGGAATATTTACCGCTAACGTAACCATTGTACCTAAACAGGCTTCTCGCGACACAAAAGCCTCGTGCGAGAGCCGCCATTAATGTGTATATTGTATATATACATGATTTTAAATGGAAAATTAATTATTTGTATATTTAATAAGTATACCTAATTTGAATATGGTCTCGATTTATAGAGAAGATCTAGAAAAACAATTCACAAGGATCGAAAAAATAAACTCTACCTACCACTGTACCATTATGACGCGACGACGACACGACGACAGTGTAGAGATAAACATATCCTATGTTTGGAAAGATCACAATATAAGTAAATCTGGGGTTTAGGTAATCTCTAAGTAACACATTTTTAGATTTAAGACACTACTAATTAAAAAACGGGCTATCTTTATGGTATTTCTAGGTATTTTTGTGCATAACTGCCTACCGTGCTTACTATCTACCTAACCAATGGCATTTTTAGACACATGAAAGAAAGAAAGAAGAAAGATTTTTTTTTCATCAAAATAAAGGTAAGTAGGTACGTAGGTAGCACATCAATTTAGGATAACTTTTTGTCAGTAAAAAAAGAAAACATATACCTACCGATTTCATTCATATTTTAAAAGTTTTTAGCTGTTTATTGAATCTAAATTTAGCAGACATCTCATTTTTCTTATTTTTATCTTATTGCGATCATGTTGTCAAAAATAAAACCTTCACAAAAAATACTTAGTACCTACCTAATCAAGCTTAGTTGTTTTGCAGGTATAATCACAAATTAAAGAGGCTGTAAAACTTTAAAACTATTATAAATAAATCACTACATAGTAGGCCGCCTGTTGTACCGTTCTATTATTTATAAGATTAGATATAATTTAATTTTATTTTCAAAAAGGTACAATAAAGTGTTAATTCATTCATTCATTCATAGTATAAAATAAAGTCGCTTTCTCTGTCCCTATGTCATCATGTCCCTTTGAACGCTTAAATCTTTAAACTACGCAACGGATTTTGATGCGGTTTTTAATAGATAGAGTGATTCAAGGGGAAGGTTTAAGGTATAATAAAACCGTGCGAAGTCGGGGCGGGTCACTAGTAATAAATAAATAATTCCGGACAGTCCACACAGCATCATCTAGCCCCAATCTAAGCAGAGCTTGTGTTATGGGTACCTACTAGATGACTGATATACTAAATAAAATGTAATACATAAACAACATTGGTTAATTAATACCTATCCCGTTCACTAATCTACCAACCAAGAATCTTTAGCATAAAAATATTATTTTTAGATCTAGCCTAACTAACTAAGCTGGTTCATAGCTAGATTTCAAGACCCAACTAGGCTTAACCCTGTCCTTTTTTTTCCATACAATCCTTTCAGATTTTAAATTAAAAAGAAAACAGTTGTAAGATCTGCTTATTGCATAACACATAAAAAAAAAGAAAAATACAAAGGCAACCTTTAATTTTATGATTCTGACTTGACAAACCCTTTTGAGAATGATGTAAATTCTAACAAGCTAATTGACAATAATTTAAAAACTTGACGTCTTCTCTTTTTAAAGCGGTTAAGTTCGTTACACATTATTTCATATTTAAAACACGACAACGACCAGTGGGTCAGCATTATCACAACATAGTATAAAACAAAGGCGCTTCGCACTTTAAACTAAGTAACTGATTTTAATGCGCTTTTTTAAGAGATAGATTTTAGATAGAGTAGTTCAAGAGGAAGGTTTATCGTTATAATACACCCGTGCAAAGGCGGGGCGTATATTTTTTGCTTGTCTACTATCGTTATTATTAATCGAATGTTTTCTAGGCCCTCTAGAGTAAACAATAAAAGTGAAATTCCTACCAATAGTTATTTTTAGAACATAAATATACAACCTACTTTTCAAGTGTTAAACTAACCAAGTGTGAAAAACCTTGAGAGACAAGAAAGAGGTAAAAAAGTAAAAGTCGCTTAACAATAACATGCTAATGTGCTTTACGTGCTAAGTTTGGAGAATGACAAGTCACTTATGACTCAGGCGTTTGTTTACAATTTCACCTGCCATGTGCCGGCACTTTTATTTGTTGAAGCACATATTTGGATAAGTAGCACTCGTGTGTTCCATTTACCATGCGCGGGTTTTTTTTTTTTTTTTTGTATCTATTGGAATAGAACTAGCGAAAATTTACCGGAAATTGTAAACAGTTTTATATGAAACCGTTGGATTCAAAAAGTGCCAATGAAACTTCAATTCTTAAAACTTATACCTTTGGAGCATTTGGGAAAATCTTAATTATACTCAAATGTCTCAATTATTCCCAAATGATCCAAAAGTACCACTGAATGGCAGTAAGTTTTAACATGGGTCTATGGATAATCGCAACAATTTTCCGAAAATAATTTATATCTACTCGACTTTTAATCCAAAGAAATATTATATTCCCGCGCAATATAAACCGATCCACCTTAAGGTCAGCTTACACATGCGTGTCACGGTTAGATCAGCCGATCGATATCGATCTAAATTCAAACTGTTCTTAATGGTTTCCGGTAGGCACTCGGATCTACTACATCGGTAAGAATCGATTTCTTCTAAAAATCTTGAAGAATTCGACTTTGAGTACCAAGGTATGTTTATAAGAATGCTAGCAACCCGCCCCGGCTTCCCACGGTTTATTATAGATTACGTTTAAACATTCCTCTTGAATCAATCAATCTAGTAAAAAAGCCGCATCAAAATCTGTTGCGTAGTTGCATACAAAGGGACATAGGTACGATGAGACAGAGAAAGCGACTTTCTTTTATACTATGTAGGGAGGGATAGTGAAAATAACCTCCCAAAAATTTATATCTCCTTGATCTACCAAATTCAAATTCAAAGTGCTTTATTGTCTTTATTCCTTACAGGACACTTGGACACACCAGAAAGGTCATATTTACGAGTATATTTTATTAAAACTAGGAAATAAAGAATTACTTTATTTCATAACATTTATAATAAAATACATAACATTTATAATAAAAATTATAACATTTAGATACAGTTATTTTTGCTTACTTCAATATTTTTATGGTAAATTAAAGAAGCGAACGAAAAGTTTTCTATCCTTTTACTTTTCACAAATACAAAAAAACAAATATTTACCGATAATTTTTGCAACAAATTTTATGTAGAGGCGTATGCCCTTTTAACTTTTAACTTTTTAACGTTACCTTTAACTTTTTTTAGTCTAGTTGTTTGAGGGCAAAGCTAGTTTATTTTTATTTCTAGTATTTACAATAACGTATAACGGTATTTTAAGCAAACAGATAGATTTTTCTATATGTGTTCAACAAGTTTTCGTAAATATATTGACCTGGTATTGTCATTACTTATGTAAGTAATTCTTTTTTATATTCGTTTTTTTTTCTCTATTTTGTCACCGTTGACTCTTTGAAGCTTTCACAGACTATCAAATTTTTCAGACATCTTGTCTCTTGTCTTACACCACAAGCATTATTAGAATTTCCACTCTCGCATAGTCAAGAGCGTAGGTAGTTACCTAAGGGCGTAGGTAAATCAAAATCAGTAAATCAATATCTTTATTTCTTTAGGTCTACAAAATAAGCACTTAGACAAGTCAAATTTAATTTAATTTAATTATAGCCCTGTGTAATAATAATATAAAGTATGCGACGCCACGCCATCGAGGTGAATCGACGCATTTTCCTATAAAGTCAACATTGAAATCAATAGATGACATTGACTAGACGTCCTTTTCAACCGGCTTCAAAAAAGTAACACGTTCTCATTTTGACTGTATTGTTTGAAAAGGCTCTAAATGTTCTTTAATGTGTGTAAAATAGAAGGTAGATAAATAAAAAGAGCAGATCCATCAATCAATCAATTTCACGCATTATTAATGATATTAATGATAAAGGATTCAAAAAATACCTGTCATATACATATATGTATATCAAAATTATAAAAGACTTCATGAGAAGCGCCACCTTCCAAATGAAAAAAGAATTATCAAAATCAGTTCATCCAGAAAAGTTATGCTGTAGTAAACATAAAAAGACGAAAAAAATACCTTCGAATTAAAACTTCCTTTTTTGAAAAAGGAAGATGGTCACGTAAGTTTATAATTTTTTTTAATTCTGACAAGATTTTGGAGAATCCATAAAATAAAAGGTCGTTTTTTGAACTTTTGTATTTTTCTTACTAACGTTTTAGGAAATCTTAGACCTTGTTTTTTCGATTACAAAACCTGATAGGACAGGGTCATCCTAGCTGGCGTATGGCTAGATCTCGAGATAATTTTATGCAATGATTCTTGGTGGGTAGATCACTGAACTGGATATAATAATAACAACATTGTTTACGTCGATAATTGGTAGATAAAGCAGCCAATGCCATCAAAATCAGCCAGTGCAATGGAAAAATAATCTACGCGGAAAAAAGTAGAGTGGCAAAAGAGTACTTGTGCCTAGTACATTATAATGCCTTGATTAATAAATGTGCCTAATGCTGGACACGAGTCCAGCATTAAGCACATTATTTATTTACTAACTTCCAATTTATTTCAAAACTGACTCCCATAGATACTTAGGTATTTGATAAAGAGTAAAAAAATATTCTAGTTTGATATCGGTAGTATAGTTTCATACTCTTATCGAATCATTGTTTAATTTGATCACGATTTTTGTGAGAAATTTGACGGAGGCAATTTTTACGGATATCTTATCTGTCTCCTCTTGATATATTTATTTTTATATCAATAAATGAATCTAAATCTGGTTTCCAAAAACAAAATGCTTATAAAGACTTCATGCAAAATTATAATTCATGAGGTGATTCGATGATGGTCAGTTCTTAACCATAGCTGACGAACCAAGTGATTCAACAGAAGTGCGTCATTCCCACCTGAAGCTATCTTTACCTACAATGATGTAAACAAATGCATATTTAATTGTACATACCTGCTTAACTATCTAGGCATTTGCTTGAACATCTGCAATACTTCTAATGATAGGTGGTTGAATAGAATCGAGTTGATCGACGGTAATGTGCTGTGACCGAGTGTTACCAAACTAGATTTTATAACTACCTTATCATTAATAAAAAATTGGTCTTGCCACATTAGAATTATTTTTACTAAATGATATGATCTAATTATTTTATTTTGCTTTTTGACATTTCCATTGTATTTTTTTTAATAATTGTAATTTTCTTATTTCAGCATATGTCAGTACTACATAGTATAAAACAAAGTCGCTTTTCCTGTCCCTATATCCCTATGTCCCGTTGTATACCTATTTAATTATTATGTTTATGAATTTTTTAATAATTTGACTACTCTATTGAATGAGGTAATACCTGTAAGAATAGATATAATGTTTTGAAGTAAATACAAATACAAATTAATAGCAGTAGGTCATGAACAGTAGTGTTTTCTAGGTTAGATCATCGGAGAAAAATAATTCGGTCGAGTGCGAGTCGGACGCGCGAACGAAGGGTTCCGTCCGTACCATCACTACCACTACATAGTATAAAACAAAGTCGCTTTCTCTGTCCCTATATGCTTAAATTTATGTCCCGTTGTATGCTTAAATCTATAAAACTACGCAATGGATTTTGAAGCGGTTTTTTTAATAGATAGAGTGATTCAAGAGGAAGTCTTATACGTATAATCAAAATCCTGCGAAGCCGGGGCGGTTCGCTAGTTATCTATAAAAATGGTAAATATAATCATGTCTGCTACACCTTAAATATTTATTTAACTCTGTTTTTTAGTAGTTGTTCTTATACCAAAGAAATACTTACACCACCTGTGAAAATTTGAACTGTTTAATTATCACGGTTTATGATTAGAGCATGTGATAGAGCCTGTTGACAGACGGACAGTGATGCGAAAAAAATTAAATCAAGGTAAAAAGAGCTTTTGCTGGAACCCAAGGACCGAGGGGTCGTCACCCCTCGCGTTGAAGCCGGGGTAAAGAGGCTCAGCCTCGAGGCCCCCCTCCGTGCCCCCACAAAGGGCCGGAAAGAAGAAATGATGACAGACGGACGGACAGCGGAGTCTTAATAGTACGTTCCCTCATAAATAATTCGAAAACTAAAATTAAGTTAGTGTGAAACAAAAATTCTAGTAGCCTAAGAGCAAGCAACTATTCAAACACTCATGAAAATTTGTTCCTATTTTTTACCCGGTAGAGGCGTTGCAAGGCGCCAAGGACTTTTTCAAATTTGTTCATTCTAAAGGTAATTTTATCATCACAAAGGACTCTGTTTTATAATAAACTAGAGACCCGCCCCGGCGACGGTTTTATTATACGTATAAACCTTTATCTTGAATATGTAAACCAAACCGCATGAAAATCCGTTTCGTAGTTTTAAAGATTTAAGCGTACATAGGGACAGAGAAAGAGACTTTGTTTTATACTATGTAGTGGTAGTGATAATTAAATTATCAATGCAAATAACTTGTTGTGTAATGAGCGAATGCCTATTGCGGTTTTCCAAGAATAGATACCGTTATGTGCAAGCATCGGGGCTCTGTGGTTGGTTGTGGTCAGTTCCTGACTTGTTTAAGCTAGATGACATCTAAGTATTTAGATATCATAATTCACTTTCCTAATAATATTATAAACGCGAAAGTTTGTAAGTATGGATGTTTTTTACTCTTTCACGCAAAAACTACTGAACGGATATGGATGAAATTTGTAACAGAGGTAAATTGTAGTCTGGAATAACACATAGGCTATATTTTATCCCAGAATTCCCACGGAAACGGGAACTACGCGGCTGAAACCGCGGGGTGCTGCTAGTTAAACATATTAATATTTATGACCCAGATGAAAACTACTATCTTCTTATCTTAATATTTATAAGAACATGCTATTTTAGAGACAACGTCCAGCCGAAAACACTAAACCTTTCTTTGTAACTCTTTTACCAGCGGCCCAATTGGCTTGAAACTTAGCGAGAATACTTTAACCATAAAGTTACTATAGACAACTAATTTAAAGTATAGGATTAAATGTATAAATTACAGGTTTTATCTAGAGAAAGCGTTCTGTTTTACTTGATTATAAAGTAGAGTTTAGATATTTACAACAGAAAAGGATACATGTGTTATATGTAAAACTATAAAAAATGATCATCCATTTTAAATAAAATATGTATAAACATAGGCTATGGAAAATCTTATCTTTGTGGAAATTCAATGAATCTATTAAACTATGGAATAATTTAGTTTTATATTGTAGGTATAGGTACCTACTTTAACAGTTTCTTGTTACATCATAATTATATTACCTCCTAATAAAATTAACATACGTAGTATGTACTAAAATGAGTTTTAAATTGAATAACATGAACTTCGTCTACTAGATTTTATCAGACAATAAAAAAATCGTGGAAGCGTCGTAAACTTTAAGCGGATAATTTTATATCAACAAAAATACCTACTTATGCTACATATTCTAGAAGGATTAATAATTGAATCGATTAAATATTTAATATGCATCTTAAAACAATAAATAGACATACAAAAACACCTACAAAAAAGGTCCGAGCTGGTTTCAGAACCAGATTTTAAGTTCTAAATTTAGCTCAGATCGAGGCCGATTTGAGCGTCAGCAAATTGCAAATTGCAGTTTATTTCCATTATTACTAACAACGAAAATTACAATAAAGGAATAGAAAAAAATCCTTTATTGTTTTTTTGGCGCTCTTTGTTTCAAATTTAGGAATTCCATTTTATCTAATTAGTTTATTTCTGTAATTATAATTTTACAGTAGATGTACTCAACTAATTTACAAGTTATTTACAAGGATCATAAAAATGCTATTTAGCTTTGCGAAAAACATATAGGTGTTAGGTATTTTATGTGGGTGAACATAATAAAATTCAACTTAGGTAATAAAGCTGACTAACTATTTTTTAATTTGTTGTTTTATTTTTTTACTAGCGGCCCGCCCCGGCTTCGCACGGTATTATTATACGTATAAACCTTCCTCTTGAATCACTCTATCTATTAAAAAAAACCGCATCAAAATCCGATGCGTAGTTTTAAAGATTTAAGCAGTCAAAGGGACATAATGACATAGGGACAGAAAAAGCGACTTTGTTTTATACTATGTCGTGATTTGTAGGTACTTAAGTACTATTTATTAAATAAAAAATAAATAAAAAAAGTATAGAAAAAGGCACATTTACGTAGTAGACTAAAGTAGGCTTAGCATTTAGGTTCTATGTATATTTGTAGGCAAGGTTTTACTTACATAATATTGTACTAAAGATTAAAGTAAAGAAAAAATATTTTATTGTAATTAAACTAAACATTAAATATACAGGGTGTTAGTGTGAACAGCGTTATCCTTGAAACCAGAGGTTCAGTATCATGAGTAGAGTCCAAAACCTATGAGATAAGGTTAATGCCTGTTTTAGTTTCGCAGTATTTTGATATTTTATGTCATAGATATTGTACGCGATATTATGGTCACCCTAGAACCAGGCAAGTTTCCAGGTTTGTTTCTAGGCAAGATAAACTGTTTTAAAACAAGTCTAAATTCACAGAATAATCAAAAAATTCAATAGACCAAAGTACCTTGGTAGGCAGGTATTTTTGTCGTACTTAACCCTAGGCCAGTTCTTATTCTATTCATAAATGTTCGTCCCTCAGACGAATGAAACGTCATTGCGAGTAAAATACACTTGCGATGTATTTGGTTGTATGACTTATGAAGGTGCTTAAAAGGTGTATCTGATTCGATTTACAACTTTGAATCATTTTTACGTTTTGCGCGGTCTGTGAGACGAATGTTATTGAATCTAGGGTTAAAGTTTATCATCAATCAATTTTATCTACTATTCAATCTAAATTTCAGTTCTTTGTACAGTGAATGAAATTCACTTACCAAAATAACACTTCACCATCACGCAACCTCCGCACGTTTTCTCATTCGTAGATTAGGTATTATTACACACTCGAGAAAACACAAATTAGTACCTAATTTGTCAGCTTATTAAACACCTTACGAACACTTGCATTTTGCATGACTGGGCATGGTGAACTGGCCATATGTACGTACGTACGTAGCCTTTGTGTCTTTGGGATAGTTTCCTAGCTTAGCACACGTTATCCTGGGATGGAAACAGCTGAGCTCTGCGTACATCGTACGAGCCAAGTTCACCAGAGCGATGGCATAAGGTCGCACCATTTCAATCCACTTTTATTTACATTTTTGTAAGACTTCGTCACTCGTTCGTACTTAAAACAATTGACGCGCGAAAATCTGTGTCAACGACGCGACGACGTGCTCTCCGTAAGCGTGGCGGTCTGTCACTGAGGAGCGATGGGACGGCGCCTGCGCGAGCAGGCGGGCGGTGGCGCGTGCGGCGCGGTGAGGTGCGTGCGGGGCGCGGCAATGAACACTAGCATGGCGGCTCGTTTGATCAAAACAGGTCGACACCTGCGCGGCCCCGCCAATGTACTCGTGTTGTAGTTTTACCACTTAGAAGGTGTATCGAATATTTTTTTTTCAAAAATAAATTAAAAATAGAATAATTATTTTTCATCGGTTTTGGACTCTACTCATGATGCTGAACCTCTGGTTTCAAGGATAACGCTGTTTACACTAACACCCTGTATAAGCCATTTCATTTATATTAAATAAATAAATAAAAAATAAATAATTCCGGATAGTCCACACAGTAAATATTAAATTTGTATAAAATATTACTTATAACTATATTTTAATTAAAGTTTATTGTAACATGCTCATTAATTTCTGAAATTTCCGGTGGTCGCAATATAGACCAATTTCAAATTCAATTAATTTTTTGGCTCTGTTCCTACTTTGCTACTTCGTTAAACCTCTTTTTTACCGTCTCTTTTTTTTCGTTAGACCTTTTTTTGAAATCAAGGTTCAGTGAACTGTACATGTGTATACCAACGTTAGGATAAGGTCCTCAATAAATATTTAAAAATCCTTGGAATCTGGTCAGATTTTGTGATTAAATCTTTAAAACGAGAACAATCTTGAAAAAATGTCAAAAACATTGAAAAATTGGATGAAAATTAAATATTACGTGTAATGATATTTTTTTCTAATATGTTCTCATTTTTCATCACGCAGAAAGTATTGAAATTGGTCTGTAATTGGCTGGATCAATGTGGCTACCAGATTTATATTTAACTAGCGACCCGCCTCGGCTTCGTACGATTTTATTATACGTATAAACCTTCCTCTTGAATCACTTAATATTTAAAAAAACCACATCGAAATCCGTTGCGCAGTTTTAAAGATTTAAGCATACAAAGGGCCATAGGGACAGAGATAGCGATTTTTTTTATACTATGTAGTGAAGGAGCAGTAAAATAAAGTATAGTAGGATACTCAAGCATGAGCAAGCCTTTAGAAAGTGTTGTACCTACTAAAACTGGCAGTATTTTATTAGCACCATTATCAATGCTAACGTTCATTACTATAGACTATATCCCCATTATGGAATTAAAGTAAAGCCCTTGATCACAACAAGGAAACAGTACCTACCTCTTCGTAAGACTTATTATACTTGCATTGCTATTTGAAGTGATTGTCTGCTGAATATAAAGAGACTCGTTATGACGTCCTATACGGTCATTATCTTGTAAACAATGCGTAATAATATCAAATACAATTATAATGTTTGGTGTCAATCACGCTTTTTTGTTTCAAATAAACAGACGCTTATAAGATGATAATCTCGAAACTACTCGAAGTTTCCCTGAAGGATAGGATATACAATAAGAGAATGTTATCGACATAGCTCAATGAATTAGCAAGCTGAAGGTATATAGTATAGTCCGTCCATATCTCGCGAAGAACCGACAACCGCTGGGGTAAACGTGTTCCTGAGTGAAGATCGCTTCTTGGCAAACGTAGTACAGGCATAAGAATAAATAATACCTAACTACGGTACAGTACAGGACCCTTATTAGGGGATGCGTATGTCCAGCTATTGACTAATATATATTAATGTTGATGATCTCATTTTGTTTAAGAAAAACAGAAATCACAAAAAAATGCATTATTTAAGTGTTGTGTTGTATACAAATAAGTATTCAAGGTTTTTAGATAGTCTAGTAGTCATTTATTATACATACATATTATAGTCAGATGCCAACTACTAAAACTCAACAAACTTCAACAAAAAGTGCACCTTATTTCAATTTCCGTAATCGGAATTAGTAGAATACATAATAGGACAATAATTGCACTAAAGACTTTATTGATATACTTAATATCGTAATATTTTTTGTCAGAGCAAGATTTTTAATATTTTGATGCAAAATTAAACTATAAGGTACACATATGAACAAACATGAGAAATATAATTTATTGACAGAAAGATTACCTACATGTTTTAATGTGTCATAAATCTAAGTTAGATTCAGGGCTGTCTAATTACAATTACCTACTACTAATTACAATTAATGCTAATTACTTTTTTACAATTTACTTACAAAAGAAACGTCGTCCAATTGACCTTTTCGAGAAACCTAACCAAAAAAGTCCTTACCGAAAATTTTCAGATTTTTTATTGGAATAGGCAATTTCAGTTATTTATCTAGCATGCATTTTCTCAAATTTCAATATAGTAGGAACTAAGAAACTTACCTAACATACCTAACGTTACGAGTTAAGACATGTTACTTAAGAGTAATTAATAAATTCTGTATTCTGTACGACAACTTCATCCATTTATGTGAAATGAGTGGAGGTGTCACTGAAGTAAGCCCTTGCCAGCCAAGCTATAGGGGAGCAACCCTTAGCTTTTTCTAAGCTCATAGCTACCTCTAGCTAATATGTGCTTGAGCACACTGCTCATACACACCCTTCCTCTTGCAGATTGGCATCCACAAGCTAAGTTTGAGAGGTTGATTCTTACGCTCTTCAAAAAAAGGTGGACAATTAATATAGCATCATCCATTGATTGACAATTCGCCTTTTCCCCAGGACTGCTTCCCGAAGCGCTCAGAACGAAATGCATCCGCTGCACAGAGCGCCAGAAGCGGACAGCTGTGAAGATCATCACCCGTCTCAAGTACGAGTACCCAGAGGAGTGGGCCAAGCTTTCAACCCGCTGGGACCCCACCGGAGACTTTACCAGATACTTCGAGGAGTTCCTCGCGAAGGAGCATTTCAACACCATACCGGGATCTGGTGAGTAGACAGCATACGCTTAAAATGTCTCTCACGGGCTTTGGGGGACTCTTTTTTATATTTTAGAGGTAGCTTTTGTTTCAGTACGGCCATGATGATTGCAACGCTATGTGGTAAACCGCATAGCTTGACAATACATGATGCCTCATTGGGGATGATCTAGGCATATCTTATGAAGCATGGCTTGTAAATCTGAGATAATTAGCCATAATTACAATACAGCTATTCTAATCAGGATCTTACAACTAAGAAAAGGCATTCCTTTTCTTCCCCATTACCTTTTAAAGTGCAATCTCCCGTAAGCGTCAGGGAGGGTCATGGCTCATTTGATCTTTATCCCACATTGTAACAGATTTGCGGGAGGGTCATGGCCTATTTGATCTTTATCTCACATTCTAACAGACTTGCGGCACATAACCCAGTCCCACCATAAATCAAAATTGAAATACCTACTAAGTTTTAATGGAAATCACACCCCTCAGTTGCTTTCCGTATAAATCTATGTACAGACAATAACAAAATTCATTCGGAGATGGAAGTCCATTTCTTAAAGAATGTATACAATACGTGTTAGTAGGTCTAATGTCAATCCATCACTAGTTACGGGTTCGAAACCGTTATCAGTAGGATTAACAATACTCTCAACTTGAAGTAGAGTCATTGATCTAAAGAGCCTGTAGACCTCAATACACCTGTCATAGAGAGTGTGCAAAAAATCACTGATTCAAAATATGTTCATGATTTTTTACAACAGCATTATAAATTTGATGCACGTCAAGTCTGACCGTGACAATTAGGAAGTAACAAAAGATTTTGTACGCATCTTATGCTAATTTTTTGTTAGTGGACACAATGCCTGAGTTTTTGCTGTATTTAGTGTTGAGAAAAGAAAAGATATGTGTGTCGAAGAGTTATTGACACAGTTATCACGATGAGAAGGAATTTGTGGAAGTGGGGGCTGGTGCCAACCAAAGCAGGTTGACAGTAGTCATTTAGCTTGGAGTTTTTAGTTTCTTCAAGCAAATAAATAAACATAGCTAGTAAATTCACTCAACATCATGTAGATCTTATCAATGCTTGTGTTATGGGAACTAGATAACTGATAAATACGCTTAGATAGATTTATTTATATAAAGATCGAGTTGTTTATTCATATTTGTAATAAATTAGTTAACATGACAAATAAACAATAGGTTAATAAATATTTTACAAGTAGTATACTTTGTAATTGTAATTCATTTTATTCCAGTCCTAGAACAACACCTATTTTAAAATATCGGCCTGATTCGTTCAGTAGTTTTGGCGTGAAGAGGTAACATACATCCAAACTTTCGCATTTACTCGACTATAATAGAGGTATTAGTGGGATCAAGTATCACTACCTATAGAATAGACCCCTACTGGCACATAATATGTAAGAAGAGCGGAGAACGGACATTAATTATGAATGTATCGATGTAATGTATCGAACGTATCGATCATTAATCACTATCATCGAATACAATAGCGCATCCGTCCAGTAATTGATTACATCGATGACAAAGGCCAACAGGTCAATCAGAGTCTTATTCGTTACAAGTAGATCAAGTTCAAACCATTATCAGTGTTGCCAGTGTACGTTGACCTCTATTCAGTGATTGACACGAGGTAGGCGAGTATTGTTATCTTGAGGTGCAGTATAACAACAAATTTCCTTGAGGTCAGCTTGAAAAGGCCCTTTATCAATAGATATTTATGGAGTGAAACTTTTAAAACTATTGCGGTTTGTTAAAATAATTGGAGATATGGACACTCACGGTAGTGTTGATCCACCAGCATGCCATGCCAGATGCCGTGCCGTGACTGCCAGTTCAAAGTCGCTCAGTGAGCTATGGAAAGAACTATGCTGGGAGTTTTTCTGAATGATAGGATTGGTATGAATACATCCGACAGATAACCAAAGTTATCGACATCGGTCTAAGAATTTAGCAAGCTGAAGTGGCAGTGAGCCCACCATTTATCTTAAAATTAATCTTTAAAATTTATGGTAAACGTGTTCTAGTATAGGACGTCCTCCGGCCAGGTGGGATGGCGATCTGCGAGAGACTGATGGCAGATGCTGGATGCATCAAGCTGAAGAGGCTTATGTCCAGCAGTGGACTAATAGAGGTTGATGATGATGATGGCTAAAAATATAAGCTTCACAATGGTTTTATAGGTTAGAACTATGTATTTGTATGTTGTATCATCTACATAGTTTTAATAGGTCAGACTACTTTTTGATAGAAATTAAAAATATTTTGAAGAAGCCTTGTAACGTTTCGAACAACGCGTGCCCAAGCCTTTAACAGACTAGTTTAATATATCAGGACTATGAGGAGCACAAAAGTTTGTAGAGACAGAACAGTTGGTGAAGTCGGGAGGCCAATGATGATGATGGTTAGCTAGCCTCAATGTCTGTGAGTCTCAATGTCCTCAATGCCTTAAGGTCTGTGGCCGTATTCTAGACCAAAGTCGTGATTGTATGCGATGGTTGGTATGCATCGACGTTGGATCAAGCCACCCAGCCTAGTCTTGTAGTCTTGTATAGGTTGTATTTTGTCGCAGAACAACTTATAATGCTACATTATTATAAAATTTTATGTTCATTGGTATTTATCGCGATTATTTACCTATTTTGGTCGACGTTTCAACTGGTTTACACTTTGTCGTGATTACGGGATGACAAACGAAAAAAAAAAAATGTCTTGAACTCCGTACATCATACGAAAGTTTGGATTGATAGATGGATGTTTGTTACCTGTTCACGCCAAAATTGCGATTTTGGATTTGCGAACATGATAGGTACAATCTTATGATGAAGAAGACATCGTATAGTGGCGGCATTTGCATTTGCGATTATAATGACATTACATCTAATCAATTTTTGTAAAAGTTTGGATTGGTTGGTAGGAATCTACAGCAAAAGATATAGGACAAAGTTAAAATGATTCCTAGATATAACGCTCATTTCCACTTCAAATACTCAGATTCCAGCTCAGACTGTTAATAGTTTAATAGTCTGAGGATTCCTGTATCTTTGAATTTTTTGCCTACATAAACAATAAAATAAACTTTTTTTAATTCAATCTCTGCTTCCACAGTGAACGTGATACCACTATCAGTCGGTAATGACCCGCCTCCGAGGCCAACGCCGGTTCCAACCCAAAGGCCTGCGCCGGTTCCAACCCAAAGACCAGCGCCGGTTCCAACCCAAAGGCCGATCCCCCCCGCACCGGTTCCTGAACCTGAGCCGGTTGTGCCAGCGCAGGGTCCAGTGACGCAGCCTCCAGCTGTGATGTCCACGCCGATTCGCCCTGTTATCTTGAACAGGTAATTATTTGGAGTCGAGACCCTCGGTCCGTGGGGTACCGAAGCTCTCCGGGTTCTTTTTTTAAATATCTGAGCATCTGGTCGATGCGACGCGTGACCCGAGACCTAGTGAGTATTTCTCTGGCTCAGCGCATCAGCATTGCTATACAGCGGAGCAACGCGCGTTTAAGAGACGCTTCACATTGTTATTGATATGAATCAGTTTAACTACCTTTACATTGTTTGCAACAGTCTGTACAATTGTGAATACCTACTAGGTGCTTTTAATAGGTTCCTATCCTATAAGTATTTTTCTTTTTTGGTAAACAGATAAATTACTCTACAGAGACGCAAGCTCTGTCTCGACAGGTACATATCGTGACGTGATCCGCGTTTATTATTTAATCGTTGGTAAAATCTTCGCGTGTTGAAGTGGTGTTGCCAGTCAAATTAAAGTTAAAACACGGTTTAGTGAACTGGTTCTAGATAATTTGTATGGATGGGTTTTGTTGCACGCAGTGTTTACACGGAAAACTGACTAAAGCCGAAACAAAAGTGACGAATGTCTTATTTCCTATGAAGAAACTGAAATCCTCGGATCATTCCTGGTATTGAGGAACCGACATGAAATACAGACTGTGAACTGAGGGGACTAAAGGAAATAGTTGGATATGTGATCTTTTATTTTTTGTTTGTTTGCAACGAATACCTACCTTAAACCTGATTAAACCTATTACAATAATTCTTTGCCAATAGAGAAACATTTAGAGATTTAACTAATGAAAGTACCTAGTTGGTAAATCTCTAAATATTATAAGGTAAAATTTCAAAGTATGAAGGTGAAATAACGTTTCAACGTGAGTTGTCATTTAAATTGTAATCCTGGAAATCCTGATGAAACTGAATCGCAAAGCTCCAACAGACAAGTTTAATCTGTTTTACTTGTAAATGCGTCCATTGCATCGATTCGTACATATTGGTTAACAGTGTTAGACGATATTATGATATTGCGAAAGAGACGTTAAAAAACCTTTTCTATTTCTTTGTCTTGTTACCGTTAAATCACACTTATAAAAAAATCCAAAAGTTTGTATGGATGGTTGAATGCATTTTTGGTACTTCTTCATTCACGCCATAACTACTGAACGGATCGGTTTGTAATTTTGCACAGAGAGACTCTAGCCTTTAAATAGGTACCTACCTTATATAAACTAGTTTTAATCCCGAAAAAAACATGCGAAACCACAAACAGAAGCTAGTTTAAACATAGAAAAAAAACCTTCGCCGGTCTTCAAAAAAAAGACGGGGTAATCAAATCCACTTAAGTTAAGGTTTTCCCAAATACTCTTTTTCTCTCCTTAGATCATAGTTATTAAATAAAATAGTCAAAAAAACTCGTACGTACCTAACAAAAACTTCGCTAATTCCTATTTACGACTATTACAGTGTTTGAAACAACACAATTTACACAATTAATTCGCGGTCAAGAAATTAAAATGGCAAAAAGTTTGGAATATTTTTAAAACGCTTCTGAATTTTATTATACATCGGTACGATCGTAGGTTAGGTGGTTAAGCTATACATCGCTGTTACATAAGTAATTTGTTAGTAGAAGATCTAGACAAATTACTGATTTGATGATGAGGTTGATGGTGTCATCATCAGTAAAATCCTGTCTCTTGAGAATATTAAATATGGTCGTTCATATTTAAACTTCCGCGATTTGTTACCATTTGTAATACGAGTGTGGAACCACGCGGGTCAAACAAGTTATATAATATAAAAACTTTATCTGACAAGTTTTTACGTCACTTCTGTTAAGAGATAACGATGCCTGTCTAGTTAGATTATGTTTGAATGAATCCTATAAGCATAGCGAGAAGGGCCTGGGAAAACAGATTAAAAACACAATGTAAACTCTGAAAAAATCTGAGAAAAATTGCAAACATGCAGAAAAAGTTGCGTTACGTAGCCGTCAGATTTATAAATGCCGGAGATAATTTGCTTGCTACAATTATTATAAAATAGTAGAACAATCTATTGACAACTTACTTTAAGTGGCATGATGTCGCTAAATATAAAATGATGACAAACATTGCTCGACAAACCACCAATTATACTCATATCATCGTATAACCCCAAGCTAGCCATTGGGAATATAAGGACCTTGGGATATAAGTACTTAATGATATATAACATAGATACATGTATGTTTTATACATGGAATACTCCCATGTATTTGCTCTGATGATACTTTCATATACTTATCTGAAAATAATTTTATTTTATTATAATTATTTGGGAAACACTCATTTTTATTGTTGCCGATGTACTTACTTATATTTTAAGAAAGAGGGACTCTCTTAACTTTAAAATTAGAAAAGGATAGTCATTTCTCAGTCACGGTTAACTTTCACATTTAATGAAAAGAAACAAGCAAACTTCTGAATTTACTGTCTACAAAAATAACGTAGGTAAGTGTGATAAAAACGTAGGTGTAAATAAAAACGTAGAGCACGTAGACATAATTTTTTTTCATTGTAATTTGAAAGGTTTTTTCAAGAGTTTTAATATTATCTTGAGAGTACCTACGAATCTCACAAAGTCAATCTCCAACTCCCCTATCATTTGCATGAGTAATATCGATGTTTATATTTCGATGTTTATGCGTAGTATGTGAGTATGTGTATAGATTTTCATAACAACTCTTACAAAATCCAGATGTCTTTCACACACGTTTTCATAGATAAAAAGGTCCTATATCTTTCGACAAATAGCAGTATCTTGGTAATAATTAATAGGAAAGGTAGATACCTAGTATACAATACAATGCAATGGATAGGTTCCCACCACTCTTGCATGGGCTGTTGAAATTTGTCCATTGAGGCTGATCGATGTGAATTTGTCATCATGAGGCAAGACGAAGGAATTATTTAATTGGAAGATAATTATCTGCCTACGTAAGGAAACATCAGTAGGTATTTGACCGAGCTAGAGAAGCGTCTGCTTCAACTCTATCAAAATTTGCATTTCTGTCAGTTTGTAGGTCTCCTTTTGTCGTATTTTGTAAGCGATCTGCAGGGGTATTTTAATTCATCGCAAAAGCCTTCGGATCCGATATTGGAAACTTTTGACGATGGAAGCGAATTCGAAAACTTTTGCCATTTGAATTTGGATCCTTATTTCCTTAGTTTAGATATGAAATCAAAATAGCGTTCTGGCGGAAATGTAATCGAATTTGAATTTGATGTTTCGGTTACGGAAACGAATAGAATGAATTAAAGTACCCCTACTGAACGAAACTTGGGAAACTTATATTACACCTAGTAATTTTTTATCGACAAGTAACTACTAACTTATTACTTATATAATACTATGGTAGGCAAGGGAAATAAAGTCTTTATTAACAAAAACTTTACAATCAAGGAATAAAAACAAATTAAAACTCCTTATCAATACCAGTCGGAAGCGTGCATTACCACGCTGTAAAGCGATATCTAAAAGTGCCTGTGTTAAATTATAATGTATATCAGTTATCTAGTACCCATAAAACAAGCTCTGTTTAGCTAGGGGATACTGTGTTAATTATCCAGCGTTATTTAGGTATATTTAGACATAACTCTTAGTCAGACCTAAAACATACACTACCTCTCTTCTTCCAGGTTTGGCGGAGACGGTGAGCTGATGATGGGCAGCCCTTCCTCTGCATCAGGCACCACGCGGCCGACGGTTGCTCCTACCATGGGTGTAGCCACTATGCCACCTGCTATGCAGCCTAGGTATGCCTATCCACCGACTTCCTTCACGTTTATGCTACCCTAGTACAAATGTAAATATTTTTTGGTGGAAAGTAGATCTAGGTAAGATATGTTTATGGTTTCCAAGCCTTCCAAAGTCAGCCAAAGCTATCAGCAGTGAATAAAAATGGGTATAGCCACTATGCCACCTGCTATGCAGCCTAGGTATGTCCATTCACCGACTTCCTTAACGTTTATGCTACCCTAGTACAAATGTAAATATTTTTTGGTGGAAAGTAGATCTAGGTAAGATATGTTTATGGTTTCCAAGCCTTCCAAAGTCAGCCAAAGCTATCAGCAGTGAATACGAATGGGTATAGCCACTATGCCACCTGCTATGCAGCCTAGGTATGTCCATTCACTCACTTCCTTCACGTTCATGCTACCTTAGTACAAATTTAAATCTTTTCTGGTGGAAAGTAACGCTGATTATGGTTTCCTAGCCTTCCAAAGCCAGCCAAAGTTATCCGCACTGAATACAAAACACCAATAGAATGAGTATGTAGACTAAGTAGGTATACGATCCATTTTTGCTTTCAAAATACAATCAATGAGTTCATTTCCCAATCAGCTCATGAAAACAATTTAATTTTATCATACACATGTTTACATTCTGTTGTAGACTTATATGGTGACTAAATATTAATTATGTCCCCCGCACTAGGCTAGGCTGGTTTCGCGGGGATTCAAAATACAAACTGTTTGCTATGAGACTCGGAAAAAGTACACTAACCAAAAAGGTAGAAAATAAAACTAAGGAAGCAAAGTGGGTAAAAGCGGATTAAAAACAAGACACTGGGGATAACAGTGAAGACTGTGGAAAGTGGAGAGAGAAATATTTGCCCAGTTGTGGAATAGAAGCACTGACTCCTACAAACCGTCTCATAAATATAAAAATCTAAAAACTTTGACTTAATAAGGAAGTTTCCAATTTTTCAAAAATAAAAACTACTTACATGAATTGAAGGGCATATAAATTACAATATATATGGTGAAAGAATTATTTAAATAACTTCAAAAATGACAAAGTTATTCAAATTTTACTGAACCCCAAACGAATTTTGAAATAAGCGCAAGGCATTTCGCCTGTGACGTCACAATTCCCGGCGAGTCAACGGTACAGTAGGGGCGGAAAGCGATTTTCGGCTGTTTCGTCGTTTGTCGCTCACAGAAGGTAAGTAGGTACATGGAACGCGGTGTGTGGTGTGAGTGTCTATAAAGTATTAAGTAACCTTATTAATATCTTAATATCTTACTATTAGAATAAATGGGAAAGTCTGTGTGAATGTTTGTTATCGGTAATCTCCGTAACTACTTAAGTTATTTAGATGCAATTTGGTATGTAAATCGATTGGGACCTAAGATAACATACAGGATAGTAAAATTTAGAAAAAATAACCTCTGAAGGGGTTAAATGGGGTGGTAAAGTTTGTATGGAAAATAATTATTCCTTGGTTCGATTCTCTCAAAACTCGGTACAACTTATCTCTGGAATGAATAATTTAACACATATTTTTTATTTTTACTCAATAACAATAACTAGGGGGTGTGCAATAACTTTCTGGAATTTTTATGACAAAAATCTCTGGTTCGTGGGACAAGCCGCGGGGCGCAGCTAGTGTTTATTTTATTTGAAAGAGATTTCTTTCTTCTAATAACTTTGCACCTATCTTATTTTTTAGGCACCATAAAATAATGTTTATCGGGTGCACTAATAGTTGTAGGTACTTGTGCACTTGGGCATGACACAATATTATATACTGTAGTGTAGCATCAACTTACACGGTTTCCATAATGATTCTATGCGACGACTAGAAAGTCCTATATATGAAGATGACGTAGAATTTAAAGCCTGTTCTGTGAGAACAGCTATTATATTTCCATACCTACTGCAATACTGAATTGATATTTCTATTAGTCCATTTTTTTTTCACTTGTTTGTTTCCAAAGACTTAATCTATACTTAATCAATTCCAAACATTGAATGAATAATTGTCGGACATGTTCGGCCTTTTATATCTCCAATAGGTACCTCGTAACATTATAAAACTTAGTAGAAAATCGACAAATTTCTAGAGAAATAACTCTGTCTCTTTCATTCAAACGCCAGCCACACCGTCAGCTGTCCTTGTCTTAAGTTTCCACGGTTTTCCGAAAGGTTAATCTGTCTCTGTCATTCCCATTGTCTCTTTCTTTCTTTTCGATTCGATCGAGAACCTTGATATGATATACTTCAAAGTCATGAACATTAATGAGCAGTGATCGGAATTACAAGAGCATATTTTCCTAAAGTTACATATTTACATCAAAATCATAATGTTGGGATTATAGAGGACTAGTGAAGAGGATTTATTGAGATCATTATACAGACTTAGAGATTGTTCTATAAGCTTCCAGAAGTTTCTACTATGTTCTCGAATGATCTTCGTCACATATACACCAACTCAACACACTCGGTAAGGTACTCACACTTGCACATAACACACACACACAACTCAAAACACTCACATGCACAAAACACAAACACACACATATACTTATATACACACGCCACAAACACACAGGCGCACACTTAACTAAACAATCAAATGCTAACAAACTTTTGCAAACAATATTATATGTTTTAATTTTATCTTTCAAATACGCACCTTCCCATATTATTGTAACTGTATATTACGGAAAGCGGAACCCTCTAACACACATAGATATCTCTTTATTTAAATAGGGTTCCAAACCCAAGCTATGTTAATTAGTTTACGTTTACTGTAAAAGATAGTTTGTATTTGATCTCGTATATTCCAGAACTTTCCAGAGCTTTCTGCACATTTCCGAAAGCTCTAGAATGTTCGACTGCACAGAAAATAAACCTTATTTACACAAAAGTAGGTAGGTACATATATTGTTTTCTATCAACTATAAGATAATCTATTAGATAGTTGTGGTAAACGTGTTCTTGGGTGGAGACCGCGACTGGGCAAACGTAGTGTAGAACAACTTCCGGCCAGGTAGGATAACGATCTATGGCCAGTATATAAAGATAATCTATGGCCTATTTTTGTTGGAGACAAGTACCAACACTATTCTATGATGATAACTGAAAACGACGAACGATTTTGAACTCTAAAACCTGATAATCAGACCTTCAGAAAAATACTAGCAATCTTAAAACTATGTAGATGTTGTCCTGCACAGATTCTACAACCATAATATCCATTCGGTCTTGATTTAGCCAAAAGCAACAACCGTCTGAGGTGACCGCGCATCGATTACTACTCGACTCGAGCGTCTCGCGGAAGTTGTGACGTCATGACGTTGTTGAGCGGCCGCGCGCCGAGAAGTTTTAAACCGGACGGGAAAATTATCATAACTTCGTCATTTATGAAGATAATTGAAAAAAAAAATCACTGGGCTTTATTGCAAGTATAGTATTATTTTTCTACATTTAAATCAAAAATTTGGAAACTTCCTTATTCCAAGGCAATTCGTCTCAATTTGAACAACCTTGACCTAAGCTCCTCTAATAGAGAAAGACTACTTATAAGGATTCTAGATTATTCTCAAATACATTTTTAATGTAAGTTTTGATTTCATGTATCTAAGTGGGCGAGACACTCGGTAAAAACAACCTTAATAGGTACAGTGACCTACTTAAGTGGAATCAAAACTGGTTGGCATTTACAATTTGAATAACTTAATTAAGTTGTGACTAATAACTTATTACTTTTACTCAATACAAGAAACTGCTCAGATATTCTGTATTGAATTTACGTATAAATACTAATTAAATTTTTCAAAATCATTTTGATTTTAACATTTTTCTTTATAGTTATATGCAATCCAATTCAAACTACTTTAAATGTAAACTGGGGTAACAAATTGTATTTATGCATAAAGTTAAGTTAACAAAACATTGTAAAAACAAACCGATTCGGAGTTTTTTACACGTAAACTACTTATTTATAAATACAGGTTGTAAACATGCGCAAAAGCATGACCTTTATCAAATATTTATTTCCTATAAATTATAGAACAAATAATTATCTACTGATATCTTTTATTCAGTTTACTCGGACTTAAGGCGCTACCCAAAGAGCGACACCGTAAAAAGTACAATTTCTCGTCGCACCGTTAGCCGTACTGCGACATATTACAAGCCCAAAAAAAATTCAGTGTATAGTCAAATGTATAAAAAAAAGACTTATACAAAAAAAAATCATAAAAACGATCTAGGATCGTGAAAAAAAATCACAAAAAAGAACAAAAAAAAACTTTTTCGTCTCGAAATGCTCAATGTTTTGAGTGACAACCATTAATAATTTTAATACCACATAAAAGGAAATTTTATCAACTAAAGACATATGTAAAAAAAATTTAACAAACTGGTGTATTTTTTCTTAAATTAAATAAAAACTGCAAAAAAAAATCATATTGCCGAGCAAGAGATTCAACTAAAATCAAACGCATCGCCATTTTCAACCTTATTTGTATGACGCGACGAACTCCCTAAAATATCTAAATATTGTCTTCCTACCGCGCCTTAATTATCTACCTCGCACACTGAATAATCTTCAAGTCTTTTTCAAAATGGCCTCTATTAAACTACCTAGTGGTGATTATATCATTATTCATGAGCCTATCATTAATTTAAATGGGTGTATCAATGGAGTAAAATTCCATAAAATAACTATCATATATCATAGATTAATTTATTGGTCGAACCTCGTTGATCGATGGCTATAAAGTTAATGGATTATTTTGTACTTAATATATTTTAACGTCACTATTAATTATTATCAAACACATCATGTTCTAACGACACAAAAATATGTACAAGACTAAAAGATCGCGTTGAAATCATCTGTTTGGAAAAATAATCCTCCACATACCAACACAATAAGCTACGTCGTAGTACGTCTACGCCGTACCTACTACGTCGTAGATCAGCTACGCAAGTAATTTACTCATTATTATTATAAGACGAAGAATTTGATGTTTTTCTGCAAAAACTAACAACCCACGATAAATTTCACGCTTATTTAAGACTAGCAACCCATCCAGTCTTCGCACGGGTGTATTATACATTTAAAACCTTCCTCTTGAGTAACCATCTTTAAAAAAAAACTGTCTCGAAATCCGTTGCGTAGTTTTAATAATCTAAACATACCTAAGGACAGACTGACACCGGGAAACAACATTGTTGTATACTTTATAGTGAAAACTAAAAAATACTGGTTATATTGATCAAAGTTAAATGGGACCAAAAGGAAACCACCCAGGCTTTCAAATAAAAAAGAGCTATCAAAATCGGTCCACGTCGAAACACTCCTACGTCCTCCTTTCTGGGACGTCGGTAGAAAAAAGGTTTAATTTGATTTACCGTAATGCATAACTGTACTATCTTTGCATGTTAAAATAAACTAGTTTTAAATATTATACTTAGTAGAAATTAAATTAAAATGATAATAAGTCCACGCGCGGTGTCAGACTTGGATAAAACCGCTTTTGAGTTTTGGAACGTAGCAAAATACACCTACCATTTTTTTTTAACTAAAAGCGAAGGGTATGTCTTGTAGAATAATTTTAAAAGATTTTTTTTTCACTTTCTGATTAATTTTCATGTATGATTGATCAAATATCATCATCATCATCATCAGTCTATATCAGTCCACAGCTGGACTTAGGCCTCCCCTAATGAGCGCCATAGCGCCCTATCTTCAACTTGCCGCATGCAGCATCTGCCAGCAGTCTTTCGCAGATCGTCATCCCACCTGCCCGGAGGACGTCCTTCACTACGTTTGTCAAGTCGCGATTTCCACTCAAGAACACGTCTACCCCAGCGATTGTCGGTTCTTCGCGAGATGTGGCCGGCCCACTGCCACTTCAGCTTGCTAATTCTTTGAGCTATGTCTATAACTTTGGATCTCTGTGGGATGTAATCAGATATCATCGTCGAAAATGTATTCTTATTCTATAACGATTTGGATGAGTTTTTGGTTTTTATATATATTTTTTTATAGAGGATAATACCGAATCCCATAAATTATCCCCTTAAACTATTTCGGGATACTGATATTTATCCCGTAAATCTTAAAAAAACAGTGTAGAGTTGGATTAAAGTTTTTTATAATCAAACTATTATACCTACCTATATTTATCCATCCTATATTACCTTTAAGTACCTAGACAGGTGGTAGGTAGATTTCTATTATTTTAGGTAGGTATCTAGATTGGTTTCTAAAATATATTCAAACGTCCACAACCGTTAGATGCATTAGCATATTTTATAATCTCATTCGTATAACATTAAAATCTACTGATAGAATACTTACTACGTAATTTGTCTGTCTGGTCGAATTATGAAAACTTGTTCCACAGAGAATTACAAAAACCGGTCTTTGTATTTTTAACACGAAGACAGCCACGGATCAAAGTAGGTATTGAATTTACTCTGTATAATATTGGACACATATTTATTTGTCTTTTTTACTTTTTATGTAGGTACCTACTTATTGAATTAAACGAATTTAAATAAAAATCCACGAAGAAAAATAAACCTTTCCTTTCCAATACTTCCTACCTAGACTTGAACTATAAGTACAGCCTTTTTTTAATTTCCATTAAAATCTCTAAGAACTAATACAACAAAGAGGAAAGACTTGGATTTCTGTATGTTTCTAACGAAAAAACTCAACAACGGTTGGACCGATTTCAAAAACTCTTTCACCATTGCAATGCTACATTATCCCTAAATAACCATAGGCTACATTTAGGTATTAATATGTAAAATTAGGAGTCCCTGCTACAACTTCAATAAAACCCAAACTGTGATCATCATCATCAAAATGAGGATCTAGCCCCAATCTACTCAGAGCTTGTGTTGTGTAATGTGATGTGTTATGTAGTATATTGTTTCTGTTAATTATGTATATCAGTTTTCTAGTCCCCATAACACAAGCTCTGCTTAGCTTGTTATAATATTACCGTGTGAATTGTCAAGCAACATTAATTATTTTTTTAATATTTGTTTCAGACCTACCCCAGTGACTTGGGCGCCGACTCGCTTCCCACTCCGCCCAACAGATATCCCGCCGCCCTACTCCACAGCCATCACCTTCATCGATGAAATCGGAATCAAGATCATCAGAACAACAGAACTCGTCACTGATTTACTAAGGAACACAGTCAGGGCCGTGGTCGGATGATACTATCGATTCAAATAAACCGTCTGCTAAAGTTACTAAGCCAATCACTTGACTATCACAATGGTATTATCCCAGAATGGCCACCAAAAACGCGTTGTTTTTCCACGTGGCGATTCTTAAAACCATTGTCATAGGGAAGCGATTAGTTTGGCGGATTTGGCCACAGGTCTCTCATTGTTCAAAAGTTCTCATTTAGTTATCTCAGTTAGTCACTATTATGAGAATGTGAAACCTAGTTTAAACGGAAACTTGGTTATCTTATCTCTGAAATGTAGGAAAGTTCTTTGGTCGTGTATATACGTCGATTTAGGTAGGTAGGAAGGTACGCGTGCATTCAACTATCAACTATACGTATTGAAATTGGGTGAAATATTTTTTTCTACTTTTTTATGCAAAAGTCTTTAGCAAAAAGGTCATTTACAATTAATTTGAGAAGAAATCTAGTCTAGTCTGGCTTCATTACATAAATTAAACAGTAGGTAAACGTGACCAGTAAGTATCTATCTACCTACTTGGTGACTTTCTAAATTATTACTGAGACAACAAATGTACCTACTTATTACTAGGTACATAGATACATACACGTACAAAATACATTATTATTCTATTTGAAACATAATTATTTCAGAATAAAAAATAGGTTTAAATAATCAGATACCAACATTTAATAATTTGTAACGTAGGTACCTAAGTTTGTGTATTGTTACACGACATAAAGGCACAGAGATTTTTTAAATAGCTACATACCAACATTATAACAGTAAAAAGTCATGAAATACCTACTACCTACCTACACAAAGTCCGTTGACTGACACATTCATCGCACTTTATAGGTAGGGAGGGATCATTGTAAATTTTTTTGGGACTTTCATAGAATAAAATATTCCAATGAAAGTGACATTATCACAGTGGTGACACTTATGATAAACTTTATCATTTATTTCCAACAGAGATTAATCCTAATTAAGTGTTAACTTATTATTATTGCTGAATATATAGGCATAAGTTAAGTATATACGAACTTTGTAAGCTCTAAGATAAACATTTGGAAGAGACGGTAGTACTTTGACCCTATTTTATTTTAGTTTATAAGAAATAATGTGTATTTAAATAAAGAAAAAAAATTCAACAAACTTTTTATTTGTCTGTGAGTTTGTAAGGTACAATGAAGCAATGAAGTTTGTCACGAAGATTGTTTACTTGAAAATACTACAAATCGAAGTAGGGACCTAGTTAGTCGATGAGGTCTGAATCTGTAGGAAGTGTAGGGGTATTTTAATTCATTCGATTCGTTTCCATAACGGAAACGTCAAATTCGATTCCATTTCCGTCAGATCTTTAGAACGCTATTTGGATTTCATATCTAAACTAAGGAACCAAGGATCCAAATTCAAATGGCGCCTTTCCGATGAATTAAAATACCCGGGGTATCATGGCCATATTAAAATCCATAGTAAAAGTATTTAAAAAAATCCATAATAATCCAAATAGAATTAAAAAAAAATCCCGCCCGCACAGTATGACCCCATAGAACTTTGACTTTATGTCCTTGACCACGGACTCTACATAAGGTTCCAAATGGCCCAGATTTCCGCAAATGACCCGGAATTTTGCATCTTGTCCGGTATCCAGTAACCGTACCTTATCTTTCCGTATTCCGAAATCTTACTAGTTTTATTTAACAAAATACCTACTATAGCAACTAATGGCACGGCTGGCCTGCCGGCCGTGACGTCAAACAAATACCTACTTACATAGGTAAAACATATTTAGGTAATTAGATCCCCCTATTTATTTTCAACTTTACTTTTGCCTCATTATGTTTATTATTTATTTTATTTCGTAATTTATAACACCTCTCGTTTTATTCAAGAACCCGTCTCAGTCTGAATGGCAAGTGAAAATGTAAATTGCTATAATTTTTTGAGAAGGCTCTTTGTGATTGATGCTCTTAGACGAACTGTTGTTGCGTGGCACCCCTGCCCTGTTTGAAGAAGCATGCATGGCATGACAGACTGTGGGTTATAGAAAATCAAACTATTTTACACTTTCATTTCCTTCAGCTATACATAACGTAGCAAAGTGTCGATTAGTTACATTACCAACTCTACTTACCTATACTCAGTTCTATGTAGTTTAGGTAATTATTTATCATGATGTTAACTTAGGTATATTATATCTAGATTCACAAATATTTATTGTAACCTAAAGAATTATAAAATCAAATAAATAGGTATTGTTGGAAAATATATAAAAATACGGAGCTTGTGTTATACCCACTACCTCCGCTTAGTTGGGCTATGTAGGTACCTAGGTAGGCATAATATGATGTGTGAATTTTACAGCATTATTTATTAACTAGCTGGTGCCCGCGACTTCGTCTGCGCATGATTAGTATTTGGAGTACTCGCGATTTCACTTGCGTAATTCCCTTTCCCGTGGGATTTTCGGGATAAAATAAGCCTATTTCTTATTCCAGCTTATAATCTATCTCTATGCCAAATTTCATCCAGATCTGTTCAGCAGTTTTTGCGTAAAAGAGTAACAAACATCCATCCATCTATCAATCTATCCATCCATCTATCCATTCATACTTACAAACTTTCTCGTTTATCAGTTCAATTCAGTTTGGTACCCCTGGGCTATACGGGTTTTCAAAAATTTCTCACAGCAGAACGACGCGTACACACGCGTCGTTCAGATGCTGTGAGAAATTTTTGAAAACCCGTATAGCCCAGAGGAACCAAACTGAATTCCGGGATAAAATGTACCCCATGTCCAATCGTCCCGAGTTCCATTCGAATTCATTCAATTCCGTCGTGATGCGTGGTTAAAGAATTTTTCTTTCACCCTCTCTCCTAGGGGAACCTTACTGAATTCCGGGATAAAAAGTATCCCATGTCCAATCGTCCCGAGTTCCATTCGAATTCATTCAATTCCGTCGTGATGCGTGGTTAAAGAATTTTTGTTTCACCCTCTCTCCTAGGGGAACCATACTGAATTCCGGGATAAAAAGTATCCCATGTGCTTCCTTGTACTATGAACTCAAATCGTCCCGAGTTTCATTCCAACTCATTCATCAGTTTCGGCGTGATGCGCGGTAAAGGAATTTTACTTTCATACCCTCTCCCATGGGAACCTTACTGAATTTCGGGATAAAAAGTATCCTATGTCCTTCTTCGTAGTATGACCTATAATCATGCCGAGTTTCATTTCAATCCATCAAGTAGTTTCGGCGTGATGCACGTTTACGATACAGACAGACAGACAGACAGACAGACATGAATGAAAAAAATTACAGTTTTGGCTTGAGTATCGTTATTAGAGTGCCCTCCAAAAAAAATTTTCAAAATATCTTCAATGTACAGAATTGGACCTGTTACAGTTTTATTATAAGTATAGATATTTTATGAAGACACACATTATTATTCAGATAATAATATATCAGAGCAAATCAGAAAATGTTCATGAATAATTTTAATCGTCTCTCGTTTTTCACCTCGAAATAAGTACTTATAATATAACTAGCTGTTGCCCGCGACTTCGTCCGCGTGGTATTATTTATTCCTTCAATTATAATAATTGTAGATTGAAATATACCTTATAATGCTTCTTTAAAGACAACATTCGACATAAAATGGTTAGCCGTCTTACACGGGAGAAACCAACACAGATCTCCACAAAAAGTATACCTAAATGAAAATGACGCATAGTCAATCCTTGGTGAATAATATGTACTTAAACGCACTTTTTTCTTTATCAATCCAGGGTATTTGTAAATAATCTGAATCTTCAGATAAAACCGTCATTCTATTGAGCAAGTATCGAGCAGCGTTGTTCTTCGATTTCTTGCAGTCGTATTTTATTTACTCTCTCCCTTTCTCTTAGTAATAAATACTCACATTCCTGATGTATGCGTTCATAGCCATCCCTGGCTAAATCTTATCGTTGCTGGTGTCGATCATCAGGTCTTTTCTCCTCACGCTGGAATAAAATGTGTGAGGCGTAAGATAATGAATGACTCTCACGATCAGCTGTAATTCATGTTTCTCTTTCTTGGCTGGTTTTCAGCAATCGAGACGCAGCCGTGCGGCTACGCTGAGAGCTCAAGCGAGACTCTCTTTCAGTAAAGGTCTCTGAGACTCGTGACAACATAATTATGGCGTTCTCGATGAGCTGTAACCCGTGCATCCCTTTCATGGCTGGTTTCAAGGGATCGAGACGCAGCCGATCTGCTACGCTGAGAGCTTATGCGAGACTCTCTTTCAGTAAAGGTCTCTCGAGACTTGTGACAAAGTATAGCCTTCTCGAGCAGCTGTAAGCCATTCTCATCACATGTCTTTCTGGTTCATCTAGTTTCCAGTGATCTAGAGGCAGACGCCGAAGTAACGCTGAGAGCTCAAGCGAGACTGTCTGTCAGTAAGGTCTTTAAGACTTATGACAACTTATGGCATTCTCAATCACCTGTAAGCCGTACGTACAGTTCTTTCTTGGCTGGTTTCAAGAGATCGAGACGCAGCTCCAATTCGCTGATGATATAGTCGTAATGGTGGAGTCGCTAGAGGAGCTGACCCACATGCTGAACGGCCTAGTCGCAGCCCCGCAATGCATCGGTCTTAGTTTGAATTTGGATAAAACCAAAGTCATGATCAATGCCCAAATTGTTGCAGTACCGACCGTCGTAGATGGCCACCTTCTTGAAATTGTTTCCAAGTACACTTACCTTGGGCAAATACAAAATACAAAAATAAAATACAAAATGTTTATTTCATTTTCAGAAAGTTACAGTGTCTTATAATGTGCTCGGAACCTCCTTTTAAGTATAGAATAGGTACTTGTATTAGGAGGCAACGCTCTTCCATATCATACTTAAATATTAAATCGTTACTAAGGAACAGATTGTGCAGTTAGGTAAAAACAATTTTAAGAAGGAGGACAAAAGGAAGATCCAGCTAGGCTGCATTTGGGAAACTACGTCAGGTTTTCCCGTCATCTATACCGGAATGTTTGAAAACTAAAGTTTTCAATAGAGCGTCCTTCCCGTAATGACCTGAGCCGTGGTCACTCACGGTAGGGCTGGTCCACCATTTCAAAGTCACTCAGCGAGCTATGGAAAGAGCTATGCTCGCAGTTTCTTTGAATGACAGGATTCGTAACGAATACATCCGACGGAGCTCAAAGAAGTAGCAGTGATAAAGATAAAGTGGCAGTGGGCCGGCCATATCTAGCGAAGAACCGACAACCGTTGGAGTAAATGTGTTTGAGTGGAGACCGCAACTCGGCAAACGTAACGTATGACGCCTCCGGCCATGTGGGAACGATCTGCGAAATACTGTTGGCATATATTGGATGCGGCTAGCTGAAGACTATGACGCTCATTAAGGGAGGCCTATGTTCAGCAGTGGACTAAGGTTGTTGATGATGATTTTGATGATGATGAGTTGCAGCTGTGTGGCTACGCTGAGAGCTAAAGTGAGACTTTCTTCTAGTGAATGTTTCAGAGACTCGAGACAGCTTATGGCTCTCACGGTCAGCGCTCTATCGCGTAATCCTTAACCCACTACTTTCCGAGACAACGTATGGCGTTCAAGATAGAGCGAGAGAGCTTATAAGTTAGGCTTATCGTTGAGAAGGACTTTCCATACTGCGGGCAGTAGCCTCGCGTTTCCGCTCGCCGCAGAGAGTCATGTCCCACGATATTCATTAGATTCTTGGGATCTAATAATCCTACATTTTTAGCTTCTCTTGAGTACTGAGAGCGACTCGACCTTTTTCTGGGCATGGTACCTTACGTTGTTAAACAAAGATTTTTTTTTATTTTTACCTACAAAAATAAAGAAAACGTAAGAAAATAATTTAAATTTAGGATATGTATTACTAATGGCCTACGGAGCTGAGACGTTGTCCACGTCTCAGCTCCGTAGGCCTGTTGGATTGGTAATACATATCTTACTCTCACGGTAGGGCTGGTCCACCAGTTCAAAGTCCCTCAGCGAGCTATGGAAAGAGCTATGCTCGAAGTTTCTCTGAACGATAGGATTTGTAATGAATACATCCGACAGAGAACTAAAATTATCGACATAGCTCAAAGAATAAGCAAGCTGAAGTGCAGCGGGCCGGCCATATCTCGCGAAGAAACCGACAACCGTTGGGGTAAACGTGTTTTTGAGTGGAAACCGCGACTTGGCAAACGTAGTGAAGGACGCTCTCCGGCCAGGTGGGATGACGATCTGCGAAAGACTGCTGGCACATGCTGGATTTGGCAAGCTGAAGACAGGGCGCTATGGTGCTCATTAGGGGAGGCCTATGTCCAACTGTGGACTAATATAGGCTGATGATGATGATGAATTCAACAGAAAATATTGCTTTTACTGATAGAATACAAATTATTTTTTAATATCTTTGAGTCATGCATGACCATCCGCTCGCGCGTTCTGAACCCGCGCGACAAACCTGCCTTTGTGATATTCAGCGCCGAACTGAGCACTCTTGGTACCTATAGGTACCTACCGTATGTATACTTTCATATGCGATTAGCAAAAAGAAGTTAATATTAAATAACATGATAATGGCAGTATCAGTATTCAGTACTTACTCAATTAAAGTTCTTTAGCTATCCCACGGGAAATCTTTAATTTATCGGGATAAAAAGTATCCTATATGTTGACCAGGGATATAAGCTACCACCATACAAAATTTCATAACAATCGGTCCAGTAGTTTCGGAGTTTATCCCGTACAAACAGACAAACAGACAAACCGACAAACAGACAAACAGAGAAACAAAAAAAATTAAATAACACCAAATAAGTTTTATTATACTTCTTACATCTCCCTGACTCGGTTTATGGCATTTTTTTTCATTGTACAGAAATTTGACCTCTACAATTTTATTATATGTATATAGATAGATACTTTTAATGATAAGTACTTATAGGTAGGTAGGTACTAGTGGAAGCGCTTGTTCGCTCGAACTTTTTTTAATGATTGATTAGTTAGCTGTTTCTTATTGACTACTAGCTGATGCCCGCCACTTCGTCCGCGTGGTTTTTTATTCCTTAAATTATAATAATTTGTAGATCGAAATACCTTATAATGCTTCTTTGAAGGCAACATTCGATATAAACTGGTTTGGAACAATGGATAGCTGACTTACACAGAGGAGAAACTAACATTAAGCCTAACAAAACGTATAAATGAAAATGAAGCATAGTCAATCCTTGGTGAATATGTAAACGCACTTTATTCTTTCTCAATTCATGGTATTGTAAATAATCTGAATCTTCAGATGAAATCGACATTCTATTGAGCAACTACCGAAGTCGATCAGACTCCAACCGAGCTTGGTGTTGTTCTTCGGTTTCTTGCTGTCGTATTTCATTTACTCTCTCCCTTTCTATTAGTAATAAAGTCTCGCATTCCTGATGTATGCGTTCATTATCATCCCTGGCTAAATTTTATCGTTGCTGGTGTCGATCACCACGTCTTTGTAAAGCTCTAACAATATTTTGACGATTTCAAGCATTAGGTAAATGCTACTCACGCTGGGTAAAAGTTTGTGAGGTGTAAGATAATGAATGACTCTTATAATCAGCTGTAAGTCATGCTTCTCTTTCTTGGCTAGTTTTCAGCGATCGAGACGCAGCCGTGCGGCTACGCTGAGAGCTCAAGCGAGACTTTCTTTCACTAAAAGACTCTGAGACTCGTGACAACGTATGGCGTTCTCGATCAGCTGTAAGCCGTACATCCCACTGGTTTCCAGCGATCTAGACGCAGCTGCGATTCGCTGATGACATAGTCGTAATGGCAGAGTCGCTAGAGGAGCTGACTCACATGCTGAACGGCCTAGCCTCAGCCTCGCGATGCATCGGTCTTGGCATGAATTTGGATAAAACCAAAGTCAGGATCAACGGCCAAATTTATCCAGGACATATAGATCCGCTATGGCACGTCTTCGTTCTTGGAGAGTCATGAAATGAAATTTGCGACATCTGCATATATCGTAGAAATCTTTTCTGTACACCCTCTGAGCGAGAGATATACATATTATTACTTAGGGTTACATACCTGTAAACCATATTCCTAGTGGCTGCGCACATAAAACCAGTAGAGTATTTTAAAAGTTTTTACATTTGAGAAATCGCGGGACATCCTGAGGTTGAAACATAACGCTTTCGATGCCTTCCCAACTATTCAAATCAGAGTTTACTATCAAACTTAACGCGCAGATCTTTTATCTTGACTACCCTTGTTAATTGAGTGTTTTGAAGAGTAAAATTTAATTTAAGGACTAAAAGGCTTACGGGTAAAAGAATAGACATAGCATTTAGAAATGTTTAAATCGAGCTTCTTGAGTATGCAATAGTTTTGAAGGCGGTCTAGGTCATCATGGAGGCAGGCCACGTCAACTGCCTCTTTTTCAGGATAAATGTTTGAAAACTAAAGTTTTCAATCAATGCATCCTACCCGTAATGACCTGAGCTGAGACGTGGACACTGACGGTAGGGCTGGTCTCCCAATCCAAAATCGCTCAGTGAGCTATGGAAAGAGCTATGCTCGGAGTTTATCTGAATGACAGGATCCGTAACGAATATATCCGACAGAGAACCAAAGTTATCAACATAGCTCAAATAATTATCAACTGAAGCTGAAGTGGCAGTGGGCCGGTCATATCTCGCGAAGTACCGACAACCTTTGGAGTAAAGGTGTTCTTGAGTGGAGACCGTGACTTCACAAACGTATTGTAGGACGCCCTCTGGCCAGGTGGGATGACGGTCTGCGAAAGACTGCTGGCGCTGTGGCACTTATTAGGGGAGGCCTATATCCAGCTGTGGACTAACATAGGTTGATGATGATGATAGGACGCAGCCGTACGGCTACACTGAGAGCTCAAGCGAGACTATCTTTCAGTAAAGGTCTCTGAGACTCGTGACAAAGTATGGCGTTCTCGATCAGCTGTAAGCTGTACATACATCCCACTGGTTTCCAGCGATCTAGAGGTAGACGCGTATGGGGTTCTCGATCAGCTGTAATTCGTGCATCTCTTTCTTCACTGGTTTTCAGCAATGGAGACGCATTCGTGCGGCTACGCTGAGAGCTCAAGCGTGCCTCTCTTCCAGTGAATGTTTCAGAGAGTCGAGCGTAGTCCTTGCCTCACTACTTTCCCAGACAACGTAATGACGTTCAAGATCAGCTCTTCATAGATCAGCTGTTCAAAGTCGCTCAGCGAGCCTTGGAAAGAGCTATGTGAGGAGTTTCTCTAAAGGATAGGATTCGTAATGAATACATCCGACAGAGAACCAAAGATATCGACATAGCTCAATGAATTAGCAAGCTGAAGTGGCAGTGGGCCGGCCATATCTTGCGAAGAAACGACAACGGCGACAACCGTTGTCTTACACATGTTCTTGAGTGGAGACCGCGACTTGGCAAACGTAGTGTAGGATGTCCTCCGGCCAGGTGGGATGACGATCTGCTAAATACTGCTGGCAGATGCTGGATGCGGCAAGCTGAAGACAGGGCGCTATGGTGCTCATTAGGGGAGGTTTATGTCCAGCAGTGGACAAATATAGGCTGATGATAATGTGAATCCAACAAAAAATATTGCTGTTACTCATATAATACTTACAAATTATTTTTTAGAATCTTTGAGTCGTGACCATCCGCAATAGCCCGCTCGCGCGTTCTGAGCCCGCGCGACAGGCAGCCTTTGTGATATTCAGCAGTGAACTGAATTATCTCGGTATAGGTACCTACTATATGTGTACTTTCATATGGGATTAGTAAAAAGTTGTTAATATGAAACTTCATGATAATGGCAGACTCAGTAATCTGTACTTAATCAATTAAAGTTTATTAGCTATCCCACGGGAACTCTTTAATTGATCGGGATAAAAAGTATCCTATATGTTGACCAGGGATCTAGGCTACCATCATACAAAATTTCATTAGAAGCGGTCCAGTAGTTTCGGAGATTATCCCGTACAAACAGACAGACAAACAGACAAACAGACAAACAGAGAAATAAGAAAATTGAAAAAAAATGAAATCAATTGTATTATACTTCTTACATCTCCCTGACTTGGTTTATGGCATTTTTTTTCATTGTACAGAAATTCGACCTCTACGATTTTATTATATGTATAGATAAGTTTTTGTGAAATTTGCCTTGGCATACCTACCTAGAATGGTTTAGAACAGTTAGATTCTAGAATCGAAACATGATCTCAAAACTTTGCACGCACGATTTATTCATTGAAATATTGAACACAGACTGAAAGAACTGGGCACACCAATTTTCATCTCATCATATTCATCTATTGTACCTATTAAGTATATCAGTCATCTAGTACCTACCCATAACACAAGCTCTGTTTAGCTTGGGGCTAGATGATGCTGTGTGCACTTTCCGGATATATTTATTTATTTATATTCATCTCGCTAAATAGCGATCGGAGCTAACAAAAACAGCTAGATACCTACCTACTGAAATAATTCAAGCCAAAATAAAATCAATTTGCTGCCCGCTGACGTATTGATATGTTGTTCGCCGTCTTTGAGGGATTTCCATAAAACTTATTTAGTAGAAAACTTTTTTTGGTATTCTGAATGATTCATAAGGAAAACATGAGGTTTAGGTACCCCAAGTAATGTAAAGCAGGTAAAATTCTTGTTCAGTGATGACTAGTGACGATGATGCACTAGGTAGGTACATGGCAATTAGAATAGGGGCATACCAATCAGTTCCATAGAATAGGATAATCACCTAGCTAATGTGTTGCAGTGTCATAAGAGGGTACATGCTTGATACATTAAGTTAAAATTAGACTTATAATAATTAAATAATCTTGAATTAAGACTTTTTAACATTAATTGTATTTTGATTTAAAACTATCAAACTTTAACAACAAATCAACAACTATCCTACCTAAATTGTATAATAATTTAATAAGCTTCTTATTAATTTGAGGTGTCTGGCTAATCTAAAACATTATGCTATAATCAACTAAGTAACTGGATGATAAAATTTAACTTAGGGTCAACAAATTACATCATGGAGCAACAGATAATGAAAAAGTAAAATAGATGCTTCACAATATTTATTTCAATAAATTTTAAATATCACATCTACAACAGAAGATTATGTTGGCACCATACATATATCTATAAATATATAATAATAATAAATATATAATATATGTACTGACAACATCACATCACAATACAGTCATGGATAAATATGAGATTTTGATCCCTTATTGTCTTTCTAACAACAAAATAGGTACATTAAAAGCTCATTTGTGGAATATGACATAGCACAATATTTGAGCAACTTAAAAACTTTAATCTTATTAAAACAACAATCTTAGAATATTGGCAAGTTATTCAACAATCAGCTCTGAAATATTATTTTTAGTTACAAGTGCTACCAAGCTGCCATTGGCGGGCCTTTCCTGGCCCTTGATCCACTTATCAAACAGCTGAGCCACGAAGGTCAACGGGGTCCATGTACTGAAGTCAGCTTTCGGCATCCATTTACGGTTCATTTCAGTGTCTAATGTAACAGGCATAATGGCTACAGCCAGAGAGTTTTCAGGGAGTCCTGAATCCTTTGAACCAAGAGATTTAGTAAGATGGTGAACAGCAGCCTTAGCCATACCATAACCAATCATGCCAGGGGTTCCATCCAGAGCAGCTTTGGCACCAGTTAGGGCAAGGAGGCCCCCAGGGGCTAGGTATTTGGAGGCGATGGTGGCGGCTATGGTGGAGCTCCATACGGATTGACGCCACATGAGGTCGGCCTGTTTGCAGAGCTCCTTGCTCGCGTTGCCGCCGGCCCAGCCGCCGGCGACGCAAATCACAGCATTCACTTTCTGACCTTGGAGTGCCGCCGCGAGCTCGTTCACGACGTGTTCCTCCTGTTGCACCCACGACGCCTCTTTAGGCACGGTGATGTTGAGGTCCGCTAATTCGTTGGGGTTTAGATCGATGTTCGCAACCCAGAAGTTGGCTGACTTGAAATGGTTGACGCATGCAGCGCCGAGCGCGCCCCTTCCCCCGTAAACAACGATCCTGCCGGCCATGGTCACGTGTTGCGCTGGTCGCTGGTAGCCGTGAACTGACGGAGCAGAGCTAAGCAGGCCGGGGCGCGCTTGCGGTAACCTCGTTCGACTCTCACTTTTTGTCACGCGCAGTCGTGTGTAAGATCGATTGTGCGAGTGGGAAAATATTTCTATTGTTAGGGCTCTTAGCAGGATTGGGTTATTCTTGCTAATTGGTAGGAAAGTATTTGATAAGCTTCGGGTAAACATGGGCTCAACGTGGAAAATTATTTTAGACAGTTTTCCATGATTTTTTTATTCGTAGAAAAACAAAACAACTTCTTCAATCAACTTCTTGTTTTATGGCGCCGATTTCATGTCAAAACACAATTTTCTGACATTGACAGCCACGTGTAAACGTTTTTTTTCATGTTAACGACTTTTGTTTTATTAGTACGGAGCCATACTAAAAGAAGTTGATGTTTTATAAGTTTGTTTGAAAGTCTCCACACACAGAAGCCGGAGGCAGAGGAGCGCAGGCGAAGCCCTAGGCGCGAGCCGGTTTTGTCCTATGACACCGCGCCGCCACCGCCTCCGGTGTGTATGTAGTCTTTCATATGATTCAATAGGATACAACTCGCACGCCTTCACCTCCGCTTCGCCTCCAGCTTCTGTGTGTGGAGACCTTTAAGGTACGTGGCGAAAAGCAAGCGACGCCACACAACAAGAAGTTGAAGTTGAAGCGGAAGATTCAAAATATCAAATTTTTTTGCAAGTTGTCGTTGAAATAAAACACTCGTTTTGGTGTAAGTGAATCATTTATTTCATGAAAGGCCTTACGTTTTAGCTACTCTGTACATAATTTACTAACAATAACGTCCTCTAGGTACCTAGGAATAGTTTTCTTGGTGTTCGAGAAGTAGGTGGGTAAGTACTTGTTTACCTATGCATTTTAATAGGTATCTACCTACTTCTATCTAGTTGTATTTTCTTTGTTTCTTTACGTTTTTCTAGCAATTTTTAAAATTATAATTATTAAATTTAATAAAGGCGTGCGTGCACTTTTATCTAACGAATTTAGATAATAGTGTCTTTCGGTAGGTACCTTACATACCTAGCTACAGAAGTTATTACCATTATACGTAGATAAGTTTAAGGATTACTTATCAGATTTTATTAGACCAAATATGTACATTATAAATCTATATTTTGTTGCGATAATTAGTATGCTTAATTAAGGGGCCAGCGGATGATGAACTCCCCATACAAACGGAATACCTAACAAAATTATTTTGTAAGTCGTCTTTGTCCGAAATTATAAAAGTTTTCAGTTATAATGTTTGGTAGGTATTACGGAACACCGGAACGCCTCGAATTAGAGTTTTGTGCAGCCATCGCCGGCCCCATAAAGAGAAAGAACTATCTCCTGCCCGCGATTTTCCGGAATAAAAAGTAGTCTCAGTAATATGTTATTCCAGGTCAAGAGTAGCACCATGCCCGATCCGTTCAGTAACTCAAGCATCAATAGGTAGGTAACAAACTTCCAAGAATTATTAAAGTGAGTAGGTAACAGTACTCACGTGATGTGAAATTATAACTGTATAGGTAATTATTATGTAGGTACTTACCTATTAATATCGGTTTTAGGATTTAAATCTATAAATTGTGGGATATACCTAACTTACATTATTCAGACCAAGTGCTATGGGTACTTAATAATTCTAATGTGCGTGCACTAAATAAAAGCAACTTAAAATAAGCAGATTGCTATGTAAGTTTTCTATCGAGCTCTACTGAAAAAAAGATAGAGATGATAATGTTGACAGTGATACTAATGGCTTTGAAGGCTAAACTGGTGTTATTTAAAATCTCAGCTTTACGTTGATGATGTAGATGGTTGATGTTGAATACACAGCAAAGAACCACTGCTACGATGGCCGAGATAACCTTTAGAAAAAATAAAAATAAAATATAAACAAACACAAAAATAAAACAAAAAATAGCGGGTTGTTTATAAAATGAACGAAGATACTTTATAAGCTTTATAATAATAATATTATGCTACGTCGTAAACCTCACTGAAAGTATTACTGAAAAAGGTATCAAAAATTTTAATGAAGGTTTTGCCAAATTCAATAAAATCAAATAAGATCTCTTAGTGCTAATCTCCTTGGTCAACATTTTAATGCTTAGTTAGGTACTTTGTTTGCGGTTCCAAATTCAAAACTCAGTAGGTAGGTAAGTACCTACTCCTTTGGGAAAACGTAGAATATTACGATATATTTTACGATCTACCCAGTACCTGCATGAAAATATCTGTGAAAATATTTACCGAGGAGTAGGTAAATATTATGTACGTAACTAGATAGTGCGATCTACTTCGAAATTCGAACTAATTCTTGTTTTGAAGGCGAAATATACCTACTTAACTGCTGAAAAATGCCTAAATATATTTTGTTTTATTTACTTGTAGTTAGGTAGAATGAGTTTAAAGTACCTTGTGGAAAAGCTATCTTCGTCTTGGGCGTATTTATTAAATTTCCTCTAGCACTTACGATTCAATGACGTAAACGTGACGTAAGACCACTTAAGACTCTGATTTATCCCCTATCCCCATATTGTTAGTACCTGCTATTGAATTCTAAAACGAATGAACAATTAATGGTTTGAAATTATGGCACCGATCATACACTTATGTTTTCGTATTACTTATTCAATTTACTAGGTAAGGAAATAACAAATGAATCACAAAAAATACATGCGACAAAACAATCTAGGTACTTAGAGGTGTTTGTAAAGATTAGTACGTAGTACCTAAGTCTTAAAGGGGTATTACACTACACGGTATTCAGGGACCCTTACCCTAACTAAGAGTGTAATAAGATTTAGGGTCCCTAAGGGACGGACCCGGACCCGGACGATATTCAGGTCCCCGTAGTTAGGGCCCGGAATAACGTGTAGTGTAATACCGCTTTTAATTTAGTTTATGGCAAAAAAATAGGAATGAAAATGCGATGTGAGCTACAGAATTAAGAAATGACATTATTATGGCATTATCTCCTAAATGTTATATTTCTATATCTTTTATACTAGTATAAAATTTGTTGCACATTTTTGTTCTTTCTTTAAAGTTTCATGAATTTTACTTCTTGATAAGTTTATTCTTTTTAGACTGTTGCATTGCGACCGCGGATTCAAGACTATCCATCATCCAGATAGCGTTACCATACAGAGCTGTTAGCATCAGAGCTATAGATACTCGGTAGAGCCAGTTGGCTACTTCTTTGTAAATCTGGGGCCCTTCTACCAGCAATATGTATTGATAAAATATGTGCGCGATCATCTGAAAAAACATATCGTATCATAGTCGTTGGAATAAAGATTTTTGCAGTCGACTGTTCGGCATTTTTATAAAGTCTTATTTAAAATGTATGGTCCTTAACATACCTAATCATAACAATAATTTATCAAGAAGTTATACGTCTAATGAAATCTCTTGTGAATTCTGCAAGGCGACAAAAATGAAAAAAGAAATACTTAGGTGAATTACGACGAAAATAGCGCAGATAAAGTATATAATTCGGTAACAAATAAATAAGTGAAATCATTTGTCACAATGAAAGAGAGAAAAAAGTCAAAGATTCTAGCATCTACATCTTTGAAAAAAGTCAATAAAGTCGTGATTTTCTGAACTAATAAATGTTTTACCCGAACCGAATTGCAGATAAAATAATTATTAATGAGGTAAACCCTGAATACTCAAACGCAAATAATTTTAGTAAGGTATCTTAGGGCTCTTTATGTAATTATTGACAGGTTTTCACTGAAAGCTGTGAATAAATCGCCCAGACATGCTTATAAATTTAAGTTGCGTCTAGGTATTCGACCTTATCTGAAATAATATAGGTATTTAAAAAAAAATAATTAAAATAAAATTTGATAAATTGAATCGGTAAGTACATTACCTACCCGTTAAAACATGCATAAAGCGAAAGCGAATGAAATTAATGTCGTAGGTTTTTCAGTTTTCTCTGAATATGTATGCTGCATCGGAACCAAATTGCAAGTTATTCTTGACCTACAATAATACGTTCAAAAAGTAGGTAGGTACGTAGGTACCTAGCTGCTGAAATAATTACGTACCTACATTGGTAACTTATATTATAACTTAACTAATAATTTACTAACCTGTACACTAACTAAAAGTTAAATAATGTAGGTGTGTTATGCAGCAGGAGCAGTAAGATTCAGTTTCATTCTATATTCGCTTTGTAAACTATTCAACCGCTCCAACACTAAAGGGTTGCTCGAATATTCTAGACCGAGGCCTGATATCAGCAAATTGATGGTGGATATAAGAAATATAAACATAATAATGACGTCATTGAGGACGAGAGCTGAGGGCTGATCCTCGCTGTTGTTCAGGTCCAATCCTCCGATCACCACGAATAATAATCCGACAAGTAGCTAAAACAAAATTTGCTCTAAATTTTTCAAATTTTCAGAATCAAGATTAGAAATTTGTTTTACAATTTTCCGTATCAAGATAATTTAAGGCTTAGTGAACTTCACTGGCCTGCAAAATGTCACACGTTTAAATTTTTTTTTCTTAACTGTAGAAGTTACGAAAGAAGGCATACTGACCACGAGGTTTCGGAGCCTATTTTTGGGGAATATTCACCCATTCTTCTTTTAGTGTATTATTATCAGTGTATTAGTTACCTAATAATCTATAGTTTGCCATAATATCAAAGAAAGTTGATAAAATTTGCCTTAAAACGTAATTAGAAATATTTAACATCAATAACACATTTAAAAGTGTGATAGGTAAGTACTTTGTTTTGCTTACCAAGCAGCTAAAACAGCTTGCCTGCTTGCTTTCTAGCTAAAACAGCTAGCTTCAATAAAAAATAGAAGCCTTGCATATAGGTATCTACTACTAATCAAAGAACTTTATTTCTTTACGCTTACAAAACTAAGACAAATCAAATTTTAAACAATAAATTGATTTCAAATAAGGAATCAAGTCTTCACTACAAACTAAGCTTTAATCATAGTGATACGATACTAGGTACTACTACTATTCATAGTATCGTATCGTCCCTTGTATATTTAGCCAAAGAGGAATCAAAGCACGAGATGAGGACTTGGAGGAAGGTAATAACGAAAGCTAGCCCTGTGGTGGTATAGTTGATGTACAAGGCAGATTTCCGATGCTGCGGCTTGTGGAACATGCAATCTCTTAGCAGATTCAAGGAGAGCAGCATCAGCCCCATCAGCACCTATATCATCGTTAAAGTTCGAAACACACAGAAGCCGGAGGCGAAGGCGTGCGAGTTGTATTCTATTGAATCATATGAAAGCCTACACACACACCGCAGGCCGTGGCGGCGTGGTGCCATCGGAAAAACCGGCACGCCTTCGCCTCCACTCCGCCTCCGGCTTCTGTGTGTTTCGAACTATCTGTCAACTTACATTATCTTAATAAAAAATACTAAATTAAAGGTAATAAGTATTCAGTACCTATATCATCTATCAGTATAATCCATCATGATGCTTGGTAACGCCAAAATCTGAGGCTGGACTTGTATAGCTGTTTAGGCGCGCACATATGGAAAGACCAATCTTTTCCACCCTCAACACGCGCTGATAAGATAATGTTTTATTTTATTGTTTAACCCATTAGTGTCATATACTTACATAATTGTATTTCCCTTCTTAGTGTAATTTTTTTATTTTAAAAATAAAAAAATTATGTGTGAATAGGTGTCATGGTTTTCATCTGATAACGGTAGACTTTTCTTTTGCCATACGTTTGTTTTCTTTTGTATGGGTTGAATGAAACATGGAAATCTAAATAATATGTCACTATTTAGATTTCCTAAGCCTATGTCCGGCTGTGGACTAATATAGGATGATGATGATGATGATTTAGATTTCTGTGGGTTGAATTGAAAAGACAATGTAAAATTTGTGTGAATTGATTAAATCATCATTTTGTATTTACGATTATTTAGTATTTCACATGTTGGATGAAAATTTGGGGAGAGTTAACAATACAAGTAAATCTCTAGCATTATTGTATTAAAATCTATTTCCTCGCTTTGCAGAGGTCATACATGTAGGTACCTATCCTATTTATATATTTGTACTTAGGTACCTACTAAATACATTTAGAAGGAATCTTAGTAAAAATTAATTCACTCTTGTAAATTGTTATATCTACATTAATATTTAATGTGAATGTGTCGTATTAGAAGGGCGAGTGAAAGGCAAACGAAATGACAGGTGTATAAGAACCCATGACACAGCTATTATTATTAGCCTTATTTGCATCGATCTACCGTTTAAATCTAGTTCTAGACAGTTTAAAGCAATTAAAAACCGATGTTAAATTGCCTGTTTGAAGAAAGGAAATGATTGATGTTCTTTGTATGGACTTTAAAATCTTTTAGGGTCGATTTGTTTTGTTTTTGTTGAAAATGAATAGGTACATATGTATCAAATTATCAATGTATAGTTATCGTAATTTAAACAATACCTGTTATTATTTAAACAATACCTACGTTCAAAACAACAAACTAATTGTGGTATCTTCGTAAAAATCTTTAAAAATATAGAGTACAGTACATCGGGGTCAATAGAAACATAAGGGTGAATAGAAATGGGCAAAATACTGGAGCAACACATCCTTTTGTAGAGGTCAGATACATTGACACAAGAAGAACAGACCGACTAAAGATACCTCCACTGCTACCAACCAGATAATGTCTAGCTTTTCTATTCACCCCGGAGTTTCTATTCACCCCGTTTTAGGCTGCCTGTCCATTGACGCGAAGAGAGGCAGCGCGGAGCGAAGAAACGAGGAAATATTAACCAATAGGATTGCCAATCTCCGCTCCGCTTTTTCATGCAATCCTATTGGTTAATATTTCCTCGTTTCTCCGCTCCGCCGGCTCGCTCCGCTTCAATGGACAGGATATTATTATAGTAAACCCACCTGCAGAACGATTGAGATGCTAATAAGCACAATAAGCAGCGTGTAGAACTCGTGCTGAGGGCCAACTTGCAACACATACTTCAGCTGGGCCGCGTTGGACGTCATCAGGGCTATGTCCAGCATACCCTGGGCCACTGTCTTCTTCGTGGCATACTGATTGGCGTCAAGTCCCTTCACCTGCAAGGATGTTGACTGTTTTTTATGAATTTGGTAGACTTATTATAGGTGATTTTAGATTTCGATTATAGTGTAGAAACAATCAAATCCTACGGAACGTAGTCTTCGATCTTTGAATCATCCTTATAAATTATTCGCGCCCCGGCCATAAGAATAAATAATAACTGTTATTATTTATTCTTATGGCCGTTATTGTCTATTCTTATGCCCCGGCTTCGCACGGTTTTATTATACGTATAAACCTTCCTCTTGAATCACTCTATCTATTAAAAAAAAGCGCATCAAAATCCGTTGCGTAGTTTTAAAGATTTAAGCATTCAAAGGGACATAGGGATATAGGGACATAGGGACAGAAAAAGCGACTTTGTTTTATATTATGTAGTGAAGTACTTGCGACCTGCCCGGCTTCCTCTAGAATCATCTCTCCTTTGAATGAAAATGTGCGTGAGCTTAGCCTCGTTTGTTCAATTTGTGTAAGTAGTTGGTGTAACATTTTAATTGGTATTTAATTACATTTCAACCATATTTTCAGCAATGCAATTATAGATTCAGTACATTAAAGGTAAATTAAAGCTCGGAGGGGCAGAGGGCACTTTCACCTAGACAATCAAGTGAATCCACCTCGTAAATAAACCCACATGTGTTTTGAGTTACCCCTATTTGTCTAATTAATTAATGTATCTTTGTGTTTTACCATTTTCCGATAGGAGTCACAAACACTCACGCCGACCTTATTGTAAGGCATTATTTGTATGGCGTGATCGGATGAAACTGTTTGACGCTGTTTGCCGTGATCGGTTTTAGCGTGATCGGATGGGAACAACCCTTATTTACTTATAGGTTAGGTACCTACTATCTACTTACGTATATACATAACTCATGCTGATTTTACAAAAAAAATTAAATCACAACTAACTACCATAGTTAGAAAATTTATAATTTTAACTAAGTAAATAGGTACCGGAATCTATGATGATTTAGTTTACAGTAACTAACATACATGTACCTACTACCTACTTAAGCATGCTCTCATTTAAATTATTTTAAACAAACATCAAAAAATACCATGTACCTACTACCTACCTATGCATGCTTTCATTAAAATTATTTTAAACAAGCATCAAAAAAACATCAAATCAGCAATAAAGGCTAATTTTATATATGTGATGAAAAGTACCTTATTGTATTATTCCCGGGCTAGAAATACGTCTATGCCAAATTTCAGACAAGTACGTTCAGTAGTTTTTGCTTGAAGGAGTAACAAACATCCATACATTCCAAGTACTTATGGATTTATGTAAGGAACATAAATCCATAAGTACTTTCGCGTTTATAATATTCATCATCATCACCATCATCATCAACCTATATTAGTTCACTGCTGGACATATGCCTCAATGAGCGCCATAGCGCCCTGTCCCCAGCTTGACGCTCCAGCATCTGCCAGCAGTCTTTCGCAGATCGTCATCCCACCTGGCCGGAGGGCGTCCTACACTACGTTTACCGAGTCGCGGTCTCCACTCAAGAACACGTGTACCCCAACGGTTGTCGGTTTATTTTATAATCACTACATAGTATAAAAAAAGTCGCTTTTTCTGTCCCTATTTCCCTATGTCCCTTTGACTGCTTAAATCTTTAAAACGACGCAACGGATTTTGATGCGGTTTTTTTTAATAGATAGAGTGATTCAAGAGGAAGATTTACACGTATAATAAACCATGCGAAGCCGAGGCGGGTCGCTAGTATTAAATATAGGTAAGTAATATAATATTTACAACATCGCAGACAACAGTCGGCGCCTCGTTCTTCGAACTGTCCCCCACACTGTCCGAAGCGTCCTCACTCCTTTCGTTTTCTTTTTCTTCGGCCATCACAAACTGACTGAGCACGTAGCGATCAATTTTGACGCGTTTGCAATCGAGTGCTGGTGTTAGCTGAGTGAAGATATCTTGAGGAAACGCATCCGGTGTGCGAGGCCGTTGAGACGGTAATCAGACTTTGGATTGTTAGCTACATTGATTATCTTCGTATCCGTTAGATTAGTAGACAAAATCTAATTATTATTCACTAGCGACTCGCCTCGGCATCGCACGGGTGTAGATTTTTATATACGTATTTAAACCTTCCATTGAATCACTCTTACCTATTAAAATCCGTTTCGTAGATTTAAAGATCTAAGCATAAATAGGGACAGATGGACAGCTGGAAGCGACTTCGTTTTATGCTACATAATAATTATAGTGATTTCATAAATTTCAAGCTGATGAAAGTAAGAATATATGCATACATATACCTATTTAATTGATCAATAATAAGCAATGGGTATCCGATCGAAGTGCTGTGTGCATCACATCACAATACTTAGAATTTAGAACCAATCAAACCTTTTGTACCTAACCTACTTTTAATCTAAAGGAACAACCTCATTTCAGTATCCTCTGGGCTATGATCGGAAGAACAAATTAATTACTTTACCTACTTATAATTAGAATGACGTAGTGGTAGGTAAGGTAGAATGAACGTTCTTGATTATTCAAAATTAGAAAAATAAACTAACGGAAAATTCGTGTTCACCCGTTCACCCACAGGTGGTTAGATCATAAGAATAACTAAAAACAGAGTTACTATTTACCCAGTTACCCAGTTATTATTTATTCTTATGGTTTGATTTTAAACAGTTGTTTTAAAGTTTTAGACACAATTTGATATGTAAACTTCAAAGTTGACCGACTGAATTAAATTACAACGAGTATTCATTGAAACAATTGAGCAAATACGGCAGTAAACAGTCTAGAGGTAGCTCAACTGATCCTGAACTGATATCAATACCTACCAGTCGGGAGCGACCCGTAGTCACTGGCTAATTTTTTGGATTTTTGTGCATTTTTACATGGTTAGGTGCGTACCACAAATCACGCTTACCCTATTTTGAAGTCCTGCAGGTAAAATAGCAGCCATTGTCTATTATATTCTCAGTTGCACACGCAATCCAACTAATGTGATGAGTAGGTACCTTCTACTCGACCTCTGCAGAAACCATAGGTAGGTATTGTTATTAAATTAATGAATATCCTGAAATCCCTGAATAATTTAATTTCCTTGAGTTTTATAACAATGGTAAAGCAGTAACCGTTCGATCGTTTAGTAACGAAACGGTGAATTGAGTGTTGCCGACAGTCAAAAAGACAAAGTTCCGAACCGAACGCAAAAATGGTCCGAATCATAAAAAAATCCTTTCTATAAAGTATCCGATTGTACCATCCATCAGGGTACTTTTTATCCCGAAAAAGTTGTAAGTTTCAGTGTAGTTAGGTATGTCTGTTTGTGTGCGAAAGGTCAAAAGAAAAAAGAAAACCTCTTATATATCACTAACATGTAGGAACCTAATTAAATTTAAAAAAAACTAAATTTTGAGTAGATGTTCGCAATGGAAAAATATAAACAAAAGTGATATTATTTATACTTTAGAAGGGAACTTTACCGAACTAGCTAGGAAGCTGACACAAAAGAACCACGAGCGGAGCAATCCTCGAAATGTTTTAATTTATTACTTTAAAGGCAATAATATGCCGAAATGGCAAGAAATCCATACCAATAAAGAGAGATAAGAAAACTTTAAGTGACCGATGTTCAAAATGATAATCACATTAGTGGTAATGAAAAGTATAAATAAATATCACCCCGTATAAATTTCAGCCTGGCTGTCGGCCAAAATGGCAAGAAAGGCATAGTAGCAACAAGTGAAAAGAAAGAAAGAAAGAAAGAACATTTTTTATTTACCTTACGAACTACTACAAACTTAAACTAATCTATTTAATGCTAAGCTCTACCTGACTACGATTTGTGCGTAGCAGAGCGCAAGGCAAACGTGGCTCCGCTCAGCATTGTGCTGGGTACACACACACTGGTGTATGCAGATGCACCCAGCGCTGGTTTTCAGCGGGAACCAACCTAGTCAGTGGAGGGCAGTGATCATTTAAAAATTAATTGTCGCATTTTTATTTTAGCACTTTACCTACGTATTGTTCTTAGAAAAAAAACGAAAAATAATATAAAATGTATTGAGAATGAGATCATTCTGCAATTCATCACGATTTTGTTGAGACTTGATCTCGGCAACAATCTTAACAATAATTTTAAGATTGTTGCCTTGCTGATAACAGCAAAGCTTTATTAAAACTGTTAGCCAAGTCGTATAACAAGATTACAAAGAGAAGGGGACCCAGCTATGATCCTTGAGTCATACTAGATTTATATTATATTATATTGAATTAATTATTTGAATAAAAAATATTTAACCGTATCGCCAAGATACCTTGTGAATGTACCTCTAAGAGATAAAAAAATGTTATGACACTATACCTAAGTACATAATTATAGCTACATATCACTACCAACCAAGTTTCGGTAGGCGTTGGTTTGAAAACATCCACAGAGGAAGAGAAAAATCCGAAAAGGACCAAAATAATTCGCACCGGCAACTCTCTGGCTAAATCGATGGTTACTAAACAACCATAGTGAACACAAATGCCATTGATTAAAAGTACCTATGTACCTACCTAGATGTAGATAGGTAATTGGTTGTATTGTAGGTACATCCGTTACTCAGAGCTAAAAGGCAAGAAGTAGGTTGTTCAGTTACGATTTATAAACCTAATAATTTGCTATTAACTAAGATCTAGCATTAAGTACTAAAAAACATCTTTGGATTTTAACCAGACCAGAGAAAGGCTTTTAGCGAAACAGGTTAAAACTTAAAAAACTCTCCTATTTTGTTTATAAATTTGATGGTTTTTACAAACACTATTTTGTCATCATCATCCATCAAAAAATATTTTACTTTAGATAAGTAGTAGTATAGTAGTAGTAGGTAGTAGTATAAGTCCAGTAGTAGCGGTGGACTAGTAGGTATTGGTTGATGAGGATGAAGTAGAAACACAAAAATGGCCGTGGTGTGTGTCCAGCCAGCCAATTGAAAATTTAGAAATAAATTAAAACTAGTAGGATCTACAATAAAATTGAACTTAACCTAACTGTCCGTCTGTCATTAGTAGTTGCAAACAATCTAGAGGTCGCTCGACTAACTTTCCAAGCCGTTCAAGCTTCGTCTAGGGGATAGGTGTACAAAATGATCCCCCTAAGGGAAAAGCTTGATTATGTCCAAAGTATGAAGGTTATTGAAAATGTTGAAGGAGATCAAGATGAATAATTTCAGTGCTAACGTTTTAGCATACCCTTATTTTGCGTTCTTTAACTTTTACAAGATTTATTTCAGATTTTCAAAAACATTACTGAAGGATCATTTTGGACACCTAAGTGTATAAAATGATCCCTGGGGTAGGGTCAAAATGATCCCCTATTATTATAGTTAGAATAAAAGATAAGAGTACATAATCACGATTATGTTTATTTTCAACACAAATAATAATCAAAAATAGTTTACTTAAATTCTTATAGTAGGTACCTTATGAACACTGTGTCTACATACCAAGGTAGAAATTACAGAACCTAAACAATCATTAAACATCTTTCTTTTTCTTGAGATCAGAAATATTTAATAACACATAGTTATAACTCCTCAACTATCCTTTTTTCACAGCTTCTAAAGCTTTTTTCATGGAATTTTCACTCCAGTTTTGACGTGTAGTTTTCCTTTCGTATTTGCTCGTATGATAATCTGTAAAAATATAAGCATCATGTGTATAAAAATCATTTATATATATATATATAATTGGGACGGAAAGGTAAAAAGCAATCGTACACAGGTATATAAAAAACAAACTTAAAAACATTAATTTAAGTTCTATGATTCCAGGGATCATTTTGTACCTGCAAAAAGGGATCGTTTGACCCCAAGAGCACATTTTTCATAACATGTCTAAAAATAACCTCGAAACATAACCTTATTGAGATCGTAGCATGCTTGAGAGTAAATTGAATATTGATAGGAACAGCCAGAAAAACATTCATTCGGTAAAATGCAACCAAATTTCAACAATGAAACATTATTTTTATGCTTACCTTAGATTAAACACACCAATTTTCTTTTTTCTAAAATATTTCGACGCACAACACTCACACCGCCATGACACCTTGTGAGATCACTGAGCGGGGAACGGGAAAGACGTTTGCTTATAAATCAGATAGATGGCTTTAGTAGTTTGCTGGGAACCATAGGGGATCATTTTACCTCGAGGGATCATTTTGTACACCTATCCCCTACATACGAAATTTTGGATAAATTTCAGACAGTGATTCAGGCTTTAAATTTTTTTGAACTGGTGCTGTAGATGGAAGAAAAGAACGCCGCCGCCGCCGCGCTGCCCCGGTAGAGCTACATTTTAAATTTTGCAAATAGGTACCTAGAAATAAGCCAATGTACCAGGCCTGCGAACATGCTTTTACAAAAGGATTTTAAACCTGAAAACTGATAAAGTAAGTATTATTCTTTATAATTTTGTATTAGCCTTCCAAGAACTCGGTGCGTTTCCACAATTACGCAAATCTCAAAGAATACTTAAGTAGGTACGTAAATTACGGTAGGTACCTACCTACTTAGGTACTTCCAAACTGGCAAATCCGAATAATATTAAAAGTCGTATGGCTATAAATTTGCATTAAGGTATGTCCGAAGTTTTGTTGAAATTTGGAATTTTATCAACTACAAATTACTGAAAAGACGCTTCAAGAAAAATTGGATGAACCAAGGAGTTTAAGTCAACTTTTACCTAGTTAGTACTTACAAGTATTGAGGCTTCTTTCCGACAGCGTACTATTCACTGTTGAAATAATAAAACCGTATTTAAACGTTTGCTTACAAATACAATATTATATTGGTAGGTGTATTGGTACAGTTTATTGAAAGACGGTAAGTTATGAAAAAATATTTGAAATTCGTGTAATTTTGTGAACTTCGTTCTTCCGGAGATATGTCATTCTCAATCTGTCAAAAAAATTGTTTCTATTTTCAAATGGCAATGCAATGAATGCAATGGCTTCGAATGTTTCTTTTTCATTTCAATTTCTTTGTAAAATACTAAAAAAAACATAATTATATAAACAAAACTGTGTTGGGGATAAAATAAACTTCAAGGTTCTTTTGTTTTTTATTAGCTTTAAATTAAATGATTAGTTTTTATTAATTTTTACTTGAACAACAATCATGTAGAAATCGTGCCGTGTTGTGTTGTGAAGTTGCGTTCTCCGTGTCATATGAACAGAAGTCAAGACAAAACCTTCCAGATGCTGCCTTCTATGCCCATTTTGTTCTCGAGGGAAAGCCAGGATGCTTTTGGAAATAAAATAGAACCAAGCACCAGCTTTTTCAGTCAAAGTTCTGACCTTAAACCCTTTATCAAACCTGAGGTGAGTCAGTAAAGATGCATTAATTTACTAGCTCTCTGAGTCTGTTTCACTGATGTTAAACATGATTATTTTAGATTTTTGGATAGTTATGAATATAAGCTATATTTTCCTCAATGATTTATCAAGTTTTCGTACCATAGTTGTGATTATTTACCATTTAGAGTTTGACCTACGCAACTAATCAGTCGCCATTTTTATAGTTGGACGACGTTGATATTGAATTACATTTTGACCTACATTCGAATCCTGTTGCAGCCGCCTGGGGATAAGCCTCCAGACCCTCATTCAACAAAATCAGAGACCAAAAAAGAACCAGAAGAAAAGAAAACTGATCCGCCTGTTGTTGATGACAAACCTGCTGAAGATGGTGAGTAGTCATTCTCTTTAGAGACCTATCTCTTTTCTAGAAAATCTTGTTTATTCAATGACTCATTTGTAAATAGGTGATATTCCAGACATACTAAAATCTAACCAGGGTACCCAACTTTGAAAATTTTGCTGCTTTTTAAAATATTCATAATTTTAACACTAAATCAGTGCCACTTCTTTGTTTTCAAAAAGTTGTCTTAATCTCTCGTAAATGCCAAAACAGATATCTTTTATTGATATTTTATATAATTCTTTCAGCTTATTACCATGCAAATGTGTTCCAAAAAGAATGTAAGACTTAGTTGTTTTGTATGACCTTTTCATACAAAAAAATATATATAATTACAGACATTTGCATACCAATAAACAGACTCATTATATTATATTATTGAAAAGTTTGATCACTGAACATGAAAGATACATGTTTTGGAATTTCTAAGAGATTATGACTGCATTTAAAACAAAAGAAGTTAAACTATATTGTATTAAAACAATGGGTTTAAAAGAGCAGCAAAAAATTCAGTTTAGATAGAAGCTTCTGAAATTGCAGAATACCTCTCAAACTAGTGGTTCTTGTAAACAAACAAAGCATAATTGTTTTTTTTTTATTTAATTCTAGAAAAGTTATGTAAGAAACAAAAGAAAAATTAATCTACACATTTATTATCTACTAGCTGGTGCCCGCGACTTCGTCTGCGCATGATTAGTATTTCAAGTACTTTCCCGTGGGATTTTCGGGATAAGATAAAACCTATTTCTTATTCCAGCTTATAATCTATCTCTGTGCCAAATTTCATCCAGATCCGTTCAGCAGTTTTTGCGTGAAAGAGTAACAAACATCCATCCATCTATCAATCTATCCATCCATCTATCCAATCATACTTACAAACTTTCGCGTTTATCAGTTCAATTCAGTTTGGTTCCTGGGGTATAGCCCAGGGGAACCAAACTGAATTCCGGGATAAAATGTATCCCATGTCCAATCGTCCCGAGTTCCATTCGAATTCATTCACTTCCGTCGTGATGCGTGGTTAAAGAATTTTTCTTTCAACCTCTCTCCCAGGGGAACCTTACCGAATTCCGGGATAAAAAGTATCCCATGTCCTTCCTTGTAGTACGAACTCAAATCGTCCCGAGTTTCATTCCAAATCATTCAGCAGTTTCGGCGTGATGCGCGGTAAGGAATTTTACTTTCATACCCTCTCCCATGAGAACCTTACTGAATTCCGGGATAAAAAGTATCCTATGTCCTTCCTCGTAGTATGACCTATAATCATACCGAGTTTCATTTAAATCCATCAAGTAGTTTCGGCGTGATGCGCGTTTACGATACAGACAGACAGACAGACAGACAGACAGACAGACAGACATGAATGAAAAAAATTACAGTTTTGGCTTGAGTATCGATAATAGAGAGCCCTCCAAAAAAAATTTTCATAATATCTTCAATGTACAGAATTGGACCTGTTACAGTTTTATTATAAGTATAGATTGTTACAGCATTCGTTAAATCCTACTATGCAAGAGTACAACAAAGATTCTCTTCGAACCCAATGGTGCCTACAAACAAATTTCTACAGTTCCAAACTATTTTGAGAGATTTCAACCCGAATATAGAGACCCCTATTGATCTATACAAGAAGATTGAGACCTTGTTTGGACCGGATCACAAAGACATGGTAGAAGATTTCCTGTTATTCCTGAGACCAGGACAGGCTGCCCAGGTTGGCCGCTTCATGGATAGATTCTCATTAGTACAAATGACAACCTTCATTGATTTGTTGCATGTAAGTAATGTTATTACTGATATAAACTATCTTTTAAGATTTGATGCCCCTGGATTGTAGAATCAGCCTGTTTCAAGTAAGGCTAGATTAAGGGATACCTAAAAAATAAGTGCACATTGCAGATAAAAGATTTTGCTGATTTTTGAACTAAGTACTTTACCTCTCATAAATATTTAACAACTAGCTGGTACCCGCGACTTCGTCTGCGCATGATTAGTATTTCGAGTCCTCGCGATTTTACTTGCGTAATTCCCTTTCCCGTGGGATTTTCGGGATAAAATAAAACCTATTTCTTATTCCAGCTTATAATCTATCTCTGTGCCAAATTTCATCCAGATCCGTTCAGCAGTTTTTGCGTGAAAGAGTAACAAACATCCATCCATCTATCAATCTATCCATTCATACTTACAAACTTTCGCGCTTATCAGTTCAATTCAGTTTGGTTTCCCTGGGCTATACGGGTTTTCAAAAATTTCTCACAGCATCTGAACGACGCGTACACACGCGTCGTTCAGTGATGCTGTGAGAAATTTTTGAAAACCCGTAGACCCCAGGGGAACCTAACTGAATTCCGGGATAAAATGTATCCCATGTCCAATCGTCCCGAGTTCCATTCGAATTCATTCAATTGCGTCGTGATGCGTGGTTAAAGAATTTTTCTTTCACCCTCTCTCCCAGGGGAACCTTACCGAATTCCGGGATAAAAAGTATCCCATGTCCTTCCTTGTACTATGAACTCAAATCGTCCCGAGTTTTATTCCAACTCATTAAGCAGTTTCGGCGTGATGCGCGGTAAAGGAATTTTACTTTCATACCCTCTCCCATGAGAACCTTACTGAATTCCGGGATAAAAAGTATCCTATGTCCTTCCTCGTAGTATGACCTATAATCATGCCGAGTTTCATTTCAATCCATCAAGTAGTTTCGGCGTGATGCGCGGTTACGATACAGACAGACAGACAGACAGACATGAATGAAAAAAATTACAGTTTTGGCTTCAGTATCGATAATAGAGTGCCCTCCAAAAAAAATTTCAAAATATCTTCAATGTACAGAATTGGACCTGTTACAGTTTTATTATAAGTATAGATAGATTATGAAATTGAAAAGTCACTGATTCGTGTTGTTGAATAAAATTAAATTGTTTTTTGCAACAAATCAGTTTTTGTTTTGCTGTTTGATTAATTATTCTACAAATGGTCTGATTCTGTGATCTGGTGGTGACAAGATATATTTAAGGTAAAGTAATTTTAAGGACAAGGTTCTCTATTTGTTTTGTGAAGATAACTTCAGTTCAGAATCAGTTATTTTTTAGTTTAATGTGAGTATTTTCAAGTTGAATGCTGTGCGAGGCTTATTATTTTTTTATCATAATATGCTCCTATTTGTTTGCTCTGCAAATCCTTACTGTGCCTATGTTATTAATTGACTTTTCTCCAAGAATAATGATTATGTAGCCATCCTTATCTAGATGCTGAAATTTGGAGGTGATAATGATCTAGTGTCCTTTATTTATTTTATTAAGACCTAGAAGTAATTAAACTCATAGGTATTTTTTATTTTTAGAAAATAACCCCCAGGGGTTGTGTAATAAATTTCGGAAAATAGTTTAAAAAAAAAACTCTGGTGGGGGGCATCTCGTTATAATTATTTACAGCCTGCACTAGCGGCAGCCCCCTGCCTAACACCAGCAGTGCATTGCCAGCTTCAGCCAATTATCAGCCTCTGATGACAGGGCGCTACGGCGCTCATTAGGGGAGGCCTATGTCCAGCAGTGAACTAATATGGCTGATGATGATGATGGTCCTCTGATGATGCACAGCTTCTGGAGACCAGCATCTGAGATTTTGAGAGATAAATAATAACCCCAATGATGGAATGATTTCTTTTTTTTTGAGAGTAAAATAATTCTTTTTTTTTCTAGTTTTGAGAGGCAATAATACCCCAATGATGGAAATATCCTAGTTTTAATCTCTAAAAAGTGGGCAACTGCGGGCAGAAGCTAGAATTTTATCATCATCAACCTTTATTAGTCCACTGCTGTATGTAGGCCTCCCCTTATGACCGCCATGCTTGGCGCAGAATGTTATAGAAGCTGCAAAGGGCAAGCATTTTGTATAACCAACTTCAAAAGAGAAAGACATTCTGAATTCCTGAACTGATTTTGATATTTTTTTCTTTGAAAGCTGGTCCCATTTAAATTTGATCAAGACCTGACCAGTAGGTAGTAGTTGAGTTGTCCCTTATAATGCGTAAATACGCATGATATTCTCAAGAATTTGAAGTCAGTTTATAGTTTTACTAGCAGGGCCTCGTGGTTTCACCCGCGGTCATTTCTCGTGGGAATTCCGGGATAAAATATAGCCTATGTGTTATTCCAGACTATAATCTATCTCTGTGCCAAATTTCATCCATATCCGTTCTGTAGTTTTTGCGTGAGAGAGTAACAAACATCCATCCATACTTACAAACTTTCGCGTGTATAATATTAGTAAGATAGAATGTGTCAAATATTTTAATGTTTCTCTTGGTATCTCTGAGCCTTTGCTATCTTAACGACGACTCCCATTACATGCCGCGTAACTAAAGCCAAGATGGCGGGCGACACTCCATTGGTTGAGCAATTTTATTCTAAAGGATAACCGTGTGCTTATGTTCTTTCGCGGCAGTCTGAATAATCAATTTCCTGTTAGGTCAATTAAATTCAGATCGATTTCAAAAGTCAAAAGAATCTACTTCTACATCAGGTAAGATTGTGCCTGATTGTGGTCAAACGAATGTCGATTTAGATAAGTTTATAGATGAAATAATGTGGACGAATCTTAATTAAACATCTGCAACCAGTGCTATCCGTGGTGTAGTAAATAATAGGTATGTTTCTAGCAAAAGTGAAAGAAATATTTCTTTCAACCCCGCATCTTTTTATTTTTTAGTTTGGACTTTTCGCTATAAGTATATAGGCTTAAGATTTCTGTTTTTTGAATTATTTACAGACATCATTTCTTGCGAATGTTTTGAGTATACAAAAATACAAATCGTTTATTTGGACTAGTACACATGCATGGTAGGTTACATGTTGAAAGAGGAGACCACAAAAGTTAAAAACTGCGGGCTGCGGCGTAGTCTCCTAGTATAAACATGTAGGTACGCGAGATATTTTTATATCTTTAATAACCAATAGGGCTCTGAGTTCGATTGACGATAGTATCGAGACGTGATCTTGACGTCTTCTCCTTATTCTATAAGATTTGGTACAACGCCTCTATCGTGCGGACTGGAAACTGAAAGTCCCAACAAGCATGAAACGTCACGATCACGAATTGATACTATATATGGTTCACTGGACTCAGTGCTCAGGTATTTCTACAAACAGGCACAGTGCCCACCCCATAATGGTCTAGGGCCCACCTCAGGGTGAAGAGCATTGGCGTATACAGGTAGGGTGGCGAGTGGTTCTTGCCCACCCTAAAATGGTCCAATGCCCACCCCAGGGTGAAGAAATGTAGATTTTTAGGAGGCTCCCTCTATCTATACCCTTAAAACTACTCGCAGCTGTTGCAAGACCGTTTTTTTGGACGCAAAATCTCTGTGTGGTACACGTTGGTAGTAGCACACTCGCAGTTTTTTGAGCAAAATCTCAGGAGAGACTGGCCCCCTCTTGAAAGTAAACCGAAATACAGTCGAAACCGCTTATAACGACATCGTTTACAACGACCTATCGGTTATTACAGCCAGATTGTAAAGTCCCGCTCGAATCTCTAGTAAACTATTCAGCAAACATACCGCCTATAACAACATCGGATACAGCGACATATCGCTTCTAACGACGAAATGTATCGATATTGATCGGTTATAACGACCAATCGCTTCTTGTCCCAGCAAAACAAAACAATACGGACGATTTTAAATCTTATTGATAGGCATTGAAGGAATATTTAAGCGCGTATTATTACCTACGCACTTTCTCCCGCCTCATCCGAACCTCTTCCCGGCTATTTGACCTTGCATATTTTACACCAAGTGCGCGTGTTATTTCTTAATAAATATTTTTACTTTTTTTCTAACATTTCATTTGACAACAAGTTCACAAACATAACCCATATGCTAGATAGATATGTACCTACCTATAAAAATATAACTACACAACTAATGTAACTACATATGTATGTATGTATGTGTATTGCTTATAACAACTATCGGATATAACGTCGGCAACTATAGGGTCCCTTCAATGTCGTTATAACAGGTTTTAACTGTACTTGTCTTACTGAAACATTTCAGAAAACGTTTGCGCGCAAGCCGACGGTGCTCCGTAAGGTCGTGCGCGCACTGACGACCGGCCTCAGCAGCGGCAGCAGCGCGCAGGCGAAGGCGCGCGTGCTGCCCCACTTCCGTGCGCACCCGCGACTCACCAACATGTACAAGGCGCTGTTTCCGGACGAGAGGCCGCCGGAAAGGTAAACTATTGTATTGACACCGGCCTCAGCAGCGGCAGCAGCAAGCGAAGGCGCGCGTGCTGCCCCACTTCCGCGCGCACCCGCGACTCACCAACATGTACAAGGCGTTGTTTCCGGACGAGAGGCCGCCGGAAGGGTAAACTATTGTATTGACACCGGCCTCAGCAGCGCGTAGGCGAAGGCGCGCGTGCTGCCCCACTTCCGCGCGCACCCGCGACTCACTAACATGTACAAGGCGCTGTTTCCCGACGAGAGGCCGCCGGAAAGGTAAACTATTGTATTGACACCGGCCTCAGCAGCGCGTAGGCGAAGGCGCGCGTGCTGCCCCACTTCCGCGCGCACCCGCGACTCACTAACATGTACAAGGCGCTGTTTCCCGACGAGAGGCCGCCGGAAAGGTAAACTATTGTATTGACACCGGCCTCAGCAGCGGCAGCAGTGCGCAGGCGAAGGCGCGCGTGCTGCCCCACTTCCGCGCGCACCCGCGACTCACCAACATGTACAAGGCGCTGTTTTCGGACGAGAGGCCGCCGGAAAGGTAAACTATACTACTGACACTGGTCAAACAGAAATCAATAACTTTATTTCTTTAGGCTTAAAAAATAAGCACATCATCATCAGCTTATATTAGTCCACTGCTGGACATAGGCCTCCCCTAATGAGAGCCATGGCGCCCTTTCTTCAACAATAAGCACTTTTTAAACTATTATCACAGATAAGTCACATTTAAAACTATAAATAACTTAATATTAGAAATATAGGTTTTATTGATTTTCTCTTCGCTTTAATCTTTTGTACACTAGTGGAAGAATCGAAAAATAAACCACTAGCATGTGTATTACTTATACAATGCATTATTCACCAGTCTCAGTACTATTATCATAATAATAAGCTGACTGTGCAAAATTAATGAAGAGTAGCCTATGTTTTAATCCAAAAAATACGTCTATTCAAAATTGCAGTCCGATACGTTCAGTAGTTTTGGCGAGAAGAGGTAACATACATCTATCCATCGACCTATCGCATTTATAATGTCAGATTATTTTTTAATCGTGATAAGATATTTGTTTGACCACAATCCAAGTACCAATAATACTAGCTCTACTTAGCTTGGGGCTTGATGATGCTGTGTGGATTGTCCAGAATTATTTATATTATTGTCTCAAGGATTGGCTAAGGCCCTACACTAGGCCTATGACCCGTATCGTAGGCATACTTATGCACGATAGTCAGAAGGGTATCAAAGAAAACTACCGATATAATACGCAGTTCCGCTGCCTTATCGTCTAACTTGAAATCGACTATAAGTTCAATTCAAATGTCAACCAGTGGTACAATCGAAGTCCAGGCTAGGTTTCAATTGACAAAAATGGATCCATCTCGACTATAAGTTGAGTTAGACAATACGCCCCTACTACTTTCAGCCTTTACTACTTTACTACTAATTTACCTAATAGGCCCCTACTACTTTCAGTTTGTACGAGTCCGGCACAGAAGTCCTGAACGAGGGTTTCCTGACAAACGACACGGGCTGCGAGGAGTGGGAGCTCCCTGACGAACCTGATGCCGCCAGCAAGAGGAAACTCCACGCGAATGACCATCTGGATACCGTGGTAAGTTATGACTACATCTTTATTAACAACGAAAATTATAATCAAGATATAAAATATATTAAAACTAGTATATTGAGCTAACTGCAGATAATTGCAAAAAGTCTAATCGTTGTCGGACTAGTGTGAATAGCTTCATATAAAATGTTCTGCCGCTCCGATACACGATAAAAAATAGTCCTGACAAATGACATAGTGGGAGCTCTAAAGGTCAGTTCAATTGATCCATGTCAATGCCAGTCGGAAGCGTCTCCAAGACACTGGGTGCATTAGCACGCTGTGTGGCAATGCTGATGCGCTGAGCCAGATACCAGCTCTTGGGTCTCGCATCGCAGCGACCAGACGCTCAGATATTTTTTTTAAAGATAGTCGTAAATTTTCTTTGAAAATCTGCCTGAATTGTCATAATCACGAATTGTGGAACTTCTGCAGCTTGCTTTGATGATACCAGTTTTATTAAATATGATTGTTCTAGAAAAAATTTAATATAATAATGTTGGAAAATCCTCACAACATCATCTAACCCCAAAATATCTACGTTTTTGAATCGTGGTATAGGAAACCCTTTTGTTGCATTCACTGTGCAGTTCTATTTAAGGAACGAATAAGCGACGCGAATTAAAATCATGTTAATTTACACACCAGTGGGTAGTGGAGCGGAAACGATCAATAACATTAGTCGAAAAAAAAACCTGCTGGACAATCCACACACCATCATCAAGCCCCTAGGTAAGCAGAGCTTGAGTTATGGGTACTTGAATGACTGATTACTTAATACATTTTAGTACAAACATAGATCGTTTTTTTATTAAACATACAAAAAAAACCAGAACATAATGAACAAATATCTGCAGATGGTACAAACATGTCCAGAGGCGGAAATCGAACCCGCAACCTCCTGCGAGTCCTGCAACGCAGGCGGGCCTTTGCGCCCCCCGCGCCACAAGGGTCGTCAAAAAATAAACAACTCATCAGTCCACTTATTCCTGTTCAGTCTATTCCACTCCATCAACGAGAACACACCTATAAAATCCAATATTTGTTCCAGTATCTGAATGGCCGCGTATTCCTCCAACACGGTCGGTTACTGCGCTCCGCTCGCGTCACTTTCCCTTACTCGAAGGAGCCCTACCGGGTCCACGCGAGGAGGCTCGCCTCGGCACAGACACACCTATCGCCCCCAGACTCAGAAGAAGAAACCCAAAAGAAGAAAACACCACAGAAAAGACCAAGAAAACAAGCAAAATCTCCCACGAAAAAAGACGTAAACGACAACACAAGAAAGGATAAAGATGCTATCATGAGTCCGAAACCTAAAAAGCCGCAAAAGCCCAAGAACGGAAAGAAAGATGAACTCACTCAGATTGGAAATAAAAGAGAAAGAAAAGATAGCAAAACTGCTGCTGCTAAAAAAGATATGCTTGAAGCTACAGCGAAGATAGACGCAGCAAAGGTTAAACAACTTAGAGTAGATTCTGTGAATGAAAACGCGAAGACTAAAGAACTTCTTGAATCCCCTAAAATAAAACATCCTAAAACAGAACCAATACCGTTTGAAATCTTAAAAACAAAGCTGGAAACATTGAAAGCAAAACAGCTACGGACTGAGATAGCTGTTGAAAACAAAATCAAGGTTGAAGTTCCAAAAATAAACAAACAGCCAAAAATAGAGGCTACTTTGAATGTTGAAACAAATAAAATAGAAAACATAAGTAACTGGACAAGAGATGAAGACAAAACAATGCTTCAAGTGTTGAAGGGAGAGGCTGGGTCTGAGAAGGTATTTGGGAGGATAAGAGAGTTGCTGCCACATAGGTCTGAGACAGAAATCAAGGATAGGTTTTGCCATGTAATGACCTTGTTACAGCAAATGGCAGTTGGTGAAGTTACTTAGTGTTATGTAATTGTTGAATGCAAAGGACTGATTATTATTCTAGTAGATATTTATAATTTTCGATAAATTAAACAATGATTATATTTTCATAAGCGTTTTTTTTTATTCCAATGAGCGAAAAATAATAAAAAATTAAAGTGGGTAGGTGTAATCGGATGTCTTCTGAAGTTATGAGGGTACTTGCGTAGCAAGACTTGGTTTTTATTCCTTGTAGTCGGCGCAAATGCAGTGCCGGCTGGGGTAATATAGGTACTTTTAAAAACAAGAGCTCTGAATGAATTCTTGGACAACCGGCAGACAGTGTGCTCCGTTTGCGGTTGATGTAACTAGGTTGAGGAGCAAACAAGAAAACTGTTTCTACAAATTTTGGCCTCTCCTTTGTTCATTAAATTACATGGCCAATAACAATAATACAAATATAACAAAATTTCGTTAACAATCCTTTGTTTTTCTCACAAACCGTCGTCACACCAAAGCTTCAAACTTTTGCTGCCGACTCCACTGTCTTCTTTCCTCTAAGGCTTCTTGACTTATACACTAGCCAAACTCGATGTAGAATGTTTGTTAACAAATCACGACACAAAAAACTAAAATTCACTTGCTTGGCGTCGAATTTTAGATATGAGTGTATGTACGAAATATTTAGTGAAGGAAGGATCTTAAATCGACAAGTAATGTAAATTGCGTATAAAAAGGCGCGGCAACAAAGTGTATTTCAGGATAAGTATGGGAGACTTCAGCTGGGCTGGGCAGCGTTTGGAAAACTACGTCGAGTCTTCTCGTCATCCATACCGCAATGTTTGAAAACGAAAGTTTTCAATCAGCAGGGCTATTCAGAGTCGATCGAAATGTTTCCGTCACTCGGAAACGGGTGGTTTTCGACACGGATTTCAAAAATCTCTATTCAGAGAATCCGAACACGGAAAAATTTGACTTTTCGATTTGGAATTTAACCAACTTTTCACGGAATCCCATCCGAACAATATTTTTTGTAAATATCTAACAAATTCTCGTGATTTATAGAAATATATATTAAATCTCATTATAACGTGTGAAGAAAGTAATGAGTAGTGAATAAAAATGATGTTAGCAGTCCAATTAAACTTCTTTAAATTACTCTATTTTTATTTGCTACTTTGAGGTTATTTGCAAACTAAGTACCTAGGTATATTCTTGTGAAATTTAAAGATAAACAAATGGAGCATATCTTTCACTTTTAATACAAAACCGATACTCAATAATAAATAAACTTTATATGTATGTTATGTACCCACAACAAGGCTTTGATAAAAATTACGGTCGCAGTATGTATTACAAAGTTCAAAGTTTGGCGGCGTTTTTAATCCTCCATGCAGTGTTGTCTATGTTTACGAAGTAAGTTTGTATTTTTATGACTAGGTACAATTTATTTTATATTGTACAAAAACTTCCAAATATAGGTTTTACTAGCTGGTGCCCGCGACTTCGTCTGCGCATGATTAGTATTTGGAGTACTCGCGATTTTACTTGCGTAATTCCCTTTCCCGTGAGATTTTCGGGATAAAATAAAGCCTATTTCTTATTCCAGCTTATAATCTATCTCTGTGCCAAATTTCATCCAGATCCGTTCAGCAGTTTTTGCGTGAAAGAGTAAACATCATCATCCATCCACCAAACATCCATCCATCTATCAATCTATCCATCCTTCTATCCATCCATTCATACTTACAAACTTTCGCGTTTATCAGATCAATTCAGTTTGGTTCCCCTGGGCTATACGGGTTTTCAAAAATTTGTCACAGCATCACTGAACGACGCGTGTGCACTCGTCGTTCAGATGCTGTGAGAAATTTTTGAAAACCCGTATGGCCTAGGGGAACCAAACTGAATTCCGGGATAAAATGTATCCCATGTCCAATCGTCCCGAGTTCCATTCGAATTCATTCAATTCCGTCGTGATGTATGGTTAAAGAATTTTTCTTTCAGCCTCTCTCCCAGGGGAACCTTACAGAATTCCGGGATAAAAAGTATCCCATGTCTTTCTTTGTACTATGAACTCAAATCGTCCTGAGTTTCATTCCAATTCATTCAGCAGTTTCGGCGTGATGCGCTGTAAAGGAATTTTACTTTCATACCCTCTCCCATGAGAACCTTACTGAATTCCGGGATAAAAAGAATCCTATGTCCTTCCTCTTAGTATGACCTAAAATCATGCCGAGTTTCATTTCAATCCATCAAGTAGTTTCGGCGTGATGCGCGTTTACGATACAGACAAACAGACAGACAGACATGAATGAAAAAAATTACAGTTTTGGCTTGAGTTTCGATAAAAGAGTGCCCTCCAAAAAAAATTTTTTAAAATATCTTCAATGTACAGAATTGGACCTGTTACAGTTTTATTATAAGTATAGATATCATCAATTACCACTTAAAGAATTGTAAATAATGTTTAAAAAGTTAATTTCTAGCAAATTTTATTACTTCTAGTACATTTGAATTTCTACCATGGACTAAATTTTCTACCATTTATAATGTATTCCCCGTAAATGATTTCCGTGTAATACTAGCAACCGAGTGAGACTGTGAATAGCGTTTTCGATTCGCCTCGGTAGGAAATCCGTAACCGAGTGTCAACAGTCAATTCCGAGACGGAAACATTTCGATCGACTCTGAATAGCCCTGCAGTGAGTCCTACCCGTAATGACCTACGGAGCTGAGACGTGGACACTCACGGTAGGGCTGGTTCACCAGTTCAAAGTCGCTCAGCGAGCTATGGAAAGAGCTATGCTCGGGATTTCTCTGAAGGATAGGATTCGTAATGAATACATCCGACAGAGAACCAAAGTTATCGACATAGCTCAAAGAATTAGCAAGTTGAAGTGGCAGTGGGCCGGCCATATCGCGCGAAGAACCGACAACCGTTGGAGTAAACGTGTTCTTGAGTGGAGACCGCGACTCGGAAAACGTAGTGTAGGACGCCCTCAGGCCAGGTGTGATGACGATCTGCGAGGGACTGCTGGCAGATGCTGGATGCGGCAAGCTGAAGACAGGGTGCTATGGCGCTCATTAGGGGAGGCCTATGTCCAGCAGTGGACTAATATAGGCTGATGATGATGGGCGGTTTGTTTACAAACATTCTACATCGAGTTCGGCTGATATAACGCGAAACTTATTGTTATTATGAGCCTGCCCTTTAGGCAAGGCCAGTCGTCATAATGTGTTTAGGTACCTACTTTTTAAATTGAATGAAAATCAGAGCACACTGACCTGCCACAAAACAGTTCTTAAAGTGTTATGATTTATAATAATAATAATGCTCGACAATCCACACAGCACTATTTAGCCCCAAAGTAAGCTACTCAAAGCTTGTGTTATGGGTACTAGATAACTGATATATTTAATACATTATTGTATATAATTAGAGATAAATTCATTATACATAGAAAACACCCGGACCAACGGAACAAATCACTGCAGATCGCACACAAATTTGTTCCGAGGCGGGAATCGAACCCTCAACCTCGTGCGTCGCAGGCGGACCTTCGCCCACCGCGCCACATCGGTCGTCGTCATGATTTACATTAAATTTTTAATTAAATGTAAATGTTTAATTTTTGGTTTTATTTGTAATCAAATGCATTCATTTATCTATAACAGAATATGATAATGAATTTATCCAAATCAATCAGCAGGAATATAGATAGGTCACCCATAGGATAACTAAAGCCGAAAATGTATACCTAAGCTTCTGTGAAAATCAAATTATCACTATCATCACTACATAGTATAAAACAAAGTCGCTTTTTCTGTCCTTATGTCCCTATATCCCTATGTCCCTTTGAATGCTTAATTCCCTTTGAATGTTTAATTCCCTTTAAATCTTTAAAACTACGCAACGGATTTTGATGCGGTAGTTGAGATGCATTAAAAAAAGCTAGGTTTAACAAACTGTACGAGTGAATTTTTAAAATTCCTTTGTTTAACGGAATTATATGATAACATAAATGGGGGCGCCACTTTAGGTGCTGTGTGCGCCTTAATAATCTAAGCCATCACCAGAAGGCTGAGTGACCAGAATGCTGGCAACTTCGTTCAACGAATTAGCATTGCCACGTTGAATGTCAATGCTATTTCGTTGAACGAAATAGATAGAAGCCGGCATTCCGACCACCTGTGGACTCTGAGAAGTTAGATAAGTTCTTTATTATTAAGAGTGCTCAAAGACCCAAACATCAAGGATTTCCATAAACGGCTCAAATAGGGAACCTCAGTCAAGAAATCAATCGAATGAATCACTCTCATTCAAACCCCATTAGAAGCTCTAGTAAGTAGAGTCCGCAAGCTGATTTTTATCTTCAAAAATCTACGCCATATTGCGGATCTAAAACTTATCATACAAGTTTACCGGGCCCTTTGTGAATCCATATTGACCTACATTACATCATGGGGTGGAGTAGAAAAAACATTACATAATACCTACTAACTGTCGATAGAGCTCAAAGAGCGATATTTAAAGTCTCAACTTTTCGGCCTTTTATCTTTTCTACAGACCTCCTTTTTAAATCTTATGGAGTATTAGTATTATCAGTTCGACAGTTATTCATAATGAAAATAGTAGGTACTAAAACAATACGCCGAGCTTCCATATATCACAGACATGGCTAACAAAAAGAGGAAAAATAACGTTTGCCCTAAACCACTAGGTCGAAGACATGCTTTTTCAAATAAATTTTACAGTATCCTTGGTCCTTTTTTATATAATAGATTAAATGTATTAGCCAATATTTATTCACAAAATTATAATAATTATAAGAAAAAACTTAGAGGTACTCTGCAATGTATGTCATATACGATGACACAGAAAATCTATTGACCGTTTTGAAGTAGGCCACACATTGTAAGCAACTTTATCATTAAGTTTAATTAGTTAGCAAAAAATAATTTAAAATTTAATCACCGCATTTATATGTATACATTTAATTCGGACAATAATTGTATTTGATTATTTCATTCGATTTTATTTGTTGTCAGCACTTTATTTTGCCTGAGAAACAGGTTATTACCAAGTTCAGGCACACGCATTATTTTATCCCACAAAATATATGATTTTGTACTTATTTTATAATTTTTTGAACAAAATTATTTAAATCAAATAAATTTAAGATTAAAGTATTATTGGCGTTTGAGGGAGTCCGGTGATGATGCTGCTGAGCCGGCCCTTGCTGATGTCCCTGCCAGATGTGAAAGTGCAAGAATACTTATCTGCTTAAGTGGCATCCCAAACTAAAGGTCGACTCATCTAGGGAGTTAAAATTCATACGGTCACATCTTCATTTCGCATAAGGCCACGTGTTTGGAGGGTTGCTGCCAACGCTGTTTAAAACCCGACGGATGATGTATTATTATAACTATCGTATTTAGATCTGTAAATCAAGACCAGTGAAGCACCCAACAACTGCGGTTTGACATTTTTTATGGTCAAGTTTACACTATTTTGAAAAAGGAACTGTATAACTAAGAAGATGAAAAATTATAAGTTTTACTACTTAAAATAAAAGTTTAATAAGCACGTATCCAATGTATAAGTGGGTAGTTAGTTATCTAAAATATAAACGAAGGGTATAAAAGACCTACGGTAAAAACTAAGTAATAATTATTACTTTGCTATTACCAGGTCAAGCGTCATCCTTGACATCATACAAACAGTCTTTCGTGAATATTTCCTTCAATTCAGCTGAGTCATCAAATGCTTTTATTAATGTAAGCGCACACTCTTTCGCAAACGAACTAGCGCGCTCCTTAAGAAACGAAGCTGACTCAGCGCTCCCTACCACCTTGATTTGTTCTTCTGATGCATCCAGCTTACAGTTAGCCAGTTCACGCATAATTTTATCCACTTCACTATTAGAAAAACAAGTGCACAAGATATCTATTTCGGGATCAGAATACTGCGTACCGACATCGCGAACGCGTGATGGCGTTGACTGTACCGGCGGCAAAGTTTTTATTCCTTGCGCCTTCTTTACTAATCGTCTCAGAGTACCGAGGTCACATGTTTCATAGTTTGGAATATCAAGCTTGTCAAACTTTGACATGTTTCTCATGTAAGGTGGCAAGTGCTCTTCCAGGTGGTGGTTTACTGATTTTGAACAGTGTTTTTTGCATGTCGGACGGATAAATTTCATGTAGCTCTCCCATTTCGGCTCCCGTTCGTGTTTTAACTCGTCCTCACGTCTCATATTTCGACTCATTCTTTGCATACTAACTGAATGTTTCCTTTTTTCTATTTCATGATGCGGAACAAATGAAGTTCTCGATGTTTGAGTCGAATCACAGAAGCAATACGGTATTTTACACGTACCGCATTCAAAAGGGACGTTAGTAATATTAGGCAGCTCGTCCTGCAAAACCTGGAGTAGTGAACTCTCTAACTTGAGGTCAAACAGTTGCCGAGAGGAGGTCATCTTGACGGGGACATCGAATTCGTATTCGTGATTGTCTGTAAAGTCAGCATCGTGCCCGCGCTGCCCGTGCAAGAATTGGTGTATTTTATCTGTGAACAAATTGAAATTGTCACAAGCAGCATAAATACAACGCTTGTTTACGACAACCACCGGCATTTGAGAGGAGCTCGAGGTGCAATGCTTAGGGCAGAGGTCCTGATCGAGCTCTGGTTTGTACCCCTTGTCGCAGCATAGATAGAAAGGGTGCGGCCTTGGGACCGGCGGCGTATAGGATTCCTCATCTTCGACTTGAATAATGCTCTCAGCGCTTGGGTTCTCCACAGCCTCACTCAGCTGTAGCATCATTAACTTCTCCATGTTGATAAAAAAATCAGCGTGCTCTGGCAACGCGGTCAGGCAGAACATTACAAACATTTGAAACTTTTTAACGACGTGGCAAATTTTCTTTTTCCATATCTGAACAAACTCCAGTCGCTTTTTTTCTTTCTCCTGCTCCAGCCTTATTTCAAAATCTTTCAAAGCCAACTGTTCCTTGAGTACATTTACTTTCTTTTTATGTTTGTGTTGCGACAGTTGAATTTCTTTAGCGCATTCCTCACGTTCTTTGAGAGCCATGTAGACTTGGCAAGCCATGTTCTGACTTTCCAATAGTTGTCTTAGCTTTTCTATTATAACACGCTTCTCGACTCTTAGGTCATGAATCTGACTACTCATATCTTCGCGAGATTCATCCACTTTTTGTATAAACTCTGCTTTTAATCTTGCTTTCTCTTTACTGAATTTTTCAGAATATCTATCTTGGACCATGGTTGCCTGCTCTTTTAATAATTCTTTAAATGTTTTATTCATTTTGCTGTATATTTCTGCTTGTTTCTTTTTCATTTCTTTAGTTGCAGCAGCCATAAGCATCTCATCTATTTTGTTAATAGAAGTCCGGTAAACGATATCAAAAACTTTGAAGGCGTCTGAGATTTGCCGGGTGTTGTTTTCGGCTGCTTCCTGGGCGCACTCATCCCACTGCTGCCGGATAATCTTGTCTATTTTAAGTTTCCATTCGTTATCATTTTCGCTCAATCGTTTCATCTTTAAATCTTGCCGTTCGTTGTTGACAAACTCATCAAGTTTCCCGCTAAAAGTGATAATACCATCACAACTTAATTGGTTGTAATGTTCCTTTTTAATTGGTTTTAGAACCAATCTTCCATTTAGAACTTCTTGTGGTGGTTGGTACCAGGTATTTTTCCCGCCACCTTTCAAGGGCGGGGCGAGGCCTGCCAGGACTTTAAGGTTCGGACTCATGGATTTGAAATATACCGCAGCGAGAGGCGGCGACATCGTCCTCTTCATAACACTCTGTGTGGGTACCTGTTCCTTTTCTAAAAAACACTTACGAAAGTAATAATTATCACTTAGTTTATCCATCTTTGATAAAGCAGTGTTAAAAAATAAATTGAAAAAATACAAATCAAAGAAAATAAACCACTTACAAAACGTCAAAAAAATTATAAATTCACAGACTGCCCTAAAAAATTACTTTGTGATCACAGATGTACTAGGGATACTACAGCATTATAAACTCCTATATACTGTACTCTGTGGTTATAAAGATAAGTATTAATAAAAATAGTCTATAACGAACCTATATCGACATTTCCCGGGTTGATAATAGAATCATTTTAATTATTTTTTAATAAATCATTTTTCATAAAATGTTGCAACATGAAGATAATAAGAAAATTTTATACTGGACTTAAAGTATAAAACATATATGATTGGAAGGTAGGTGCAAAGCTGGTGGGCGAAGGTAGTGTGGACTATTTGGAAGCATTTAAGCCATATTTGTCTAAGACGAAGTCTGACTGTTTCTTTTTTACCAATTTTTTATTGGTGGCAAGGAAAATACCCGAAATTTTACAGTTTTAATCGCCCTAGCTACCGGGCCCTGAATAACGTGTAGTGTAATACCGCTTTTACCTGGACGAATTAATGGGTTGACAGCACTGACCTCTATCTATATAAGTACGATAGATAGAGGCACTGACCTCTATACTATATACAAGTTGTATATATAGAGGTCAGTGGATAGAGGTCAGTGGTTGACAGGTATAAACAGGTAGGTATGTCGATTCCAGTTACTTTCCACTAGTTAGGTACAGTTACGTAGAAAAAAAATTATATCAGCATAAGTGCTGTTTTATTGTGAACACGATGATATAGGGTTGAATGCAAAAAAATCGATCTTAATAGGGGTATACAAATAAATATATAATATATTTTGTAATTATGTTACAAGTCTATATTTAGCTACTGTGGGTTGGTTGAATAAAAGATAGTTTGTGCTATATACAGAGTCTATTCATTACACACGAAACACGGATACATGAAATGACTATACGATAATCTATAAACCTTAATTAGGCCGTGTTTCCTAAAGGAGGTTGCTGGAGTGACTGAGGTGGGACACTGAAGGCTCGGCTTAGCCGCTGTAATTTGCTGAATTAACGAAACGCGTTTGCGCCGCGTACTATATCCTAAACTGTGTCACCACATCAATCCTCCCCTTTTTCAAAATTTTTAGCATTAAAAATTTTATCCATAAATTTAATCTTCAATTCAAAACAATCTTAAAAGCTGCACAAGTCCGTGCCTTCATACACAAATTTGCTGACATCGATAATGCGCTCACGTTACGAAGTCGCATTCCTAAGTAGGTACAGTACAATCAAAGTTAATTTCAACAAACACGATAAAATACAGTCAGCCTACAAAATTACATACATGGTTTTTTGGAAAGCTTTAAGATACATTTTTCTTTTAATAAAGTTGTATAAGAATGAACGAACAATGACAATTAAACTGTAAAAAAATATAAGTGTTTTATTTAATATCCCTATAAAAATGTTATCTTTAAACTACATTCGTCTGTAATTAAATTTCAATAAAATGTTTTGTTTACATTTCTTTAGCACACATTATAAGTACAGTCGGTATAAACAATTTCTTTACAATACATATTTCTTGATCATAGTACATAACATAACACAAGTAGGTACACAAAAAACAATTTCTTTAACCATACACAAATTTTTAACAATATAAACTTAGTCTGGATTCCCTATAGTTATGATATAACAAGGTAAAACCAACTGTTTTTAATGAACAATTTACTTTCCACAATATATTATTATAGCAGCAATAGAACATTTAGGAAAAAAATTAACTAGACTCATTTCCGATAATTTGCAAAATTTTACGCACTCACACTATTGAAAAATACGTCTCGCTTGTCCAGTCCTACACAACAGCACCTTCTTAAAATCACAAAATCACTGGATTTAGTTCTCTTGGTCTCCATGTAGCGCAGGAACATTGTATGCCAGTCACTCAAGGCAGTGGGAATGAGCCATATCTCCAAAATCCAACACTGATCCTCCGGTGAGCGTACCGACTCCAAACCGGGCAATATCCTTGAGTGAATCTGCAGGTCTAAACACCATTCTTTATAGGATCGAATATACCTCAGATATAACTAGCTCTATAAATCTGCATCTGCCGCTAAACCATAAAATGCGTCTGGACCGCGGGTGAACCACTTCCCGGTCATACGCTGCCAATATTTATCTTCTCAATAGGGCTTCTGTAGAAGGTAGGAAAGGGATCTGCTGACGTCATCTGTTGCGCATTCCATACTGCGTGGCGTGGCGTCTTTCCGTTGAATTGCGTCATCCTTCTATGTTCTGCTTGTTTGCTTTTCTTTAACCTCCCGAGGCGTGGACTTCATCGGAAGGGAGTCACTCCATCTATTCTCTCCACTGTTCTCTTCACTTTAACACTGCCCACAATAATACATTCTATAATCGAATCGTCGGGGTCACCACTTTTGTAGTTATGTTACAAGCCTATATTTAGCTACTGTGGGTTGGTTGAATAAAAGATAGTTTGTGCTATATACAGAGTCTATTCATTACACACGAAACACGGATACATGAAATGACTATACGATAATCTATAAACCTTAATTAGGCTATGTGTTTCCTAAGGGAGGTTGCTGGAGTGACTGAGGGAGGTGGGACACTGAGAGCTCGGCTTAGCCGCTGTAATTTGCTGAATCGTTTGCGCCGCGTACTATATCCTAAACTGTGTCACCACATATATATAAAAATAATCTGTCCAGGATTTTTTTTGACAACCCATTTTTATTTTTATTTATTATACAATTTTTTTATACAATAAGTTAGATTCTATTGTCAACCCGGTGAATGTCGATATAGGGTCGAAACTTCTACTAATAAGTATGGGAATCAAAGAGCGGATCGCCGTGTAAAGCTGATTCAAAAATATTTGGTGGGGTTTTTACACAACGATGAAGTACATTTTATACCTACCTACCTAGTTACATACTGGAAAAAAAATAGTAGTACCTATACATATACATAGTTACTAAAAAGCTTGTAGCCGAGCGTTATTAAAACTAGCTCTCGACTTCGCTCGTGTCCTGAAACACGAGTTCAATAAATTTTTTGTGTGCTCTGTTAATTTCGAGCAAATCAGGCTACCTACTCGTTAAAGAGTTACAAAAAACACTAAAAAACCTTCAAACCCCTATGAGGTAAAATTTCAAAAAATCTCTTACTAACAGGTGTATGTGTACCTAATTGAAGGTACCTACTTACGCTCTAAATTTCAGCTTTCTGACTTTTGCGGTTTGGGCGGGGCGTTGTCTTTAAAAAATCGCTTGATCTTATTATAAGAACAAGCGATTTTTTAATAAGAATCTTATATCTAATACGAAGATATGAATTTAACTTTTGTGAAATAAAAATATTAAACTTTATAATTATTATTATTAATGACCTATTCAGTAATAATGTAACAGCATCATGCTTTTTGCACATGATAATTTTATTACCGCTGATCATATTCCCAAAGCTTCAACTGTAGGCTCATTTCATTAGATGATTACAATACATAATATTAGATAGATCATTTAATTTTAGATAGATTGATAAGAGGCCTGCGTAAGATGAATTTCCCATACAAACGGAATACCAAAATGATTTGTAAGTTGAGCATATTTCCACCAAATTATGGTGTTTATTTTATTTATATAGGAATATCTATTTTATATATTTTTGAAAATCTAGATTCCTAAATATTATTAATATAATTTATGTGTCAAAATACATGCCTGTTAGAGGTGGACATTCTATACAAAGGATATTTTACAATTATGTTCACTGCTAATGTTTTATTATGTGCAATGTTGGTAAGCCTAAACATAAATATCTAAATAAAATACTTTCATTATAGTTATGTTCTTTATTTAGGTAAGAAAGATCTGAATACATACAAGGTTACTGGTTCAGTCTTACTAGATCGTAGAGGCGCGTTGCACTTCCATCATGATGAGATGATGGCATGACTGAATGACTTGACTATAAAAACACAATTCCCCTAACTTAAACGTTTTCTAAAACATTTACATAATATTTGCGGATCGTACAAAAATTCCTCCCGTATCGCAGGCGGAACTTCACCCGCAGCGCCACATCGAATTAACATGTTGGTTTTCAAAATATTTATTTATATGTGTTTAAATCAAGTTACTTTACAAAAATCATTACAACCCCCTCAAGAATCTCGGTCGACATAACAAGTAACCCTGTATTGTATACTAAATAGGTATAAAATAAAATAGTAGGTATACATTTACATAAATAACCTACTGTACAATATAACCCAACAAGTAGGTATATCATTAAAAATAGCCATATTTATGGTATATACCTATAGTCAAAAAATTTAATCATTAAAAATACAATCCTGTTTCATGAAAATCTCCATTAACTGCGGAGCGTGATCCAATATACCTATCAACGATAATGCACATTTTGTCGCAAACTTGCTCGGGGTTTCACCTAGTACGGTAGACGACGCAGTTTGTGTCATTTGGTTATACTCCTCTGGTTTGAACAGCGCTTTAGAATCCTCTATCATTTTATAAAACTTTTCCACTTCATCGTCACTAAAACAAGTGCACAATACTTCCACTTCCTGGTCAGAGTATTGCGTGCTGACATTATAGGTCCTTGGTGGAACTGGGGGCGGCGGCGGCGGAGTCCTAATCATTCCTCTCGCTTCCTTCACCAAACTCTTCAAATTAGCAATGCTGCAAATCTCGTAATTAGTTAAATCTGGATTTTCATATTTGGACCTGTTTATCATATATGGAGGTAAATGTTCTTCCAAATGTTTCTTGGCCATTATCGCACATCGGCATTTGTTTCTCGGGTGGACGTAAGCCAAGTAGCTTTCCCATTTAGGCTCCCTTTCGTGTTGCAACTCCTTGCTGCGAGACTTTATTTCACGAACAGGGACTGCAGGCCACGACTTGGCTTTCTGTGGTTTGTTGGGATAATGAGATACATGCGGCGATATTTTTGGCGAGCCAATAGGACTGCAGAAGCACTGTGAAACACAGGTACTGTTTTTTACTGGAACATCTGTTACAGGAAGCAGCTCCTTCTTTAGAACTTGAATTAGTGAACTCTCTAACTTGAGGTCAAGCAATTGCCGAGACGAGGTCATTTTGATTGGGACATCGTGTTCGTATTCGTGATCATCTATAAAGTGAACGTCGTCTCCGTCCTGCCCTTGAATGAACTGGTTTATTTTATCTGTGAAAAGATTGAAATTGTCACAAGCTGCGTAAATACAACGCTTGTTTACGACGACCACTGGCATCTGAGAGGCGCTCGAAGTGCAGTGCTCAGGGCAGAGGTCCTGATCGAGCTCTGGTTTATTCCCCTTGTCACAGCATAGATAGAAAGGGTGCGGCCTTGGCACCGGCGTATGAAATTCATCATCTTTGTATTCAATAATGCTCTCCGCAGTTGGGTCCTCCACAGCCTCACTCAGCTGTAGCATCATTAACTTCTCCATGTTTATGAAGAACTCAGCGTACTCCGGCATTGCGTTCAGGCAGAACGTCACAAACATCTGAAATTTCTTTACGACGTGGCAAATTTTCTTTTTCCATATTCTGATAAACTCCAGCCGCTTTTTTTCTTTTTCCTGCTCCAGTTTTGTTTCAAAATCTTTCATTGCCAACTGTTCCTCGAGTCTTTTCACTGCTTTTTTGTGTTTATGTTGGGACAGTTCAATTTCTTTAGCGCATTCCTCCCGTTCTTTAAGAGCGACATAGACTTGGCAGGCAATGTTCTGACTTTCCAACAGTTGTCTTACGTTTTCTATTATAATACGCTTCTCGATTCTTAAATCGTGAATAAGATTACTCATTTCTGTGCGAGATTCATCCACATTTCTGATAAACTCTGCTTTTATTCTCGCTTTTTCTTTTTTTAGTTCTTCATTATATTTTTCTTGGAGCATAATTGCCTGCTGTTTTACCATTTTTTCGTAATGTTTGTTCATCTTATTATACGCTTCTTCCTTCATAGTAACTATTTTATCATACGCAGCATCGAAAAGTAGCTGATCTATTCTAGTAAGCGAAGTTGTGTACAAGCTTGAAAACTCCCGGAAGGCCTGTTTTATAGATTCACTGTTTTTTAAAGTCTCTTGCCTCGAGTAATCGGCCCATACCTCCTTTTTACTCTCTTCGATAGAGTTCTTCCAGCTTATATCATTATCTTCGAGTGATTTTATTTTCATGTCTTCCATTTTCTTGTGGTGGTCTGCGACGAACTTTTCGCTATATAAACCAATCCCTTGGTAACTAAGTTGTTCCATATGTTCCTTTTTTACTGGTTTCAAGACATGTCTTCCGTTTAGAATCTCGTTTGGTGGTTGGAACCAAATAGCGCCGCCACCTTTCAAGGGAGGTTCGAGTCCCGCGAGGACTTTAAGACTCGGGGTCATGGATTTGAAGTAGACTGCAGCGAGAGGCGGCTTCATAGTCTTTTTCATGACACTTTGGGTGGGCACCTGGGCACTCTTCAGAAAGCATTTGCGGTAATAATAGTTATCACTTAGTTTAGTTGCATTATCCATCCTAGAATGTTGGTAATAAAAAATACAGTAGACAATATTTCAATGTACGTAGTAAATGCTTACAAATTAACACAAGCCAAAGAAAATGAAAATCTTATAAAATTGCAATATCGATTTAAAATAAAGACATTTCCATCTAGAAATTGCCGTAGACAATACAACTTGAATACAACAACAACAACACAACAACAAGCAACAGCTAATGGCTTGAAATTATCTATGCCACAAAATACTTTGTGGTCATAAACAAGCCCATATATTAATAATCAAAGAGAATTTATATACTACGCGAAGAGACTGATGTGCGAACAAGGTTTTGTAGCTAATTGCCAAATGACTGACATCATAAAAAAATCTGAACGTCAAAATAAAATGACAGCGAATATTCAGGTATAATGGTAGAAATAGTATCGATATCGAGATATTTATAGTGAGGTGAATAACAAAATATTGATATCGATAAATGTTGCGCAGTATCCTCGTTTTAAGGAAAAGTTAATTTATTAAAACTTAAGTTATAAGGAAATAAAACAAGAAATAAAATATTTTGATAAAGGTTTATTATATTTTATTTATTAACAAAATCCACTGCTCTTAAGAATAATAAAAATTTATATCATATAAGAGTGATAAAAATTTTCTAACAAAATTCTGGCATTTTTGCAAAGTGGGAACATTGGTAAGGTTTCTGTGTATTGGTTCAGAATTGCATCGGTCGCTATACATTTTTTTGTAAATCCTAGTTTCCCTCCACTGTTATTAATACTACTTAGTTTATATGAAAAGTTCAAAAATTATTCGTATTAAGTATTTGCATCTGCATCATATGATAAACTAACAACCCGCCCCGGCTTCGCACGGTTTTATTATACCTATAAACCTTCCTCTTGAATCTATTAAAGAAAACCGCTTCAAATCCGTTGCTTAGTTTTAAAGATCATAGAAATAAGCATTTATTTATTTATTTATTTTGGAAACCCAACAAAAGAATCACAATACAAAAAACAAACATTAAAACAAATTGGACTAAAAAACTATGTGTTCCCTTACTTAAAGGGCTTCCAGATGCATTCAAAGGGACATAAGGATATAGGGACATAGGGACAGAAAAAGTGACTTTGTTTTATACTATGTAGTGATGTTTGTGATTATAGTTAATTTGTGTACTGTGTATCTTCTGTTGGTTCTAAATGAATAAAATAATTCCGATTATCCCATGGAAACTGATTTACTTTTTTAAAGAAATTTGTTTTATCGCAGGTCTTATACCTACCTACATCGCAATCTAATCCGCGTGAAGAAATCAGTTACATACTCCTTTTCCATCCATCAAATTCGTCCATCCTACTTTCGCATTTATAATATGCCAAATGAGTAAGATAATAAATAAACAAACTCATTGCTTATGTTTGACAGTTATTTCTATTTACGATAGAGGTTATTTATCATGGCTCAGAAGCCTGAAACCCTCAGAACTTGTAGCTCGTTAACTTATTTTGCGAGTAGATAGTTATATAATTAAATTATTTATTTGGGTGTTCAGACATACACGCACAAATATAAGAATCAAACGAATAAAAGTGATTTCCTATGTCCACAATTTTATTCAACAAGATGGCTAAGCGACTTTGGAGAACAACGCGTAGTGATTTTTTTTCTTATGGGAATTTAGATTTGTAATCAGGTTGATCTCAGCGAAACGTACTCATAGGATCTTTGGCCCCGAGGAACATATCTGGCTTGGTTCTTGCTGTATCAGTCGTAATTTCCAATGTCTGTCGATGTGTTGTTTCCCATCAAATTATTTATTTATAGATCACCAACCTAGTGTACACTAAATCTAGCTTAGTTAACTTATTCATATCAAGTGTCATTATAATCACAGGTGAAGACAGCATGCGATAAACAGTTGTAAGCAAATAACATTTATGTGTAGAACGTACAACAAACAAGTAGGTAAATAAATTTTAATGTTCATTAGGTAAAATAAAAATTTCAAATAAATTTATAGAAAGTACATAGAAAATTTGTTTAGGTACTGGTTAAATAACATCAAAATTAAAGGTCCTGTCTACGCATAATGTTGCTCCACATAAAGTTGAGCAACGCTGGTTTTCTGTCAGAACCTTTAGCGCATGTTATGATGGCGGAAGATAGAAAATAACATAGATATGATAGTAAGTACATAAATAAGTATAGTAAGTAGTGTAAGTATAGTAGACACACATTTTGCGGTACGATCAGTAAGGGATCACAAATAAACCACCTACTACTATTGTCGAGTGGAACACACCGCGCACTCTGTGGCACTCAACATTACATTATATAAAATGGCAAAATATAAAACTAAATGTCCATATTATCCAGGAAATTTTCATAATGATTCATTACCAACTATTTCACTAAGCGAAGTACCATTATTGCCAACTTCAACCCAGTTGATTCATTACCAACTATTTCACTAAGCGAAGTACCATTATTGCTAACTTCAACCCAGTCAACCACACGCGCAATGACGCTACGTGATATCATTTATTGCTAGTTCACTTATTGATTATATTGATGATATTATGTCCCAAAGTAGAAATCCACACCGGTCTTATCCATTTGATTTTTGTCACCAAACACCCTTCGGATTTGTTTCATCATCTGAAAAAAATTATGATTAACAACCACAATATTGTACCCTACCTACCTACATATTGTTGAGTCGTGACTCACGACACGACCTGTAAAATTTTATTCGTCGGAGTTAGAAATAAAATAAAATAATCCTAGACAATTCACACACAGCACATTGTCATGAAGGTAGGGGTTGGTCCATTTAAATTTAACTTCAATTTGACTACGCCGTAGCAAGCTACAAATAGGCTACGCCGTAGCAAACAAGAATATTGCTACGACGTGAGTAGCAAGCTACGAATTGGCTACGCCGTAGCAAATTAGAACTTTGCTACGAATTGGCTATGACGTAGCTAACTATGGTTGGCTACGAAGGTAAATGAATCAAAAACTTAAATAAATTACCTGCCACACAGTTAAAGTGACCAACGCAGCCAGAAGTGCGTCTCCGCGACTGGCTATAAACACGCAGCTGAAGACCATTGCGTCGAATGTTGAAAGGTTCCACTCCTCTGACCACCTTTGGCAAAAATCACTAGTTTTACATTTTAAAAGCTACTATCTGCATTCCGTGGCTTTACCCGCGTCAAAATTAATGAAAACTAGGTACCCTATGTTTTATTGCAGCACTGGAACTACGGCCATTCAAAATTTCAGCCCCATCCTTTCAGTTGTTTTGGCGTGAAGAGTAACAAACATCCATCCATCCAAACCTTCGATTCATATATAATTATATTAGGATGAAGATTACCAATCAATCAAGACAATAGTTTTCTAATCTACAAAATAACCGGCACTTATTTTTTATAGATTAAAAAAACGTTCAAAGATAAACAAAAGATGTCAAATCGTTGGGTAGTAAATGTTCGGAGGTTCTTACCAAGTCATAATAAAACATGAAGGCGTTGTATCATCGTCATACAACAGGGCACTGGTGTGGCCAACTTCTCTGGCATTTATTTCCACGTCCAGGAGTCTTTCGAGAACGGTGCGCTCACTGGCAACCCAGTTCAGACCATCTAAAGCCTGGAAGTTAAAGTTTTATGTATGATCTGACAAATTTATTTGTATCACATGTATTACGCAGTTGGGAGAGAACATCCCAGGTTATAAAGTCCGAAGCGTAGAATAAAATTATTGTTTATTAGATACTAGATGCGCCCCGTGGCTTCGCCCGCGAACCAGAGCTTTTTTTCATACAAATTTCAGAAAATTACCCCTCGGGGTTATTTTTTAAAAATAAAAAACATCTAAATTATAATTTGATGAAATATCCAGAATTTCATTAATTCCAGAAAAACTGGGTCCTTTTAATTTTTTTCCAATCAGCCTGTTCAGATTTTGTGTTAAATTATTTATTTCATACTTTATTTATACCGAGTTTTGAGTAAATCGAACCAAGGAAAAATAATTTTCCATACAAACTATACCACCCTATTTAACCCCCTCAGAGGAAAATTGTTGAAAAGTTTATTAGTCTATGTCCTATTCTACCTCCTAAACTATCTACGTACCACCATACTATTTCATCTAAATAAATTAAGTAATTACAGAGATTACTTATAACAAACATTGACACAGACTTTCCCATTTATTATAATAGTAAGAAGTAAGATATAAAGAAACCACCTCTCCGCCCTCCAGCCATGTGGGATGACGATCTGCGAAGGACTGCTGGCAGATGCTGGATGCGGCAAGCTAAAGACAGAGCGCTATGGCCCTCATTAGGGGAGGCCTATGTCCAACAGTGGACTAATATAGGATGATGATGATGATAAAGGAACAAGCGATATTTTGGAGAGAAAGCCTAGCCGCTTATGCTAGAAAGTTGAAATTTAGAGAATACCTTTTACTACACAGATATCCGATAAGAAGGGATTTTGGAAATTCCACCCCTTTGGGGAGAAAAGCGATCGGAAAGCTAGTTGCAAGATAAGTACACGGCTAATTTAGAAATTGGTCTGAGGGCTTATTTTGTAAGCCTTTCTAATAATGTAAATAATTGATTTCTAATTCTTACTCTTTCAAAGAACGCTGCCAAAAAGCGTGACAGCAATGCTTGTTTCGTGTCTCCCAGCATTCCTGGTAAAACAAAAACAACCAATAAATTGTTCAACACCGAAAGAATCATTTTTCTGAATGCCTAAGGCATGAAACCAAATATGGCCACCGCCACGTATTAATTGTAAGGTTCTTACATTAAACATGATTAGAAAAAATCTCAAACGTTACTTTCGAAATTTTGACGAACTCAGCGGCACAGAGGGCGACAGTCCGCGTGCGACGCAAGAGGTTGCGGGTTCGATTCCCGCCTCGGAACAAATTTGTGCACGATCTACAGAAATTTGTTTCGTACGTCTGGGTGTTTTCTATGCATACTAAAAAATATATATCTATGTACCTATATAATGTATTAAGTATGTATATCAGTTATTTATAGTACCCATAATACAAGCTTTGCAAAGCTTACTTTAGGGCTCTAGCCCTAAAGTATTATCTAATCTATTAGAGAATAATGTTGGACAATCCACACAGCATCATCTAGTCCCAAGCTAAAGCAGAGCTTGTGTTATGGGTACTAGATTAATCATCTACTAGATCATTAAAATTTGTCTGGGGGACCGATTAGGTCATTATTTTTATTAAAAGCGTGGTGTGTCTGTTGTTTCTATTCAAATTTGATCAAGATATGACAAGATTCTTAATTTATTTCAGAGAATGATATTGAGTGAAACAGGTGACCCTTAGTTTTTTAGTTATCCTTAGTAATGTGTGAAATTTTATGAAACTAAATTTTAGTAATAAACATAAAAATTATGAATATTTTATCGTGAAATCATTGATTTCGTTCCATAATACAAATTAGTATCCGAATAAATACCGGGAGATAGCTGCCGGAACACCTCCCTGCAAGGAATAGAGTACAATTTAATTTATAATTAAATTAAAAGAGATAATGCATAACTATAATAATAATTAATAATGCTGGGCAACCCACGCAGAACCATTTAGCTAATATAGTAAGCAGAGCTTGTGTTATGGCTACTAGATGACTAGTAAACATTATAATACATTAACTTATATAGATAATTTTGTTATACATAGAAAATAAACTGTACCTACCTATGTCAGTGTCTAGTAAAACTGAGGCGAACTGAAAATCAATTATCACTTTATTTCTTATATTATTTTGATAATTATGTACTTACCTATAGTATTAAATTTGACTTGTCTAAGTGCTTATTTTGTAAGCCTAAAGAAATAAAGATATTGATTATTTGATTATTTGAGTACCCATAACATAAACTTGGCTTATCTTGGGTCTAGGTGATGCTGATTGTCTTATTTATTTATTTAAAACTTTATTGCACTAAAGTACAAAGGGTGGGCTTAATGCCGAGGCATTTTCTACCTGCCAACCAAAAAGACATGTTGAGACACAGGGTTGGCGTGCTAATATTAGTTTTACAAATTATAAATAATATACAATAGTTAACAATAATAACTAATCAAGTTAATAACCTACAGTAATAAATATATCTATTTGATTGATCCAGACTGTCCAGCATTATTTATTTATATTAGAGACTTTATAATACAAATCTACATAGTAAGAAGGTATTCGATTTTCAAAGTAAATCTAATAAAATAAATATAAATAATTAATCGTAATAGTTACCTCAGCTGGGGAACGCAGGCAACTCGGCACATCGCTAGTGGTCCAGCCAAGGAACGTGCTTCTTTATTATCATCATTTCTGAAAACAAACCATTACCTACTGAAAACTATCTTGTTAACAAAAAGTATCATCATCATCATCAGCCTATCAAGGGGTAATGCCCATAATCCCCACGCTGGGCATGCGGGTTGGGGATCGCAGTTTGGTGGTGGGGTTAAGGTAGGTGGGGGTGGTGGGGTTAAGGTAGGTAACAAAAAGTATAAATGTTTGATACTATTTCACTTTCAAACTACTGTACAGTATAATGGGGTGAAAAGAGACTCAAGAGTGAATAGAAATGGACGAAACACTGGAGCAAAACTTTATTTTGTTGTGGTCAGATACATACACAGGAAGTGAACAGTCACGGATTAAGGATACTCCTTCAGTTTCAAATTACTGTACAGTAAAATGGGGTGAAAAGAGACTCAAGAGTGAATAGAAATGGACGAAACACTCTGGACCACTACTGTCCAGTAAAACAGGGTGAATAGAGACACAATGGTAAAACAAAATGAATAGAATAGAAAACTTATCCTAAAAAATAATCATTTGATTTTTTGAACCTGCCATGCACATAATGTGCGTAGTATTCTTCTTGAAAGACCATTAGTGAGAGTCCCATCCCAGAGCAAATATGCTGCAGAGACGCCGCAGCATTGTGACTGCGCAGCATTCTCTGTCGTATCCAAGTGACGGACAGCACAACGCCGTGCGACGTCCACCATGCGATGGTGGCGACGCACCATGCGTAGATAACGGATTTTGGGAAGAGGGCCTTCCATGGTGATAAAAGCTATGGAACAATCAAAATCATTAATACAGGTATTTAAAGTAACATGTAATGAATACTCAATACATCCATATATTTAAGCGACATTATTCAATTAGGTATTATTTTTTTATATTTTCATATTTTTTTTCATATGAGATATCTGCAAAGATGCCTTACTGCAGCTATAAACATCGAAAAGTAATACAGTCCAGTAAAAATATGATTTTAGGTCGCTAAAAATAATACGACTTACAAACAAACATTTCTACATTGACATTTCTACGTTGAGAAAATGCGAGATGTACCTATGTTCTTGTACCTACATCTCGAAAATCAGTTCTCAGGAAACTTACATGCAAAATGACAAGAGCCAATGTAACGGTGTAGCCAGGAGAAGCTCGTCGTTTCGTTTGCAGTAGACTCCACTCTCTTGCCAATAGTTTCGCTTTCCATCTCTTATCAGAAGTTTCCGTTTCGGTTTCTGGATATTAAACAAAATTTTTTAAATTATCTTATATCCTTTAACCCTTTAACCGCCAAACTTAGTATCAGTTGTCGTGTCCCCAGGCGCCCGGCACAGGGAACCAACCTGTCCATGGCGAAATCGACACGAAAATATTTGTCGGATAAATCCGACGTAGGCGGTTAAAGGGTTAATGACATGACAATAAGACATGGTTAATGCTGTAACAGGAACTAGCAAAATAGTAGGTAGGAATAGTCTGTCTTTTACAATATCTCACCTTTAATAGAAGGATTGTACTCTGACCAATCCAAGAAGAAAATGTCACATGTGCATTGACGCCAATTTATCCAAACCACTTTAATTGCCTGGGAAATAACATTTATTTTTTACATTTTTTTAAATCAAGGCATAGAAACAAATTCAAACTAGTAAAAAAAAGGATGAATGTAATGCAGAACAATGAACGTCATAATTTCACAAATCTTTCATTTGTTCGTTTCGTTTTTGTCCCGAAAAGCAGGATAATCAAAGTTAAAACCAAAAAAAAAACAAATTATAAGCCGTGAGCAAAGCTAGTGTTTAATTTTATTAAATCTGACCATTTAAATTTACGTGAGGTAAATACCTTTAATCCGACAGCCGAATAGAGAAAAGCTTTTATCATGCGTTCCTCTGGGCGCGATAGAGGCAGGGTAATGCCGAGCGTCCCCGCTTCAGCCGCCAGCGCGTGAAGGGTTGAAAATAGAGCGGACTGTAAAATCAATAGAGCTTTAAAAGTTTTAAGACATTGTTTTAACTACGAAAGGAAAAGTTGGGCTTTGCTTTGGAGAGATAAGAGGCAACGACGGCTTAATAAATTGAGTGCTCAAATGCATGACAGTACCTAATATACTGGTATCAGGCCATTTGCGCGAAAGACACTTGCGCGAGTGACACTTGCGCTAGGGACACTTGCGCGAGGAGACACTTGCGCGAAAAATCAAAAATCTCTTAATATCTCTGGAAATAGAGGTCGTAGAGAGTTGACGATTTCGCCATTATGTAGATAATTTTGCTCTCTTTGATCTGGCATATATAACTTTCCCATACCACTTCCCCTTTTTACCCCATAACGAGAAACATATTTTAACGTAGACCTTCATAGCACGTGCTACGGTGCTACGATGGCACCTCGTAACATACAAAAGATTTCAACGAGACCCCACATTTCTTACTACACGCTATTGTTCCTCGTAGCTTCGAAACTACCATAACCTGAAGAGTTGCACTCTTCAGTATGATTAATAAAAGCTTTTACCCTTTATTTTAAATGAACCGGCTGATTCTTACCCCCTTATGAGAATTATGTTTTGACGCAGATCTTCGTAGCACGTCGTGCTACTTTGCTACGATGGCGCCGTGTTGCAAACAAAAGACATCAACGCGACCCCAGTTTTTTTATTACACTTTATAGTCCCTCGTAGCTTCGAAACTACTAAAACCAGAAGAGTTACGCTTTTCACATTTAGATAAATATGAGCTCTTGGCCTGTATTTTTAAATTTACTAGCTTTTTCTTACCCCTCACCCTTTCTTCCCAATAGATTAATAAATATGGTATTTCTTAGACCTTCGTAGCATCGTAGCAGGTGCTACGATGTTCTGAAAAATAATATAATTATTTATAACCTGTGTCGCATACAAAAGACTAATGAATTTTCTACTACACACATAAAATTAGTAAACTAACGATTTGCGTTTTCAGTATGATAATTAACAGCTCTTCCTTTTTAATTAAGAATAAGGATAGTAAAAAGAATAATATCCTTATTCTTTTTACTATCCTTATTCTTAATTAAAAAGGAAGAGCTGTTAATTATCATACTTATAATTAAGAATAAGGATAGTAAAAAGAATAAGGATAAGAAGAATAAGGATAGTAAGAATAAGGATAGTAAGAACAAGGATAGTAAGGATAAGGATAGTAAGAAGAAGGATAAGAAGAATAAGGATAAGAAGAATAAGGATAGTAAGGATAAGGATAGTAAGAAGAAGGATATCCGCCATTTGTCGGTTTTTTCGCCGAACACAAAGGGGCGCGCAGTGTGTGCGGAGCGCCAGTGTGGACGGGTTTGTGTCTGTACTGCGGAACCATGCTCCTTTCATGTTACATTGCTTGTTACGTTACAGCAGTCTGTACGAGGCTTAAGAATCAGTCAGTTCATTTAAAAGAAACTCTTATTTATCATGATGAAGAGTAAAACTCTTCAGGTTATGGTAGTTCTGAAGCTACGAGGAACAATAGCGTGTAGTAAGAAATGTGCGGTCTCATTGAAATCTTTTGTATGCTACGGGGCGCCATCGTAGCCTCGTAGCACTAAGTGCTACGAAGGTCTCTACGTCAAAATATAATTCTCATAAGGGGGTAAGAATCAGCCAGTTCATTTAAAATAAAGGGTAAAAGCTTTTATTGATCATACTGAAGAGTGCAACTCTTCAGGTTATGGTAGTTTCGAAGCTACGAGGAACAAAAGCATGTATTAAGAAATGTGGGGTCTCGTTGAAATCTTTTGTATGCTACGCGGTGCCATCGTAGCACCGTAGCACGTGCTACGAAGGTCTACGTTAAAATATGTTTCTCGTTATAGTATGAAAAAGGGAAGGGGTATGGGAAAGTTATATATTAAAGAGAACAAAACTACCTACATAATGGCGAAATCCGCAACTCTCTACGACCTCTATTTCCAGAGATATTAAAAGTTTTGTGATTTTTCGCGCAAGTGTCCACTCGCGCAAGTGAAACTCGCGCAAGTGGCAACTCGCGCAAGTGTCTTTCGCGAAAATGTCATTCGCTCAAGTTTCCACTCGCGCAAGTGTTCACTCGCGTAAATGGTCACTCGCGCAAATGGTCAGTCGCGCAAGTGTCTTTCCGCGCAAATGTCCTTCGCGCAAGTGTCTTTCGTGCAAGTGTACCAGACCCTAATATACTTATAAACAAGAACATTTCTAATTTTTGTACGAATATTAAGTATTATTACCAACGAAAATTACAAGCAAGGAATAGAAAAATTACAACTAGTATTTACAATTGAAACCATTGAGCTAACTGCAGACGGTTGCAAACAGTCTAAAAGTCTAATAAATTAGTATTATTACCTATTGTTCTTCTTTGTTAGTACTTTCCTAAAAAGTTTATCTTTCTATCTAATATTCCATCATATAGATAGAAAAATAATTTGTGGGCAATTGCGTGCTTTCTATATTAGCTTCCATCGGAACCATTTATTAATTATGACGCACAAGACACTATAATCTCAGAATAAATAAAACTCATAAATAAATATATAGGTTGAGAACTTGATCATTTCACAAATTATGTGCATTCAGAAAATTAACATAAGTGTTTACTTAAATACAAATTCCTAAGTATGGCGTATTTGTTTTGTTTTGCATATGCACTTATGTTAGTTACTTTTAAAGTCGTATTTTTATTTATCTTATATCAGTTCTACTTACAAAGTACAGAGTGTCAGCCACACAGACGGCTAGGAGCGGTAGAACGGAGTACACGTGACCTCCTCTGCGCATCGCGCCTCGCCACTGCACCAGCGCAAATGCTGTCAGGAATGCGCCCAAAACACCTCCCCAAATCTTAAAAAAAGAAAGTCGCTTTCTCTGTCCCTAAGTCCCTATATCCCTTTGTATGCTTAAATCTTTAAAACTACGCAACGGATTTTGATGCGGTTTTTTTAATAGATTTATTATTATTAGGCCGTGTGGTGCCGGCTTAGAATTGCACTACCCCAACTCTTCCCGTGGGTGTCGTAAGAGGCGACTAAGGGATATACCGGGGGGTGGGCAGCAGCACCCCTCTAGAACAACCCCACCATCAAACTGCGATCCCCAACCCGCATGCCCAGCGTGGGGATTATGGGCATTACCCCTTAATGATAAGTACAGCCAAAACACGGCCCCTAGTTCCCGGCCGCCTCGCTATTCCTGGCCATGGTAGCGGTCATGGTAACGGCGGGGCAGGGGGTGCTAAGAATCACCGGTATTCAGGCTACCACACGCTTACTAAAATGACCCTGGCAACGTTTAACGGACGCACTCTGAGGCTTGACCATCATCTAGCGCAGTTGGAAGTGGAGTTAGAGAACATTAAATGGCATGTTCTCGGGTTATGTGAAGTCCGTAGAGAGGGGGAGGACACCGTAACCCTAGACTCAGGCCATCTTCTCTACTTTCGTGAGGGTGATAAAACATCCCAGGGTGGAGTAGGATTCCTCGTCAATAAGGCCCTCTCTAGCAACGTTCAAGAAATCTCCAGTGTGTCGACCAGGGTAGCGTACCTGATCCTTCGGCTTTCCAAGCGGTATAGCATGAAGGTAATTCAGGTCTACGCACCGACCTCGGCACACTCGGACGATGAAGTGGAGGATATGTACGAAGACATATCCAAAGCCTTACACAACACCACTAAGGCTCACTTCAACGTTGTTATGGGGGACTTTAACGGCAAGGTGGGAATCCAGACTGGCAATGAATCCCGAATAGGCCCGCATGGTTTTGGAATCAGGAATCACAGGGGGCAAATGCTTGTCAACTTCCTTGAGAAAGAGGGACTGTTCTTAATGAACTCCTTCTTTAAGAAACAGCCTCAAAGGAAGTGGACGTGGCAAAGCCCCGACACTGTGACTAAAAATGAGATCGACTTCATCATGACGGATAGCAAGCACATATTCAGAGATGTCTCAGTGATCAACAGGTTCAATACCGGATCTGATCACCGAATGCTCCGAGGCACTCTGAATATCAACTTGAAGCTTGAAAGACACCGTCTGATGAAGTCCACGCTCCGACCAAATCCAATCCAAATCATGGCGGGCACCGAGAAGTTCGAGCAGCTACTCGGAGACAGATTTGTTGCCTTGGAACCCACTGATGACGCTGACGAGAGCCTACACAATTTGGTCGAAACGTTGAGGGATGAGGGCATCAAGTTCTGCAAAAAACAGCGAACTGGCAAGAAGTCCAAACTCTCGGATGAGACTCTGGATCTGATGACAAGAAGACGGGAAACCACCCAAGTGTCTTCGGCAGAGAGGTCAGACCTGAACAAGCAAATTGCGAAGATGGTTCGGCGCGACCTTCGGAGCTCCAACACACGCCTCATTGAAGAGGCGATAGAGCGAAACCGAGGGTCCAAAGTATTCACTCAGCAGCTTGGCAGGAGCCACCTGACGAAGCTTAAAACGCACGATGGGAGGACCGTACTGTCGAAAGCGGAGATTTCAGCCGAGATAGAGGATTTTTATGGCCGTCTGTACACTGCACATGCCCCTCGTTCCCGACGAGACGACCTTGATTCTAGAGCCACCCTGACACGCCACTACACCGACGAACTGCCAGACATCAGTCAAGACGAAATCGTGTTAGCTTTGAGGCAGCTTAAAAATGGAAAAGCCCCCGGTGAGGACGGTATAACTTCAGAGCTTCTGAAGGCAGGAGGAGCCTCCGTTAAACAGGAGCTACAACACCTCTTCAATACCGTCCTCCACAGTGGGAGAACTCCTAAGGCGTGGAGCGGGAGTTTGGTGGTGCTCTTTTTTAAGAAGGGTGATAAAACTCTCCTTAAAAATTACAGACCCATCACACTCCTGAGCCACATCTATAAGCTGTTCTCACGAGTGATCACGAATCGTCTCGCCAGGAGACTTGACGAGTTCCAGCCACCAGAACAGGCCGGGTTCCGCGGAGGATATGGCACCATAGACCACATACACACAGTGAGGCAGATTATACAGAAGTCCGAAGAGTATAATCAGCCCCTGTGTCTCGCTTTTGTGGACTATGAGAAAGCCTTTGACTCTGTCGAAACCTGGGCTGTTCTGGAATCCTTACAGCGATGCCAAGTAGACTATCGTTACATCGAAGTGCTGAGGTGTCTCTATGAAGCTGCCACTATGAGTGTCCAAGTACAGGACCAGTAGTCTAAACCTATCCAATTGCGCAGAGGAGTGAGACAGGGGGATGTCATATCCCCGAAACTGTTCACGAGCGCATTGGAAGATATGTTTAAGACGCTGGACTGGAAAGGTAAGGGCATTAACATAAACGGCGATTACATCTCACACCTGCGATTCGCTGATGACATAGTCGTAATGGCGGAGTCGCTAGAGGAGCTGACCCACATGCTGGACGGCCTAGCTTCAGCCTCGCGATGTATCGGTCTTGGCATGAATTTGGATAAAACCAAAGTCATGATCAATGGCCACATTGTTCCGGGACCGATCGTCGTAGATGGTCACCTTATTGAAATTGTTTCCGAGTATACTTACCTTGGGCAGATTGTACAGCTAGGTAAAAACAATTTTAAGAAGGAGGCCAAGAGGAGGATCCAGCTAGGCTGGGCAGCATTTGGGAAACTACGTCAAGTCTTCTCTTCATCCATACCGCAATGTTTGAAAACGAAAGTTTTCAATCAGTGCGTCCTACCCGTAATGACTTACGGAGCTGAGACGTGGACACTCACGGTAGGGCTGGTCCACCAGTTCAAAGTCGCCCAGCGAGCTATGGAAAGAGCTATGCTCGGAGTCTCTCTGAAGGATAGAATTCGTAACGAATACATCCGACAGAGAACCAAAGTTATCGACATAGCTCAAAGAATTAGCAAGCTGAAGTGGCAATGGGCCGGCCATATCTCGCGAAGAACCGACAACCGTTGGGGTAAACGTGTTCTTGAGTGGAGACCGCGACTCGGTAAACGTAGCGTAGGACGCCCTCCGGCCAGGTGGGATGACGATCTGCGAAAGACTGCTGGCAGATGCTGGATGCGTCAAGCTGAAGACAGGGCGCTATGGCGCTCATTGGGGGAGGCCTATGTCCAGCAGTGGACTAATATAGGTTGATGATGATGATGATTCAAGAGGAAAGTTTATACGTATAATAAAACCGTGCGAAGCGGGGGCGGGTCGCTAGTCTTAATATATAAGCAGAATAATATATAAGGAACAAGCGATTTTTTGGAGACAGCTTCAGCTCCAGCGCAAACCGCTGAAGCTAGAAAACTGAAATTTGGAGGGTAGGTAGTACCTACCTCTTACTACACAGACGCCGGAAAAGAAGGGATTTTTGGAAATTGTAACCCTTAGGGGGTGAAAAGGATGGTTGAAGTTTTTTTGGTGTTTTTTTGCAGTGATCCGATTTGCTTTAAACTTAAAGACCTACTAAAAATATAAAATTATTGAAAATGTTTGAGGATTTTTCTTAAAACTCCTGAAAGTGGGATTTTTATTTAGGTTTGAGATTCACAGTTTTTTTAAACAATGAGAATAATATAACAAAAGGGATTGAAGAGCAAGACTATTCGTATAGTCTACGCGAGCGAAGCCGCGAGCAGAAACCTAGTAAAAATATAAATTAACAAAACAAAAACATAAGCCCTTAGGTACCTCTAGCCCTCGAATCACGCCAGCACTGGGCATGACGTGTTCCACCTTCAGGGTCGTGGTTACCAAGTCTTCGTGCATTGACTTAGCATACTGCACCTCCAACGTTGTAGTTATGCGAAGCGATCCGTTTACGTGTTTCACTCTTTCCAATCTGCATAATCATAATCACTTCATAGTATAAAACAAAGTTGCGTTCTCTGTCCCTATGAATGCTTAAATCTTCAAAACTACAACAGCAACAGATTTTGATGCGGTTTATAAGTGATTCAAGAGGAAGGTTTATACGTATAATAAAACCGTGCGAAGCCGGGGCGTGTGTAAATTAATAAGGAGTAAGGATTCAATTTGTTTTATAGTTCAGTTTTTCCAGCGTTGGTTGGTTACCCAGGTTTTCTGGTAGAGATAAGACTGCCAATTGTAACTTAAGTTAGTATAAATTATTTCTTAGTTTTATGCGTGCAATAAAGTGTTTTCTGTCTATCTGTCTATCTACCAGAAGCCAATTAATAATGTAGTAAGTAGTACCTAACTATATGAGGATTTACGTTATTTACTATATGAGGATTTACGTTCACTTACCGGAGTTGGATGAGCAAAGTTCGCAAGTAAATTGTGTTAGTTAAGTTTGAAGTCGCGGAAATCGAGTTATGCACCATAAAGTACCTCCTGAAACTGCTTGAAAGCCATGTTCTTCTCTAGAAAATTAACAAATGTATAAATTAGATGATCACTAAGAATCATCATAAGATTTATTTTGTTATATTACATTATGTTTAGTTACATACATACATTTTGTTGCTAGATTTACATTAAAACTTATTCTACTTTTCATCAATTTTAACGAGGTTAAAAGCTGTTCTATCATAATAACATTTTTAAGTATAATTCATTCAGTCCTATCTGTATTTACCTGAACATCGTCACCATTAGGTTTTCGTATAAAAACCGGTAGTGGCTTGTATTCACCATCTGATAGCAAAAACGGAGCAACAGTTTCATTGAGGTCTGACGATAGGAGCTCAGTTAAGTTTACTTGACAATCCAACCTGGAAACCGCAAAACGTGCCTTTAGCGGAAGGCGCGGAATCGTAGCAACAAGCGTGGGTAGATATTTCTTGCTTATTCTAACGCATATTATAGACTCTGATTCTATCTCTTTCTTGCGCGTTTCGAGTTGATGAGATAGAATAAGAGTCAAATCCATATACGTAATAACAGGAAGTAAAATACTAATTACATTACACGGCATTGCCCCGCTGTATGGCAATAATGATGCGCCAGATACTCACCAGCTCTCGAATCACGCGTTGCCAAATTTTCGTTCAGCAAACAGCGTGGTAATGCAGCCAGCATCTTGGGGACGCTTCCGACTGGTTTGGTATAGATCAGATGAGCAACCTCTAGACTATTTGCTTCCGTCTGCAGTTAGCTCAATAGCTTTTTTTGTTAGTTCTAGTTTAGAAATTGTTTATTACTTCTTTAAAATACTTAATTAGAATTTAAAATTCACTTACGATAAAGGTTCTCCGATTCTTATATTCAGTGGCAATTGACATGAATTTTGTTTTGTATCTTGGAGAAATTTCATGCCCCCAGTAAAGGTGTAGACGGCCAATGCAAGTGAAATGGTGTCCTAAAATAATATAAAGACTTAATAACGATTATTTATCGGGTACTAGTTTCTAACCTCGACTTCTCACTTGTTGTTTCTATGGAAACGTTTAAAAGTTGTATAAACGTGTTTCTATCTCATCGAAACTAATATAAGGGATAAAAAAGAATCTATCTGTTATTCCTGGCCTAGAACTATATCTTTTCAAAGTTTCAGCCAAATCCGTTCAGTAGTTTTGGCGTGAATATGTAACAAACATCCATCTATACATCCAAACTAACGCATTAAAATATTAGTATTATTTATCGAGTAGGTACCTTTTCTATTTATTTGCCCTATTTCATAATAGTGGTTGTGGTACGGCGACTGGATATTACATTCCAGGAGATAAGTTAAGTAATAATAATAATAATGCTGGACATTCCACACAGCACCATCTAGCCCCAAAGTAAGCTACTTAAAGCTTCCAAGGCGGGAATCGAACCCGCAACCTCCTGCGTCGCAGGCGGACCTTCGCCCACCGCGCCACATCGGTCGTCTATTCATTGTCTACTCTTATGTGAGTAATAATTGCCAAGAATTCACGACTAGGCGCGAAAGTTTAACCTAAACCTTTAATTTGAATAAACCTATGGTTCATGGTCACACAGCATTTCAAAAACAAAATAGACTAAAATCGAATCATAACTATATAATTGAAATTTTTAATTAGTTACCTTTCCATGACGAGATATAATCATCTCCCCCGGTCCCAACTTATCATTTGTTGATAGTGGTGGGTATATGATAAGAGGTGGAAGACCTGCAATAAATAACTTGGTTATTAAGTCATGGCTGCAAGTGTACATAAGTGGCCAGTGGCGTATGCTGTTTCATGTACTAACTATAAAGTTACAAATCACTAATTAGGTATATGTTTTAATGAAGTCATAGACTGACTGCCAGACAATGCACAACCTAATTCGCTGGTCCCAACTTCAAATTTGGAGTTTTAGATTCCTTTTGGATGTAACTACATACACTAACAAAGAATTTTGAAAATTCACATTACTTCCGTAACTCAGTATAAAATAAACAAATTAGTGTTTCAGCATTTTCAGAAATGTTCCTGAAAGAGCCGCGAGAAAAAAATATTCCCAAAATAAAATCGAGATTTGACGTTTGACGTCATTTCCAAAACTTATAGCATCCTCGTATAAATAATAATAATTAATAGATTACTTTTACCCCACCTATTACCTATTTCGTAGTACATAAGATACTCGTAGACCCTCTACAAATTCGTAGCATGTTGTATTGTAGACCGTCTTAAAAATTCGTAGCATCTGACTCGTAGACGGTCTACGTATTTATATGACTTGTATTGATGCCGTATTGCCTTCCATTTAAGAACTCTTCTTTAAAAATTTTGAATTACCCTTCGGAGCAGGAACTTTGGGTTGTAGCCAGAGCTGGCAAGGCCCTCCAGGGTCTGCGGAGTAGAAGTTCTGGACACATTTGTTGGCTATTGATCGGCATGCTCGAAAGTCATCTTTCTGTAAATTTTTTCATAGGTATACGTGACGTTTCTTCCTAAATTTAGTTATTTTCAGTCTTTACTGAAAAATAAAGGAACTTTGTTACGTGATATTAAATATTTTTCGGTTTATTTAGTAAATTAATCATAACGCTGTAAAGACAAGAGCTATCAAATCTGAGAACTCTTACTTGTTGCTTAGGTTTCGAGCCCTTAGGGTGCCAACGATTCTTTTACTAAGCCTCAGCTAAGCTGGCTATCTGTTCGTGTGCGAGAACTCTATCGTAGGTACTTGATTTTACAAAAATTGTTTTTTTTGTTTTATGTGTTTCACACATTACAAGTGATACTTACTTCGATCATGTCAACAATGTTTTTATTGAAAAAAATTAAAAGTTTCAAGGCTTTTTCTATGCCATGGGAACTGATTTGAGGGGTGAAAAGTACCGTATGTTTTATGCCAAGGTCTAGCCCGATCCGTTCAGTAATTTTTGCGTGAAAGAGGAACAAACATAAATCCATAAATACTTTCGCATTCATAATAATTAGTAAGGATCTAAGTAGTGCTCGGACCATAATAAAATCTGACTCACAGTACACAAATACTCCAGCTTCACCACATCCAACAAATCCTTCGGATGCATCGTCCCCTCATACTTGGGCCTGGCGTTCACGAATCTCTTCGGCACACACGTCCCTTGCACCGCCACCTCGCTGCGTCCGCAAGCGCAGTCGTCGCATCGCACGCAGGTGTTGCCTTGCACTCGGTAACCGCGGCTGCATTTTATGCAGAGCACTTCTTTTGTCGGGGACCCGTCGAGGTTTTGAGTCACTGAAAAACCCTGACTTGTTGTGATTTCGTCGTTGAAGATCGCATGTGAAAACATGAGAAACTTTGGGATGTCTGTTAGGCATGTAGATAGATAGATAATTTCTTTATTGCGCCATCAAAATATGTAACAGAGCAGCTTAATACTAACTACATCTATAGTGGCACAATCGGCGGGCTTATCGCAAACAGCGATCTATCCCAGGCAACCTTTAGAATCATGCATATATTAATATATATATTATTATATAATAGTAACCAATAAATAACAAAGATTAAAATTTATTTAATAATAAATAAATAAATCGTTTAGGAACAAAAACAATAGTTTCATGTTTAAAAATGGAAACGATGCCATCTGCAGGAGTTTAAAAAATTTAGGGGTACTTATCTAGAAATTTTTATACAACCTAGATTATTTTGTTATTTATCTCATTATCAATGATCTATGTTTCTATGAGAATGAAGTACTTTACACCTAATAGGTACGAGACAGAATTTTACCAGTAATGTAATCTCCTGGGCATCTCCGACAAACGAACCTTCCCAGCGTGTTCTGACACTTCCGCGGCACGCAAGAGGCTCCGTCTGAGGACACCACCTCGGTGGCATTGCAGGGCTTGCAGGTGCTGGGGCTGGTGGGAACACTGTGCCCTTCGCACGCACAGCTAAACCCTGGAAGACATTCCTATTTTTTTTACAGTGAGAAAATAAATAATACTGGACAATCCACACAGCACTATCTAGCTCCAAAGTTAGCTACTCAAAGCCTGTGTTATGGATACTAGATAACTGATTTATTTAATACATTATACAATACATAGATAGATATTTATTATTATGCATAGAAAACACCCATACCAACGAAACTAATTTGTTCCGAGGCGGGAATCGAACCCGCAACCTCCTGCGTCGCAGGCGGACGTACGCCCACCGCGCCACAATAACAAAAAAAAACAATTAGAATAAACAAACTCCTAAGAATCTAAATCTAAGCCGTCACCAGAAGGCAGAGTTCCTTTTTATAAAAACTAGCGACCCGCCCCGGCTTCGCACGGTTTTATTATACGTATAAACCTTCCTCTTGAATCACTCTATCTATTAAAAAAAACCGCATCAAAATCCGTTGCGTAGTTTTAAAGATTTAAGCATACAAAGGGACATAGGGACAGAGAAAGCAGACTAGGAAAACCAGCAGTAGATATTGCTATTATAGCGGGAAAATTCAGCCAGTGTCTTGGGGACACTTCCGACTTCTAGTTTGTTTGCGACATGTCTTTCAAGAGGCTGCAGATATTTGATAAGGGTGTTTCCTAAAAAATGTCAAGGTACCTATTCATGTAGGTACCTAATATAAAGATAAGTTCCATATGTTACCTACTAAATAAAATTACAATTCATCTACATAATAATCAACATAATATATCTAAATAATAGTAGGTAGGTAGTAGTTAACAAATTAAGGTACAATGTGTGAAACAATTGAGGCAACTTTAGAGCGGTTGCAAAACATTCTAGAGGTAGGTAGCTCAACTGATCCATATCAATACAAGTCGGAAGCGTCCCCAAGACGCTGGCTGCAATATAATGTCTAAAATATATCAGCTATGTATGTAGTAGGTACATACATAAGGTAGCCATAACGCAGTCTTTTTAGCTTGGGGCTTTACGTGCTGTGTGAATTCTCCAGCATTATCAATCATAAATCAGACAGGTGAAACTAACAAACCTTTTGTATATTTCTATTTTATTCTTAATTATCGTGACATTTGATTTTATTTGTAAGCACGTGATTTATAGATTTATGTATGATCTGAGAACTACCTATTATGAAACAAAGTCGCTTTTTCTTTCCCTATTTCCCTTTGACTGCTGAAATCTTTAAAACTACGCAACGGATTTTGATGCGGTTTTTTTTTATAGATATAGTGATTCAAGGGGAAGGTTTATAAGTATATAAAACCGTGCGAAGCCGGAGCGGGTCGCTAGTTAATCATAAAGAAGGGTAGGTAGGTACTTACCATCTACAGCTCTGATCTTTGAGCTGTTGGCTGGGCAGCTTAGACACGACAGGGACGCCGGATCATAGAATTGTTCACGGCTACAACTTTGCGGCAATTCCAATGCTTGTGCCATCACCATCATAAATAATAAAAATAAAACAGGCATTTTGTAAGTCTCTGGGTGGCAATATTGTTTTTAGAATTACTCAAGACTTGTAAATTAATAAGTTCACCAAACAAACAGTATAGGTGTACAAAATGATCCCCCTAAGGGAAAAGCTTGATTATGACCAAAGTATGAAGGTTATTGAAAATGTTGAAGGAGATCAAGATGAATAATTTCAGTGCTAACGTTTTAGCATACCCTTATTTTGCGTTCTTTAACTTTTACAAGATTTATTTCAGATTTTCAAAAACATTACTAAAGGATCATTTTGGACACCTAGGTGTATAAAATGATCCCTGGGGCAGGGTCAAAATGATCCCCTATTATTATAGTTAGAATAAAAGATAAGAGTACATAATCACGATTATTTTTATTTTCAACACGAATAATAATCAAAAATAGTTTACTTAAATTCTTATAGTAGGTACCTCATGAACACAGTGTCTAAATACCAAGGTAGAAATTACAGAACTTAAACAATCATTAAACATCTTTCTTTTTCTTGAGATCAGAAATGTTTAATAACACATAGTAATAACTCATCAACTATCCTTTTTTCACAGCTTCTAAAGCTTATTTCATGGAATTTTCACTCCAGTTTTGACGTGTAGTTTTCCTTTCGTATTTGCTCGTATGATAATCTGTAAAAATATAAGTATCATGTCTATAAAAATCATTTATATATATTTATATAATTGGAACGGAAAGGTAAAAAGCAATCGTACACAGGTATATAAAAAACAAACTTAAAAACATTAATTTAAGTTCTATTATTCCAGGGATCATTTTGTACCTGCAAAAAGGGATCGTTTGACCCCAAGAGCACATTTTTCATAACATGTCTAAAAATAACCTCGAAACATAACCTTATTGAGATCGTAGCATGCTTGAGAGTTAATTGAATATTGATAGGAACAGCCAGTAAAACATTCATTCGGTAAAATGCAACCAAATTTCAACAATGAAACATTATTTTTATGCTTACCATAGATTAAACACACCAATTTTCTTTTTTCCGAAATATTTCGACGCACAACACTCACACCGCCATGACACCTTGTGAGATCACTGAGCGGGGAACGGGAAAGACGTTTGCTTATAAATCAGATAGATGGCATTAGTAGTTTGCTGGGAACCATAGGGGATCATTTTACCTCGAGGGATCATTTTGTACACCTATCCCCTACGTGAGATACTGAAGCCTATCATGTTATGCCCGTGTAAGAACTTAGATTATTATATTACAAACGATTTTAATATCCTATAAACCTACGATCGAAATTTTCTGACGTCTTTAACTACGTTCAGCGAAATAACTGTCCACTTTGGTATTATAATAAAAACTTCTGCGAACATCACACAACTTGGGTTGGTAGCGTTCTTTTGTTTTGATTAAACTATGCTGGTTGCCTAGCAACTAGTAAACATAGCGGCTTGTGCCATCTTGCGTAGAACCTACTAGCCTTACCTACTTAGGATAGAGGTAAAAATCTTAACAATTGTTATTTGGTAATTTCCAATTTTTTGGAACAATATTTTAAAAATAATTCGACTAGTGAACATTTTGAAAGTAATTTCCATTTACCACCAATGTGATAAATGAGGTTTAAGATCACTCCAGGATTGGTATGCTTAAAAAAAACACATCAATGGTCTATAAAATCTTTTATTATTAAAATTCACTGTAATATTGTGTAAAGTCGGCAGTGAGTGCCGGATGCGCACTGTGATCATACGTAGGTAACAATACAGACTCCGCCGAAACGGATTAAATACATTCAATTACAATTACAACTAACCAAAAGCACAATCTGAACAAAAACTGATTGAATAATAAAATCTCACTCACAGTACACAAATACTCCAGCTTCACCACATCCAATAAATCCTTCGGATGCATCGTCCCCTCATACTTGGGCCTGGCGTTCACGAATCTCTTCGGCACACACGTCCCTTGCACCGCCACCTCGCTGCGGCTGCAAGCGCAGTCGTCGCACCGGACGCAGGTGTCGCCTTGCACTCGGTAGCCGCGGCTGCATTTTATGCAGAGCACTTCTTTTGTTGGGGACCCGTCGAGGTTTTGAGTCACTGAAAAACTCTGACTTGTTGTGATTTCGTCGTTGAAGATCGCATGTGAAAACATGAGAAACTTTGGGATGTCTCTTAGGCATGTAGATAGATAGATAATTTCTTTATTGCGCCATCAAAATATGTAACAGAGCAGCTTAATACTAATTACATCTAAAATGGCACAATCGGCGGGCTTGTAGTAAACATTGCAGCGATCTCTTCCAGACAACCTTTAGAAACATTTATTCGGCAATGGCCGAAAGCAATTAAGAAAATAAAGCAATTTGATTTTGATCTAGCAAATTCCTTATGCTTTTTTTCCTTAAGACCTTACAGGACTTTTGGACAGGTCAGAATTTTGGTGAAAGCAGTTGGAACCTAATTTCCTGAACATCGTTAATTTTCTAAAAAGTCACTAGACTCCTAATGGTTTTATGTTCTAGGTTGACCTCGTTTGTTGACAAGGTTTCTAAATTTATAAGTGTTTTCAACAATAACTGGTAACTTTGCTCGCATAAAGTTTTTAATATCGCAGGTACATAACATTATTATCTATTTATTAGTATAGTTTAAACCAGCATCTGCCGCGATGATTTTATAGAAACGTTTCAAGGCTATTTCCATCCCATGGGAACTGATTTATGCGATGAAAAGTAGCTTAACTAAGTGTTATTTCAGGTCTAGGACTACGTCTGTTCCAAATTTCATCTGATCCGTTCAGTAGTTTTTACGTAAAAGAGAAACAAACATTCATACAAACTTTCGCATTTATAATAATAGTAAGGATATAGTATTAACCAATACATAACAAAGATTAAAATTTATATTAGGTTCCTACCTACCAGAGCAGGTAGATAGAAATCATTATAAAACTTAGGTTATTTTATGTTTTTATCTCATTACTAGCGACCCGCCCCGGCTTCGCACGGTTTTATTATACGTCTTCCTCTTGAATCACTATCTATTTAAAAAAACCGCCGCAAGATCCGTTGCGCAGTTTTAAAGATTTAAGCAGTCAAAGGGAAATAGGGACAGAAAAAGCGACTTTGTTTTATACTATGTAGTGAGAAGTAAGCTATTTTTGTATGAGAATGAAGTACTTTACACTTAATAGGTACGAGACAGAATTTTACCAGTAATGTAATCTCCTGGGCACCTCCGACAAACGAATCTACCCAGCGTGTTCTGACACTTCCGCGGCACGCAAGAGGCTCCGTCTGAGGACACCACCTCGGTGGCATTGCAGGGCTTGCAGGTGCTGGGGCTGGTGGGAACACTGTGCCCGTCGCACGCACAGCCAAACCCTGGAAGACATTCCTATATTTTTACAGTGAGAAAATAAATAATACTGGACAATCCACACAGCACTATCTAGCTCCAAAGTTAGCTACTCAAAGCTTGTGTTATGGATACTAGATAACTGATTTATTTAATACATTATACAATACATAGATAGATATTTATTATTATACATAGAAAACACCCATACCAACGAAACTAATTTGTTCCGAGGCGGGAATCGAACCCGCAACCTCCTGCGTCGCAGGCGGACGTACGCCCACCGCGCCACAATAACAAAAAGAAACAACTAGAATAAACAAACTCCTAAGAATCTAAATCTAAGCCGTCACCAGAAGGCAGAGTTCCTATTTATAAAAACTAGCGACCCGCCCCGGCTTCGCACGGTTTTATTATAAGTATAAACCTTCCTCTTGAATCACTCTATCTATTAAAAAAACCGCATCAAAATCCGTTGCGTAGTTTTAAAGATTTAAGCATACAAAGGGACATATGGACAGAGAAAGCGACTTTTTTTATACTGTGTAGTTATCTTAGATTAGCAGACTAGGAAAACCAGCAGTAGGTATTGCTATTATAGCGGGAAAATTCAGCCAGTGTCTTGGGGACACTTCCGACTTCTAGTTTGTTTGCGACATGTCTTTCAAGAGGCTGCAGATATTTGATAAGGGTGTTTCCTATACCTAATAAAAAAAATATCAAAGTACCTATTCATGTAGGTACCTAATATAAAGATAAGTTCCTTAAGTAACCTACTAAATAAAATTACAATTCATCTACATAATAAACATAATATACATATATCTACATAATAGTAGGTAGGTAGTAGCGTAGTAGTTAACAAATTAAAACGAATTAAGGTACTATGTGTGAAACAATAAGGAAGTTTCAAATTTTTTTTATTTAAATGTAGAAAAATAATACTATACTTGCAATAAAGCCCAGTGAATTTTTTTTTCAATTATCTTCATAAATGACGAAGTTATGATACTTTTCCCGTCCGGTTTAAAAGTTCTCGGCGCGCGGCCGCTCAACAACGTCATGACGTCACAACTTCCGCGAGACGCTCGAGTCGAGTAGTAATCGATGCGCGGTCACCTCAGACGGTTGTTGCTTTTGGCTAAATTATATATACTAACCATTTTTAAATTTATACTGTGTTACTAACAAAATGGATGTATATCTGAATAAATAAATTTTCAATTTCAATTTCAATTTTCAATAAATCAAGACCGAATGGATATTATCGTTGTAGAATCTGTGCAGGACAACATCTACATAGTTTTAAGATTGCTAGTATTTTTCTGAAGGTCTGATTATCAGGTTTTAGAGTTCAAAATCGTTCGTCGTTTTCAGTTATCATCATAGAATAGTGTTGGTACTTGTCTCCAGTGTTGGGCAAAATTTAATTGCAAGGTACAATTAAAAATAACAATTGATTAATTGTTAATTGTGAAATATCAATTAACAATTGATCAATTGTTAATTGTGAAATATCAATTAACAATTGATCAATTGTTAACTGTGACGTTTCAATTAACAATGAATTATTTGTTAACTGTTAGTGTTTCAATTAAAAATTAATCGTAAATTATTCCTGCAATTAAATATTAATCAAATAAATTTAAATTATGTAAATAGAAATAATATAAAACGGAGGGTTGGCACGGGCGGGAAAGTTTCACGGCGAAACAAGTAGCAACAAGAAAGATCATTTATATGTGTAGATGCAGTGAAACATGATTATCAATTGTTAGTTTTAATTGTTTCTTACAACAATTAAAAATATTAGTTGAATTATTTTAATTGTATCTTACAATTAACAAGAGTAAATTTAAATAAATTAATTGCAATATGCAACTAACAGATTAATTGCAATTAAATTATTTGTGATTAAATTAATTGCAATTAAATTTTCAATCAATTACTAAGATGATTAAATTATTAATTGATTAATGCCCAACACTGCTTGTCTCCAACAAAAATAGGCCATAGGTTATCTTTATATACTGGCCATAGATCGTTATCCTACCTGGCCGGAGGGTGTCCTACACTACGTTTGCCCAGTCGATGTCTCCACCCAAGAACACGTTTATCGCAACTATCTAGTAGATTATCTTATAGTTGATAGAAAACAATATATGTACCTACCTACTTTTGTGTAAATAAGGTTTATTTTGTGTACAGTCGAACATTCTAGAGCTTTCAAGAATGTGCAGAAAGCTCTGGAAAGTTCTGGAATAAACGAGATCAAATACAAATTATCTCAATAATCAATAATCAAAATCTTTATTTCTTTAGGCTTACAAAATAAGCACTTAAACAAGTCAAATTTAATTTAATTCGCCTCAATTTTTTGTCCACTAGTGGAAGAGGCGAAATAGAAACCACTAGCATGTGTATAACTTATGTGTCTAATACATGTTTGCCTTATAAATAATTACATACTATTGTCGATGTGGAACTGAGCGACATCTGGCCAAGCACTAACGTCATTGATGTAATCATTTATGGAGTAATATGCCTTCTTGATAAGATTTAGTTTTATGTACTGTTTAAATCTACGAATAGAAAGTTCAGTTGCTTCAGATGGAAGCTTATTATAGAAGCGCACACAATTACCCATAAATGATTTCCCCAGTTTTCGTAATCTAAATGAAGGAATGTGTAATTTGTTCTTGTTTCGTGTATTTCTATTGTGAACATCACAATTTTTCAAAAAGTTACTCTTGTTTTTGTGTGTATACATTAAATTTTCATAAATATATTGCGAAATTACAGTTAAAATATTTATTTCTTTAAATAATTCCCTCAAGGAGTCACGTGGCTTTAATTTATAAATTGCACGCACCGCCCTTTTTTGAAGAACAAAGATAGTCTGAATATCAGCTGCCTGTCCCCAAAGCAAAATACCATAAGACATAATACTATGGAAGTAACTATAATAAACTAACCTAGCTGTGTCCTGATCAGTGAGATATCTAATTGTTCTCACTGCATAGGCTGCTGAACTAAGCCTACCCGCGAGAGCATCAATTTGCGGTTGCCATTGAAGAGTTGAATCAATATACAAACCCAAGAATACAGTAGAGTCAACGAAGTGAATAATCTCATTATTTAACTTGATTTGAGTTGGGAGTTCTCTAACATTTGGTAACATGAATTTTATACATTTTGTTTTTTTAGCATTAAGTAAGAGGTTATTGGCGGTAAACCAATTTAGTATCTTTGACAGCGAATTATTTACATCGTCAAAATTATGTTTATTTCTGTCAACTTTAAAAATTAGTGAAGTATCATCAGCAAATAAAACTATATCACAAAGATCTTTTGCTAAAAAGGGAAGATCATTTACATATACTAAAAATAAAAAGGGACCTAATATAGATCCTTGGGGGACGCCTAATTCAATTTTTGAGCCCGTAGATCTTTCTTTACCAACGTCTACTTTTTGAACTCTATCAGATAAATATGATTGCATAAGATCCAGTGCCTTGTTGTTTATTCCATAGTGTTTCAGTTTCTCAATTAATGTACTATGATCCACACAGTCAAAAGCCTTAGAAAGGTCACAGAATACACCAATAGCGTTTTTGGCTTTATCCCAGGCCTCCAATATATGCCTTAATAGAACTGTACCAGCATCCGTTGTCGATCTACCCTTGGAGAAGCCAAATTGGTTTTCATGAAATAACCTATTAAGGTTGAAGTGAGAAGTTAACTGGGTAAGAATAATTTTTTCAAAAACTTTACTCATGGCAGGAAGTATTGAAATCGGTCTGTAATTAGCCGGATCAGTGTGGCTACCAGATTTATAAAGAGGAACTAACTTACTATATTTCATGAGATCAGGAAAAACTCCTGCGTCGATACAACTATTGAAAATATAGGCCAAACAAGGAGCCATTTCCTTAACAATTGAACTTAATACTTTTGTTGATATACCCCAGAGATCCTCAGTGTTTTTAATGTTAATGGACTTAAAGATTTTCACTACATAATCAGCATTTACATAACTAAAGATAAAACTATCATTACATCTAGCAACTGAAGATTCTAAAAATTTAACAGCCATTGATGCTGAGGAGTTTAGAGACTGGGTAACAATTTTAGGAATAGCAGAAAAGAATGCATCAAAAGCATCGGCAACATCTTTTTCATGTATAAGAATTGAATTATTAATTTTTAACCTTATTTCCTTATAACGTGGCTTTGATTTACCTGTTTCGTTATTTATTAGCCTCCATGTTGCTTTTATTTTATTAGATGATTTTATTATTACATTCTTTAAAAATAGACATTTTGCTGTGTTGCAGACTTTCTTAAATGTTTTAGAATAGTTGGTTACATACAATAGAAACGCAGGATCGTGTAACATAGTTTCTCGAGAAGCATAAAGGTCATATAGTTTATTCCTACTTCTATAAATACCCGGAGTGGCCCAATCAATAAACCCGACCCTGTCCCTCACTGTGCAAGTTTTAAGTTTGAATACTTCACTGTGTTCCCTGTGTATGACATTCAAAAGTTTGGAAAATAATTCATTGGGGTCATCAGAACAAGGTATACTTGATACTGTTAGTTCAACTCTACTTTGAAAATTCTTAAGACGGTTCTCTGTTATTGGCCTGTAGGTATATTTTTCTACATTATTTCTATCATTACAGCTAAAATTAACACTTTGACCATAATGGTCTGATTGGAAATGCCTAACTACTGCTTTGCTGGTTGGAGTTTGACTGCAGTAAATATTATCTAAGCAGGTGGCAGATGTTTGGGTTACCCTAGTGGGATCGTTAAAAAGATGTTGTAAACTAAAGCACTTGAATAAATTAAGCAATCTGTCGGCGAGGGGATTTGCTAAAATATCTATATTAAAGTCGCCGCAAACAATGATATCCTTCCTACATGTAAATATCTTCAGTAAAACTTCTTCCATAGTACATTCAAAAGCAACCTGATCTGCGTTAGGAGGGCGGTATACACACACTATGATATGTCGCTCCAGTTCCACACAAGAAAGTTCAATAGTCTTCTCAATAGTGAGTTTTACAATATCTTTTCTTTCTTTACATTTAAGACTATTTTTTACTAAAATTAGAGAGCCACCACGTATTGCAGCTTTTCTTTTATATGAACTTACAAAACAATAGTTATTATAAAAGGGAAGTAACTGATTCTTTACAATCCAGTGTTCTGTTATACACATAACATCTACATTTAAATGATTCATAAATAATTCTAATTCTAGGATTTTGCTGGGTAAGCCTTGTATATTCTGATGGACTATGTGAAATATGGCTTTTTGCTTTCCCATTGTCGTCGCGGTCAGTTTAAATTTGAGTTTACTGACACTGTAGCTTTAATGCCCTCATTAGTAATATTACTAACTACATGTACAGGCTCGTCAGGTAACTGCGTTATACTACTTATAACGGGATCAAAAATATTGTATGCTAATAATTTAGCAATTATCTTTTTACATTGGTGGGTTAGGTCCACTGTGTCCCTAGTCAAAATAGTTTTACTAATAAAATTATTAGTATCAAAAAATAATACATCATTATGACGACATGTCATGTTGTAAATCAGCATGTTATTTTTAAATAAATTATCATTTTGTTTAAGTGTCAGTAACTTTGAGTAGGGGAACGAGCAAATAATCAGTTTCCCCAGTCCATTCTCTAACTTTCCTAAAAGAACTTCAACAAGCCTAAGCAATTGTGACCGTTTTACACAAGTTTCACCTAGCTGAACTATTAAAGTGGTGCTTTGGTTTAGGGAGTTATCTTTCTGTATATAATCGGTAATTCTATTTATATTGGAATGTGGATAACAATTATTTACAACATTTTGTACAAGTAGGTCCCGCAGTTTTAGACCCATCCCTGCACCCAACTTATCTGAATATATAACAGTCCTCCTAGTATTTTGATTGTTTAAAACTAAATCTAAATCCTTAACTGAAGATGGTGCAGCTTGAACTGGACCCTTATTGAGTAGAATCGGTGCTTTATAGCTACCACAGTGGGCCCCGTGCGAAGGCAATGGCGGCGCCGCCAGGAACGCGGATGGAGACTTCAGCGGTGATGGGGGCACAAACTTCACAGCATCTTCAGTTAAACTGTTGCAGCATATGGTGGCCATCTTGAGATCAGTTTGTGTGCAATTATGCCGTACTTCAACACATGTACTCTCAGTATTTACAGCACAGTCTTTCATTTGATTGATACAGTGTATTGGAGCCATCTCCGGATCTGTTTGAGTGCTGTAATGCCGCGCTTCAACATATGTACTTTCATTATTTAAAATGTCCTGCATTTTGAGATAGCGGTCATCTGCATCTTTTTGGGCTTGTTTATATTTATCGGATACATCATGAAGTGCCCTTTTTAAACTTGCAATTTTCTCTTCCATATAATCTAAATCCTTAGTGTTACGTCCTATTAAATTATAACAGGAGTCCAATTCTACTTGCAAGTTACACTTACATTTTTCCTTGCTCAATTTAACTTTGTTGAGAAGTAGTTTTTGGTTCTTAATTTTCTTCTCAGACTTGCTTATGAATTTTCTTAATTTAATATATTTTTTTATTTTACTGCTCCCTTTAATGACAGGTGTTTGGCTTTGACCTTGGCTAAATGGTGTATTCACCTCTGACATGTAAGGATCAATTGTCATAAGTTCTGTTTGAAGGTCTACACTACAAAAACTTGTTGCTGAATGCAAGGGCTTACACTCTAAGTCGTAAAGTTTTATTCTGGATTCTGAAAGCTCTTGTTTTAAGTCCTTGTTCTGCTGCAACACCAGTTCATAAGATTCATGGCAATTGTCCATTGAACGCAGGCATGCATTTAAACGTTTCACTTCAGACACGGTGTCTTCATGATGCGTATGGAGTTCAGCGAGTTGGCCCTTGAGCGATTGAATCCTGCTAAGGTTTGCCAGGAACTCAGCTTCACTTTCCTCCCGCTCCTGAAGCAGCCGGTCTCGGTCCTCGTTCAATTCCTTGAGCTGGGCTGTAGCGAGCTTCAGCTTGGCCTCCAGGTCACATGCCTTCCTGGTCATCATTTTGTGTGAATCCCTGAAAAATAGCAGTATACAGTGAGCTTTTAGAATAAGAACAAGTGAAGAAATAAGATGTTGAAATTGAAATTTTTAACAGTTGATGAAATTTTTAGAGGTCACCCTCTGTTAGGTAAGAACCTAGTTGAGGTTTGATGGGACTAAAGGAGCCCAGTGACCTATGGTGAAAGAAAGATTGTAGAAAAAATAAGTTGGAGAAATGAAAATGAATATTAAAAATAGGGACAAAGGGATTACCTACTTAAACATTTACCTATTAATTTAAATGTGAAACTTATCCTTAACACATAGATTAGATTATTCTATTATTTTGAAAATAACTTTATGCTTTTTATTGTTTACCTATATGAGGCACTTACAACGAAAGTTACATAGAAAATGACAATGCAATTACAAACTACTTTGGAGAATGTTATTTATCTATTTCATATTATTTTTGTTCAGTGTCATGTAAGTGTTATGTTGTCTGGGGCTATATCTATTATCTATCTATTACAGTAAACGTAAACTAATTAACATAGCTTGGGTTTGGAACCCTATTTAAATAAAGAGATACCTATGTGTGTTAGAGGGTTCCGCTCTTCCGTAATATACAGTTACAATAATATTGGAAGGTGCGTATTTGAAAGATTAAATTAAAACATCTAATATTGTTTGCAAAAGTTTGTTAGCATTTGATTGTTTAGATAAGTGTGCGCCTGTGTGTTTGTGGCGTGTGTGTATAAGTATGTGTGTGTTTGTGTTTTGTGCATGTTAGTGTTTTGAAAATGAAAATGAAAGACTTTATTAGTAAACGACACAAAGAACACTTAAAATGGAAATACGTATAGTTTTGAGTTTTTTAATAGTTTTGAGTTGTGTGTGTGTTGTGTGCACCTTACCGAGTGTGTTGAGTTGGTTTATATGTGACGAAGATCATTCGAGAACATAGTAGAAACTTCTGGAAGCCTATAGAACAATCTCTAAGTCTGTATAATGATATCAATAAATCCTCTTCACTAGTCCTCTAAAATCCCAACATTATGATTTTGATGTAAATATGTAACTTTAGGAAAATATGCTCTTGTAATTCCGATCATCATCATCATCATCATCAACCTTTATTAGTCCACTGCTGGACATAGGCCTCCCCCAATGAGCGCCATAGCACCCTGTCTTCAGCTTGACGCATCCAGCATCTGCCAGCAGTCTTTCGCAGATCGTCATCCCACCTGGCCGGAGGGCGTCCTACGCTACGTTTACCGAGTCGCGGTCTCCACTCAAGAACACGTTTACCCCAACGGTTGTCGGTTCTTCGCGAGATATGGCCGGCCCATTGCCACTTCAGCTTGCTAATTCTTTGAGCTATGTCGATAACTTTGGTTCTCTGTCGGATGTATTCGTTACGAATTATATCCTTCAGAGAGACTCCGAGCATAGCTCTTTCCATAGCTCGCTGGGCGACTTTGAACTGGTGGACCAGCCCTACCGTGAGTGTCCACGTCTCAGCTCCGTAGGTCATTACGGGTAGGACGCACTGATTGAAAACTTTCGTTTTCAAACATTGCGGTATGGATGAAGAGAAGACTTGACGTAGTTTCCCAAATGCTGCCCAGCCTAGCTGGATCCTCCTCTTGGCCTCCTTCTCAAAATTGTTTTTACCTATCTGTACAATCTGCCCAAGGTAAGTATACTTGGAAACAATTTCAAGAAGGTGCCCATCTACGACGATCGGTCCCGGAACAATGTGGCCATTGATCATGACTTTGGTTTTATCCAAATTCATGCCAAGATCGATACATCGCGAGGCTGAAGCTAGGCCGTCCAGCATGTGGGTCAGCTCCTCTAGCGACTCCGCCATTACGACTATGTCATCGGCGAATCGCAGGTGTGAGATGTAATCGCCGTTTATGTTAATGCCATTACCTTTCCAGTCCAGCGTCTTAAACATATCTTCCAATGCGCTCGTGAACAGTTTCGGGGATATGACATCCCCCTGTCTCACTCCTCTGCGCAATTGGATAGGTTTAGACTGCTGGTCCTGTACTTGGACACTCATAGTGGCAGCTTCATAGAGACACCTCAGCACTTCGATGTAACGATAGTCTACTTGGCATCGCTGTAAGGATTCCAGAACAGCCCAGGTTTCGACGGAGTCAAAGGCTTTCTCATAGTCCACAAAAGCGAGACACAGGGGCTGATTATACTCTTCGGACTTCTGTATAATCTGCCTCACTGTGTGTATGTGGTCTATGGTGCCATATCCTCCGCGGAACCCGGCCTGTTCCGGTGGCTGGAACTCGTCAAGTCTCCTGGCGAGACGATTCGTGATCACTCGTGAGAACAGCTTATAGATGTGGCTCAGGAGTGTGATGGGTCTGTAATTTTTAAGGAGAGTTTTATCACCCTTCTTAAAAAAGAGCACCACCAAACTCCCGCTCCACGCCTTAGGAGTTCTCCCACTGTGGAGGACGGTATTGAAGAGGTGTTGTAGCTCCTGTATAACGGAGGCTCCTCCTGCCTTCAGAAGCTCTGAAGTTATACCGTCCTCACCGGGGGCTTTTCCATTTTTAAGCTGCCTCAAAGCTAACACGATTTCGTCTTGACTGATGTCTGGTAGTTCGTCGGTGTAGTGGCGTGTCAGGGTGGCTCTAGAATCAAGGTCATCTCGTCGGGAACGAGGGGCATGTGCAGTGTACAGACGGCCATAAAAATCCTCTATCTCGCCTGAAATCTCCGGTTTCGACAGTACGGTCCTCCCATCGCGCGTTTTAAGCTTCGTTAGGTGGCTCCTGCCAAGCTGCTGAGTGAATACTTTGGACCCTCGGTTTCGCTCTATTGCCTCTTCAATGAGGCGTGTGTTGGAGCTCCGAAGATCGCGCCGTACCATCTTCGCAATTCGCTTGTTCAGGTCTGACCTCTCTGCCGAAGACACTTGGGTGGTTTCCCGTCTTCTTGTCATCAGATCCAGAGTCTCATCCGAGAGTTTGGACTTCTTGCCAGTTCGCTGTTTTTTGCAGAACTTGATGCCCTCATCCCTCAACGTTTCGACCAGATTGTGTAGGCTCTCGTCAGCGTCATCAGTGGGTTCCAAGGCAACAAATCTGTCTCCGAGTAGCTGCTCGAACTTCTCGGTGCCCGCCATGATTTGGATTGGATTTGGTCGGAGCGTGGACTTCATCAGACGGTGTCTTTCAAGCTTCAAGTTGATATTCAGAGTGCCTCGGAGCATTCGGTGATCAGATCCGGTATTGAACCTGTTGATCACTGAGACATCTCTGAATATGTGCTTGCTATCCGTCATGATGAAGTCGATCTCATTTTTAGTCACAGTGTCGGGGCTTTGCCACGTCCACTTCCTTTGAGGCTGTTTCTTAAAGAAGGAGTTCATTAAGAACAGTCCCTCTTTCTCAAGGAAGTTGACAAGCATTTGCCCCCTGTGATTCCTGATTCCATAACCATGCGGGCCTATTCGGGATTCATTGCCAGTCTGGATTCCCACCTTGCCGTTAAAGTCCCCCATAACAACGTTGAAGTGAGCCTTAGTGGTGTTGTGTAAGGCTTTGGATATGTCTTCGTACATATCCTCCACTTCATCATCCGAGTGTGCCGAGGTCGGTGCGTAGACCTGAATTACCTTCATGCTATACCGCTTGGAAAGCCGAAGGATCAGGTACGCTACCCTGGTCGACACACTGGAGATTTCTTGAACGTTGCTAGAGAGGGCCTTATTGACGAGGAAACCTACTCCAACCTGGGATGTTTTATCACCCTCACGAAAGTAGAGAAGATGGCCTGAGTCTAGGGTTACGGTGTCCTCCCCCTCTCTACGGACTTCACATAACCCGAGAACATGCCATTTAATGTTCTCTAACTCCACTTCCAACTGCGCTAGATGATGGTCAAGCCTCAGAGTGCGTCCGTTAAACGTTGCCAGGGTCATTTTAGTAAGCGTGTGGTAGCCTGAATACCGGTGATTCTTAGCACCCCCTGCCCCGCCGTTACCATGACCGCTACCATGGCCAGGAATAGCGAGGCGGCCGGGAACTAGGGGCCGATTTTTGGCTGTGTTTTTCATTAAGGGGTAATGCCCATAATCCCCACGCTGGGCATGCGGGTTGGGGATCGCAGTTTGATGGTGGGGTTGTTCTAGAGGGGTGCTGCTGCCCACCCCCCGGTATATCCCTTAGTCGCCTCCTACGACACCCACGGGAAGAGTTGGGGTAGTGCTATTCTAAGCCGGCACCACACGGCACCGATCACTAACACACTAACACACTAATTCCGATCACTGCTTATTAATGTTCATGACATTGAAGTATATCATATCAAGGTTCTCGATCGAATCGAAAAGAAAGAAAGAGACAATGGGAATGACAGATTTACCTTTCGGAAAATCGTGGAAACATAAGACAAGGACAGTTGACGGTGTGGCTGGCGTTTGAATGAAAGGGACAGAGTTATTTCTCTAGAAAATTGTCGATTTTCAACTAAGTTCTGTAATGTTACGAGGTACCCATTGGAGATATAAAAGCCCGAACATGTCCGACGATTATTCATTCAATGTTTGAAATGGATTAAGTATAGATTAAGTTTTTGGAAACGAACAAGTGAAAAAAAAAATAGTGCTCTAATAGAAATATAAATTCAGTATTGCAGTAGGTATGGAAATATAATAGCTGTTCTCACAGAACAGTCTGTAAATTCTACGTCATCTTCATAAATAGGACTTTCTAGTGACGTCGCATAGAATCATTATGGAAGCCGTGCAAGTTGATGCTACACTACAGTACATAATATTATGTCGTGCCCAAGTGCACAAGTACCTACAACTATTAGTGCACCCGATAAACATTATTTTATGGTGCCTAAAAAATAAGATTGGTGCAAAGTTATTAAAAGAAAGAAATCTCTTTCAAATAAAATAAACACTAGATGCGCCCCGCGGCTTCGCCCACGAACCAGAGATTTTTGTCATACAAATTCCAGAAAGTTATTGCACACCCCCTAGTTATTGTTATTGAGTAAAAATAAAAAATACGTGTTAAATTATTCATTCCAGAGATAAGTTGTACCGAGTTTTGAGAGAATCGAACCAAGGAATAATTATTTTCCATACAAACTTTACCACCCCATTTAACCCCTTCAGAGATTATTTTTTTAAAATTTTACTATTCTGTATGTTATTTTAAGTCCCAATCGATTTACATACCAAATTTCATCTAAATAACTTAAGTAGTTACGGAGATTATCGATAACAAACATTCACACAGACTTTCCCATTTATTCTAATAGTAAGATATTAAGATATTAATATGGTTACTTAATACTTTATATAGACACTCACACCACACACCGCGTTCCATGTACCTACTTACTTACTGTGAGCGACAAACGACGAAATAGCCGAAAAATGCTTTCCGCCCCTACTGTACCGTTGACTCGCCGGGAATTGTGACGTCACAGGCGAAATGCCTCGCACTTATTTCAAAATTCGTTTGGGGTTCAGTAAAATTGGAATAACTTTGTCATTTTTCAAGTTTTTTAAATAATTCTTTCACCATATGTATTGTAATTTATATGCCCTTCAGTTCATGTAAGTAGTTTTTATTTTTGAAAAATTGGAAACTTCCTTATTGAGGCTATTTTAGAGCAGTTGCAAAACATTCTAGAGGTAGGTAGCTCAACTGATCCATATCAATACAAGTCGGAAGCGTCCCCAAGAAAGACGCTGGCTGCAATATAATGTCTAAAATATATCAGCTATGTATGTAGTAGGTACATACATAAGGTAGCCATAACGCAGTCTTTTTAGCTTGGGACTTTAGGTGCTGTGTGAATTCTCCAGCATTGTCAATCATAAATCAGACAGATCTTTTGCCCTTGTAACTTACAAACCTTTTTGTATAAAGAAGGGTAGGTAGGTACTTACCATCTACAGCTCTGATCATTGAGCTGTTCGCTGGGCAGCTTAGACACGACAGGGACGCCGGATCGTAGAATTGTTCACGGCTACAACTTTGCGGCAATTCCAATGCTTGTGCCATCACCATCGTAGTCAATAAAAATAAACCAGGCATTTTGAAACAGTCTCTGGGTGGGAATTTGGTTTTTAGAATTACTCAAGACTTTATAGATTAATAAGTTTACCTAACTGTATACGTGACAACAGTATACCTAACAAACAGATACTGAAGCCTATCTTGTTTTGTCCGTGTAAGAACTTAGATTATTACAAACGCTTTTAATATTCCTACGATCGAAATTTTCTGCAGTCTTTAATTACGTTCAGCGAAATGACTGTCCACTTTGGTAATAAAATAAAAACTAAAAGCTTCTGCGAACCTTTGATTATATACTTGTCTAGATAGATAGTTCGAGCGTCAAAACGCCAAAAAATATATCAGCCAACTGTTGGCTCATAAGCTGATCCCGCCTCGTCAGTGGCGACTCTGACTTTGTGCGGCGCACACGCGTTTCGTGACAAATAAAGATGACGATTTGCGCTATAAAAGTGTGCAGGAATTACAAAGGACGATTGAAAACAGCTAAAGAAATTACTTATCATCGGTACGTACACTTTGAATCACTGTAAGTTAACGAAACAATTTAATAATAAAGTTTTAATGTTGTCCTTAAATACGATACCATTTGACGCCATGTTAACTGGGTTGCCTGCTCTATGAATACAACATTTCCATAGTGAATAATAGCTAATATGAAAAAAAGTATTTAATCACGACCCAACAAATGTTTTTCGAGATTTTGCCGGCACCGTAGATTGAGTCGAAACTGCTAAATACCCCCTGCCCTCCATAAGACTGCCCCTATTGAGGTTGCTACTAGGTACATGCCATAGAGATAGGGCGTTTCTGATTGCGGGATCGCTTTTATACGAACCCGTTTTCGTTTCTTATTCATCGTCATCATAATCATGATCAGCCTATATTAGTCCACTGCTGGACATAGGCCTCCCCTAATGAGCGCCATAGCGCCCTGTCTTCAGCTTGCCGCATCCAGCATCTGCCAGCAGTCCTTCGCAGATCGTCATCCCACCTGGCCGGAGGGCGTCCTACTACACTACGTTTGCCGAGTGGCGGTCTCCACTCAAGAACATGTTTACCCCAACGCCCCGCGCCACAACGGTCGTCAAATGTATCTATATGTAAATAATCCAATTGTAAGCATGATTTTATGACTTGTATAAATACAATTAAGAACTACAATATTATAAATAAACTTTAATTTTCAGTAACATTTTTACTTTTCCTTACACATATATTTTACTTATTAATCCATATGTACAACATTCTAAAAAGTAAATTAAAATTTAAAATCAAATAATTATAGATGATTCAAAATCTAAACATTTTTTCCCTATTATTATGGGAAATATTCAAGAGCTGGTATCACTCAGTACAGCCACATGTGACGTAGCACGCTTGTAGTTACACATACTTGTGTGCGTAATTCGCACACAAGCACTTCAAGTCTGGCCTATTGTTTTTGTTGCGATTGCAGCGCAACACTCCATCTAGACAAGTATATAATCAAAGCTGCGAACATCCCACAACTATGGGGATGGTAGCGTTCTTATGTTTTGATTAAACGATGGTGGTTGCCTAGCAACTAGTAAACATAGCGGCTTGTGCCACCTTGCGTAGAACCTACTACATAGGATAGAGGTAAAAATCTCAACAATTGTTATTTTGTTATTTTTGGGCAATTTTATGAAAATGGAACAATATTTTAAAAATAATTCAACTTGTGAAAATTTTTAAAGTAAGTTCCATATATGAGGTTTATGATAACTCCGGGATTGGTATGCTTCAAGAAAACACATCAATGGTCTATAAAATCTTTTATTATTAAAATTCACTGTAATATTGTGTAAAGTCGGCAGTGAGTGCCGGATGCGCACTGTGATCATACGTAGGTAACAATACAGACTCCGCCGAAACGGATTAAATACATTCAATTACAATTACAACTAACCAAAAGCACAATCTGAACAAAAACTGATTGAATTGATACAAATACTACTAGATAGATAGCGAATTTTATGAGACCCCGACGCACAGTTAGACTCGCGCGCCGTTTTTTTATAATGAAGATACTAGATTGCGGCATCGCTATAATATAACGTCCCGATTCCGAAACCTCCGCTGGTGTACCTAAATCTTATTCAATAACTTCAGTCCTAGAACTGTGACGCGTCCGCGGGCCGTGTCCGCGCTCGCCAGCCAACACGTCCGACTATCTTGAATTCTCCTCCCGAATGGCGGTTCAAATGCATACTGATTCTTGAGCAAGATCAGTGCTACCTACAAAAGCCTGACCGCAATTTGGCTACCGTCGCTTTAGCTACTGTAGCTATCTCGTGCCGCTGAAATCATCGACCGTATGCGACTGCTCGCTTTGAACGAACAGTTGCTCAAGCGGTAATAGCCAATGTACGATCAGAACCGCCTTTTCACTTGTCCACATCCGCATTGCACTAGGTAATCGAGTGTGCAAGTGTAAAGGCGCAGTGTTCGCCGAAGGGAGTCGTATCGTTGTAGCGCGGCGTGGTGTGGAGTGACGTGCGGCGGCCGCTTAGCTGTAGAGATCGTCGTCCCCGCCTTCCTCCTGGAACGTGGGCTGGTCGCCGCCCGACGTGCCCGTACCGCCCGCTGACCCGGCGTTTGTTGGGAACCTGGGGACAAAACGAATGTTTTATATTCAACTAGCGACCCGGCCGGCTTCGCATGGTTTTATTATACGTATAAACCTTCCTCTTGAATCACTTTATTTATTAAAAAAACCGCATCAAAATCCGTTGCGTAGTTTTAAAGATTTAAGCATTCAAAGGGACATAGGGACAGAAAAAGTGACTTTGTTATATACTATGTAGTGAAGTCGAAGTTCAATGAGCGGGTAATGACTTAGGTAAATATGTAAGGTGTGTATTCCCATAATGAGGGAAGGTTGCGTGTTCAATTCCCGTCGAAGTCGATTTTTTTGGTATTTTATTTAGTCTTGGTCTGCAAAGTTTGCGTATGTTCGAAGTAACCAATGAGTTAAGGCACCGGCGAGTAATGATATTTTCATGCAAATTTTCTTTTCAGAAAATTAAATACAAGCGAATAGCATTTTGCAACTCTTTACGTTTAAGATTACATGTATTCTTTTTATTCGTATCGCATTACAAAAATATCCTACGTGTTGTTTGATTTGGGCCATAGATTTTACTGTCTAGTTACAGAATAGCACTATATGCAAATAAAAAAAAAATCAGTCATCATTTTAAGTATTACGGAACAGAACCAAGTTCATAACAAATATAAAACGACTATTGCACGGTTCACGCCTGCATCAGTTAAACAGAGACAGAGCTATTCTACCCGATTTAAGCACTCTCCTCGCAATTGAACTTACGAGCGGTCCCGGAACCTTAAATTAGAGTTATTTAAGGTTCAGGGACTGTGTGGACTGTCCGGAAATATTTATTAATATACCTGAAGTTGGTCCCGAAGCCGCGGCTCTGCTGCAGCGTCTGCGCGAACATCTCGTACTTGCGGATGTCGTTGTCGGAGACGGAGCGCCGCGCGAACTTCATCGCCTCCTCGAAGTGCGCGCGGCTGATCTCCGGCACCGGGTCGTCTTCGTCCATCTGGAATTAAACAGGCAAAATCAACAACAAAAAAGTTTCTAAAGATTATGTAATTGTAGTTACATACAAACTGCAGAAATTTGTTCCGTTAGTCTGGGTTTTTTCTATGTTTAATAAAGATATCTAAATATGTATATAATGTGTTAAATATATCAGTTATCTAGTACCCTTCTTACTTTGGGCTAGATAGTTATGTGTGGATTGTCCAAAACATTTTGTTATTAAATTATTATAGTGCGTAAGTCGATATCTGGGTACTCTAGGTGGAGTTAACGGCGCTAGAGTCCGTATAAAGTCGCAAAGATTTTCAACTAGGTGGTTAGTTGAAGTCAAAAAATTTTGGCATATTATTATGTTCTACTTCAAACATTTTTTTAGACGATCCTCGCCTCAATATAACATTATCAACCTTGTAGAAATACCTATATGTTAGTGGGGTCTCAGTTTATAATAAAGCTGAGGTACTAACGTCCATGAGCGCGGCGGGCGCGGGTTGCTGCGCCTGGCGCGTGCGCTCGCGCGTGATCTCCGCCTCGATGGCCTGGCGGATGGCGAGCTTGCAGGCGCGCTGGCAGATCTCTATGTTAGTGGGGTCTCAGTTTATAATAAAGCTAAGGTACTAACGTCCATGAGCGCGGCGGGCGCGGGTTGCTGCGCCTGGCGCGTGCGCTCGCGCGTGATCTCCGCCTCGATGGCCTGGCGGATGGCGAGCTTGCAGGCGCGCTGGCAGATCTCTATGTTAGTGGGGTCTCAGTTTATAATAAAGCTAAGGTACTAACGTCCATGAGCGCGGCGGGCGCGGGTTGCTGCGCCTGGCGCGTGCGCTCGCGCGTGATCTCCGCCTCGATGGCCTGGCGGATGGCGAGCTTGCAGGCGCGCTGGCAGATCTCTATGTTAGTGGGGTCTCAGTTTATAATAAAGCTAAGGTACTAACGTCCATGAGCGCGGCGGGCGCGGGTTGCTGCGCCTGGCGCGTGCGCTCGCGCGTGATCTCCGCCTCGATGGCCTGGCGGATGGCGAGCTTGCAGGCGCGCTGGCAGATCTCTATGTTAGTGGGGTCTCAGTTTATAATAAAGCTAAGGTACTAACGTCCATGAGCGCGGCGGGCGCGGGTTGCTGCGCCTGGCGCGTGCGCTCGCGCGTGATCTCCGCCTCGATGGCCTGGCGGATGGCGAGCTTGCAGGCGCGCTGGCAGATCTCTATGTTAGTGGGGTCTCAGTTTATAATAAAGCTAAGGTACTAACGTCCATGAGCGCGGCGGGCGCGGGTTGCTGCGCCTGGCGCGTGCGCTCGCGCGTGATCTCCGCCTCGATGGCCTGGCGGATGGCGAGCTTGCAGGCGCGCTGGCAGATCTCTATGTTAGTGGGGTCTCAGTTTATAATAAAGCTAAGGTACTAACGTCCATGAGCGCGGCGGGCGCGGGTTGCTGCGCCTGGCGCGTGCGCTCGCGCGTGATCTCCGCCTCGATGGCCTGGCGGATGGCGAGCTTGCAGGCGCGCTGGCAGATCTCTATGTTAGTGGGGCCTCAGTTTATAATAAAGCTAAGGTACTAACGTCCATGAGCGCGGCGGGCGCGGGTTGCTGCGCCTGGCGCGTGCGCTCGCGCGTGATCTCCGCCTCGATGGCCTGGCGGATGGCGAGCTTGCAGGCGCGCTGGCAGATCTCTATGTTAGTGGGGTCTCAGTTTATAATAAAGCTAAGGTACTAACGTCCATGAGCGCGGCGGGCGCGGGTTGCTGCGCCTGGCGCGTGCGCTCGCGCGTGATCTCCGCCTCGATGGCCTGGCGGATGGCGAGCTTGCAGGCGCGCTGGCAGATCTCTATGTTAGTGGGGTCTCAGTTTATAATAAAGCTAAGGTACTAACGTCCATGAGCGCGGCGGGCGCGGGTTGCTGCGCCTGGCGCGTGCGCTCGCGCGTGATCTCCGCCTCGATGGCCTGGCGGATGGCGAGCTTGCAGGCGCGCTGGCAGATCTCTATGTTAGTGGGGTCTCAGTTTATAATAAAGCTAAGGTACTAACGTCCATGAGCGCGGCGGGCGCGGGTTGCTGCGCCTGGCGCGTGCGCTCGCGCGTGATCTCCGCCTCGATGGCCTGGCGGATGGCGAGCTTGCAGGCGCGCTGGCAGATCTCTGTCAGATCCGCGCCGGAGAACCCTTGCGTCACCTGAACAACAATACATTATACTCTATAACACTCTTGAGCAAGGGAGTCTTTTTCGACTAAAATATGAAGTGAACTGATATACAATTAAAGCTTGTTGAGCTACCTCTAGAGTCTAGACTGTTTGCAACCATACAAAACCCATACGGCAGTTAGCTGAATAGTTTCAATTGTATTATAGTATGTACTAGTTTTTGTTTCCATTCCTTGATTGTGATTTTCGTTGTTAATAAAGATCTTGATCTATTAAAAAAAAGATTTATATAAACAGTTATTTTTATAATTATAGCGATCGCCACGACGACGTACAAAACAGATGATTTAAAGTAATAAGTATACATTCTGTGTAACAAAATACCTAAACGACCTTTTTTGATGTCACGGTCGTCGCTCAGCTTGAAGCGTCTGTCTCCGTTATAAATCGCAAGACTGCCAGTTGTCGCTTACTTTATTATGTAGGTTGTGTTGTTGTTCTTTTTTTCCATCATCTCATATTGGTCTTACAATGTTCGTACTTAATTACTAATTAGTGGAGAAACACAAAGGTACTGTACCTTGGCGATGTAAGAGAGATCGACGTCCTTGGCGATGGGAGACTTGCGTAAGTTGGCGCGCAGGATGGCCTCGCGCGACTTCTCGTCCGGCAGCGGGATGTAGATGAGCTGGTCGAGGCGGCCCGGCCGCAGGATGGCGGGGTCGATGATGTCCGGCCGGTTTGTGGCGCCTGGTAACGGTATATTTTAGACTGGCTGTGCCCGTGATTTCGACGGCGGCGTACAATAGTAATCTTGGGCAGTCACATAAATATTACTTATCCCATATCTTCTATTTTTATTTTGATACCAAAGTTTCAAGGATTTTTTTACGAATTTTTAATGTCATATTTAGATATCTTATCAAAAGCCTGAAAAATAAGTTGCAAAATTCTAGCTTCAAAAATTACGAAACGATTATACAATCTTTCATCCCAATTCAGGCATTAAAAAGCAGCATATATCCTCTCTCAGGCTCTAGACTGTCTGTATCAAATTTCATTTAAATCTTTTCAGTAGTATTGGTGTGACGTCGAGACAGACCAACATTTACTTTCGCCTTTATAAAACATACAATCTTACAAACTCAACCTATGCGTTATTGCGTGTAGTTAATAGACGCAAATATTGATACACTAGACGCATCTTCCATCACATATTTAACGACCCTAGAAGAAATGATGATTTTGGTATCCAAGTAAGGTGTCGCAACAGAGTAACCGTCGTCGATTATAGTTCAAAATTTGACTGTCAAAGTGCTTATTCAGTAAGCCTAAAGATATACAGCCTTACCACAAAAAACAAAGTCACGACTTATACACGTGTTTAACAGTTGTTTAGCAAAAGTCATACTACAAAACCATGTTAATCAACTGTTAAACACGTGTCTAAGTCGTAACCTTTTTTTTGTGGTAAGGCTGATTAAGTTTTTGATTTCAGTTGGGATCTAACTTACCAATTTTTTGTGGTAAGGCCGATAAAATTTTGGTTTGAGTTGTGATAAAACGTACCAATAATAAAGACGTTCTTCTTAGCCCCCATGCCGTCCATCTCCGTCAGTATCTGGTTGATGACGCGGTCCGCGGCGCCGCCCGCGTCCGACACGGAGCCGCCGCGAGACTTTGCGATAGAGTCCAACTCGTCGAAGAATAGCACGCAGGGAGACGCTGACCGGGCCTGGGGTGGATTTAAAATTCATTTGTATAATCAGAACAGATTCAACATTCATTTGTATAATCATATAATCAGAAATAGCGACCCGCCCTGGCTTCGCACGTTTATCATACGTATAAATGTGTCGCGTTTCAAATGTGGCGCTACAATTATCGAGCTACAAATGTATGTCTGGTGTGCGGTCTGGCTAAACCTTCCTCTTGAATCACTCTATCTATTAAAAAACCGCATCAAAAGAGAAAACGACTTTGTTTTATACTATGTAGTGATGAAGACAGGGCGTTATGGCGTTCATTAGAGGGGGGCTATTTCCTATGGACATGGACTAATTATAGGCTGATGATGATTGTTTATAATCAACAAGCTGCGCTCTGCGGGTTTATCCGCTTGAAAATTGATGAAAAATATCCCATGTTTTATTGCAGGTCAAGAACTACGTCTACTCAAAATTATCAGCCCGGTCCGTTCAGTTTTTGACGAGAATATGTAACAAATATCCATCTATTGATGATCCATCCAAACTTTCATATTTATATTAGATATTTATTACAAATCGTCGTGAAGTGCTAGAAAACTAATGCTACATAAACCTTCTTGGTAGTAAAGACCATTGATGATGATGAACCTACCCAGTAGTAGGTAGATACAGCCAATAATATTTTGAGATTGCATACTCTTATCATCATCATCAGCCTATATTGATCAACATAGGCCTCCCCTAATAAGCGCCCTATATCCTTTTATCTTGATTATAAATTATACCACTAATTTATTGTGATAATACCTCGAATCATAACGTACAATCTTTCAGGTGTCAGTGAAAATTTATGCAGAGTTATAGAAAATAGTGTGGAATGAGGTTTACCTTGTCGAAGATGTCTCGCACATTGGCCTCTGATTCACCAAACCACATGGTCAGCAGTTCAGGCCCCTTCACCGAGATAAAGTTGGCCTGGCACTCGTTTGCAATGGCCTTCGCCAACAGAGTTTTACCTGTTGTACAGATAAAATACAACTTTATTTGTTTCTGTTAGGGAAATCTACATTTCATAAATAAAACAATAAACTGCCTTTATTATTCCTTATTTATTTTTATTTTACTCTGGTATCTGCCCGCATCGCACGCGTTGGTTTTATAGAAACGTTTCAAGGCTATTCCTATCCCGTGGGAACTGATTTATGGGATAAAAAGTAGCATATGTTTTATTCCACAGCTAGAACCACATCTTTTCAAAATTTCATATCAATCCGCAACAAATAAGTATTCATTCATACAAAATTTCGCGTTTATACTATTAGGAAAGATTTTATTTAACTATGACATTTCTTTGTAAACTGTGGTCTTATTTTGTTATTCAACTGGTAATCGAGATCGACAAAAATTTTGACAGTTAGTCCAGTTTAATACCTTATATCTTAGACAATACCGAAAACATTCCCACTGCGTCGACCACTGGTAATCGATTTCAAGTTACACAATAAGGAAGCTGGGGGGTGTTTCACTATGGCCAATCCAAGCGTGTTTCACACCTAAGACAGGATAGAGGCGTGGAATCGGACAAGATCGTATTTAGAACACATCACACGATTTGGGCGTGGAATCTCCTATGTGAATCACGCCCCTGCTCTCTCATTCTCATGAAAATTTAATGTATACACATAAAAACAGGAGTAACTTTTTGAAAAATTGTGATGTTTATAATAGAAATACAAGAAACAAGAACAAGTTACACATCCCATCATTTAGATTACAAAAGGAGGGGAAATCATTTATGGGTAATTGTGTGTGCTTCTATAATAAGCTTCCATCAGAAGCAACTGAGCTGATTCGCAGATTTAAACAGTACATAAAACAAAATCTAATCAAGAAGGCATATTACTCCATAAATGATTACATCAATGACGTTAATGCTTGGCCAGATGTCGCTCAGTTCCACACCGACAGTAGTTTTTAATTATTTATAAAACAAACATTGTATTAGACACATAAGTTATACACTTGCTAGTGGTTTCTATTTCGCTTCTTCCACTAGTGGACAAAAAAGTGAAGCAAAGGGGAAATGAATTGTCACTTTATTTCTTAGATTATTTTGATAATTATATACCTATACTTTAAATTTGACTTGTCTAAGTGCTTATTTTGTAAGCCTAAAGAAATAAAGATATCGATTTACTGATTTACATTGGTTATTGTTAACTCACCGCAGCCCGGAGGTCCATAGAACAGCACCCCCCGCGACGGCTGCATGCCGAACTTGAGGAACTTGTCGGGATGCTCCACCGGGTACTGCACCAGCTCCTGCAGCTCTCGCTTCACGCTCTGGAGCCCGCCGATGTCTGTCCACGACACGTTCGGGACTTCCACGACAGTCTCGCGCAGCGCGGATGGAGATGATTTCGTCATTGCGTACTGGAAACATTTGGATAGTTAATATCGGTTTTCAAATTGCCATATCTATTTATTTATGGAAGGCCTACCGCTTATATTCAAAACAGGTAGAACGACTCTAGAAAAAAAATCTAATAAAACAAAAAAAAAATAGCTAATAATATTCAAAGTGTTAAAAGTTAAATCTTGCATCACACTAAGAATGATGTGTATTCATTCTTAGGGTGATGCAAGATTTAACTTATGAAACTTGTCTTGATCTTGGCTTAGCTTATGGCTAAATGATTATGTGCGAATTGTCCAGCGTTATTTATTTATTTATCAATCCTACATGGATTAAATCCTGCACTTTTCTATGCCATAAACGGTACTCAAGCATAGATCTACATCTGAACAAGCTTTTATAATTATGGGCTTAAAAGTCGTAGTCGTATTTAGTAGTTAATATACATTCAGTCAAAAAAGTATCGGGAATGGATGATTTGTTTATGGTTCCAAATTCAAATTTTTGTTTTTTTTGTTGTTGTTAGGTTGGCACAACTGTTTGCCATTTTGGCGCGGAGTTTGAGTTGCATCTGTTATTTATATTAACCTCTCGACCATAACCCCAAAATGTCAAAAAAAGTGCTTACGCAAATGGGATTTTTCGAAAATGACGTAAAAAAAAAATAGCATGAACAAAAAATATAATAACTTTACAACCAAACCATATTTTATAATTCTGTAAACAGCATTAGACTAATAGATTTATTTCCTATCTGTTAGGCATCTAAAATTAGTGTTTAGTCAAATATGTTATTTGTATCACAAGTTCAAACTTTGAAAACCATTTTGCAGGCTGGATAACAAAAAATAAATGAAAGCTCATCTAAAATGTAAAGAACAAGGACCTATGCTGTGTATTTATGTAAACAATCCGGCGAAACTACTTGAGAGGCCTACAATAACACCACTCGAAACTCGACCCGACGATAAACAAAAAATACTAGGGATGTCCTTCACCTGGATCAGATTTCATCGATAGTTTTCTTTATGTACGGAATTTACTCTACTTGAATAAAAATACAATTTCATAAAAACAAAGCATTTTATTCACAATAAATTATATTACAATAATAAATATATATAAATAAATAAATAACTATAACCGCAAAACAAAATACAAGCGTTAGATACTAATACTATCTATAGATAAATCTAAATTACTCGGAAAAAAGTTTATACAGATCATCAAAATTATTCCCGAGGTGGGAATCGAACCCGCAATCCGCCACAGAGGTCGTCAAGAAACGAAGAAAATATTCGTAGGTAATATCTTATTATTCCAATGCAAACCCATTGTTTCGTTATTTTCTTGTAATAAAATAAATAAATAAAACATTTCAATAGCAGTAGGTACCTAAATAACAATAAACGGAAAAGTAAAAATAAATTCATACAAGACGTCACCATTACTATCGATAAAATCCAAACTTTATCGTATGTCCATCACTCTACGTCAATCCCTATTCAAAACGTCAGACAAAAAATGTTGTCGTCATTCACCCGCAAAGTACGACCTTAGCGCCACACACATATAGACCAAAATGGCTCGCTGGATAATGACTGACGAAACACCATTGTGCATGCATTGTACATCATATTTGTTTTTTCTATTACTCTCAAATAACAACAATGCGCTGATAGATCGTTGTGTAAATGAGTTTTAGTTTGTTTTTATAAGCGTATTAGTACATTTACTAACACACATAGTAATAAATCACTTCGGAATCAGTCGCAAACTACCGAACTTTTTCGAGCCTTATCTCAAAGTTGTTTCGATGTATTTCTTACAAACTAATATCTAAATATACTTATATTGATCTGAATAAACAGTTTTATCATACAAAACACCAGTTATTTACGAAAAATCCAGTAAAATAAGCCAACAAAGTACACTGAACTCGCGAGACACAAGCAAAACAATGCTAAGTTTTACCCGCCAAATTCAAACTGACCGTTCACAGATGATTTCAATATTTTTCGTTCAGAATCTAGGAAATTTTTCAACGAACGTAAGTCATCAAACTTGTTCATAGACAAGTAGACTCTATACCTGCTAAAAAAGGATCAGAATCAAATCCGGCCGCCGCGGTAGCCGGCTACCGCTTGGGGTTTTAGTGCATGGCGCGATGACGTCATCGCGCGGTAGCCGGCTACCGCTTGGGTGTTGAAGAGTTAAATACAGTGCTGTTTTTAGTTACATCATATCTAGTGTGTATTGCGAATTTCACAATGGACAAAAACATCGAACAAAGAGTTTGTCTTAAGTTTTGCATCGCCAATGGAATTTCGTGTTCGGAGTCACTGAAAATGTTACAGAAGGCTTTCGGTGAATCGACTTTATCAAAAACACGTGCTTATGAGTGGTACAAAGCGTTCAAAAGCGGTCGAGATGTGATGGAAGATTTGCCTCGCTCTGGTAGGCCATCAACGTCTGCAATTGAAGTTAACATCGTAAAAGTGAAGGAAACAGTGACTGAAAATCCTCATTCAACTTTGCGAGAGATAGCCGCCGAACTTTCTGTATCTCACGAGTCGATCCGTACCATTTTAAATAATCACTTGGGTATGAAACATGTTGCCGCTCGACTAGTCCCAAAAGACCTGAATTTTCACGATAATGCGCCTTCGCACAAGGCCATCATTGTGACCGAATTTTTGACCAAACACTCAACAAATACCATCGAGCAACCACCATATTCACCAGATATGGCTCCGGCCGACTTCTTTCTTTTTCCTAAACTCAAATTACCACTTCGTGGCACCCGTTTTAAATCGGTACAAGACATAAAGGAGAATTCGCGGCGAGAACTGAACTCAATTCCGGAAACAGCGTTTAAAAAATGTTTTGATGATTGGATAATTCGTTGGCGTAAGTGTATCGTTTCTGAAGGAGCATACTTTGAAGGTGATAAAATAAATTTGGATGAATAACAAACATTTTGTGTATTATTGATCTTTTCCCGGTACTTTCTTGACAGTATGTAGGAAATGGAATGAGATATGAACAGTGTACTTACCCTGAAGTTGTCCATCGAGACGGCGAGTGAGTTGAGCACCTCCGCATCGATCTGGTCATCCTCGAGATCAATGAGATCCATCTTCTCGCGGATCTGTTGTAGAGCGGCCTCCGAGCACAGCGACGCCAGGTCCGCGCCCACGTGACCGTGCGACTCTGCTGCGATCTGGAAAGAATTTTTTGAGTTAATAAGTACATTTGATACAATACAATAATGCCTTATTGTTCACTAGAAAGAGAAAATAAGTACACTGGGAGCCTTCTCGCTTAGAAGCGATCTATTCCAGGCAAACTTCGTATAGAAATAATTATGTTAAATATAGCACAAGTATCCGACCGCAGCTTCGCACGCCATAGCGCCCTCTGTCTTCAGCTTGACGCATCCAGCATCTACCAGCAATATTTCATAGAACGTCTTCCCACCTGGCCGGAGGTTTTCCTCAGCATTTGCAGAGTCGCGGTCTCCACTCAAGAACACGTTACACAAGTACCCCAACGGTTATTTAATTATATCTCGTTTTAAATCATTTTAGTTATTTTAATTGTTGCTATACAGTTTGGATTCACGATGTTTACTATTTGCAGAGCTATATAGAGCTGTATAGTTTATTACTTTACTAGATGCGCCCCGCGGCTTCGCCCGCGAACCAGAATATTTTTTTACAAATTTCATAAATTTATTACACAACCCCTGGGGGTTATTTTGTAAAAGTAAACATACCTGTTCGAGATCCACATCATCGCCCAGCTTCATGTTCTTGGTATGAATGCGCAGGATCTCAAGCCGGCCCGTCGCGTCGGGTATCCCGATGTCGATCTCCCGGTCGAAGCGGCCGAACCGACGGAGCGCGGCGTCGATCGAGTTGGGCCGGTTGGTTGCCGCCATTACGATCACGTGGGACGACTTCTTCATACCTGGGGATGATAGACATGGTATAATAATATACTTCACCAGGTATATAGGCATGTCCAAGCTCACAGGATAGCTGAAACATAGATCACCAAAACTTCTGGGGCCTTTTAGTCTAACTCAACTGATAATTTGTTCCGTTGGTCTGGGTGTTTTCTATGTATAATAAAATATCTATCTATGTGTATTGTATTAACTGTCAGCCATCTAGTACCCATAACACAAGCTCTGCTTAGCTTGGGGCTAGATGATGCTGTGTGGACTGTCCAGAATTATTATTTATTTATTAATCAAGATCGATTCATTTTTGATGTTTGAAACCTAGCCTGGACCTATTTTATTCAATTCTATTGACGCCAAAAGTATTTTTTATTCTATTCTATTGACGTCAAAAGTTCAGTAGAACTTTGATTGTTACGGCGAGCGATATGTATAGGTACTCAGACCAGGTATGCGACATCTGAGTTGTCGCTTCTACGTCAAATCTCGTGCTGTAATGTGAAAACATAAGAACATACCATCCATGAGCGTCAACAACTGAGACGATTCTCCTCTCAACCTCTCCGTGAGTCTTCTCACGCTTGGGCGCGATGGCAGATAAAATAACTCTTAAGTAAACCTAATTTAGGATTCAAGATACTATTAACTAAAAACCATGCAATCTTTCAATAAATAACATCTTAAAGTGGAATAAAAATAAACTATATTGTACTGACGTCAAAAGTAGTTTTTATTCTATTCTATTGAAATCAAAACTTCAAAATTAGAACATACCATCCATGAGCGTTAACAGCTGAGAGACGATTCTCCTCTCAACCTCTCCGTGAGTCTTCTCACGCTTGGGCGCGATGGCATCCAGCTCGTCGATGAAGATGATAGCGGGTGAGTTTTTGTCGGCCTCCTCGAACGCCTTGCGAAGGTTCGACTCGGATTCACCGGCCAGCTTCGACATAATTTCAGGACCGTTGATCAGGAAGAAGAATGCACCTGGAGAGATTTGTTTATTTATTTATTTTCCGATGGACATAGAAACCACCTTGCTGCCACCCTCCAAGGATCTGGCAGCATCTAATTCTCCAGGCTGAAAAGACATAACTAGCATCTCTGACCTGGCGACTAGATACGCAGACAAAGATGGAGAGTTGATTCACTGGACTACACTCTCTCTAAACGACATGGAATAGATAGTATCAGACAGCAACCTGGATTATTGATTTTAAAATCAGATAGCCAAGAAGCAGCATTCAAGAGGGAAAAAAAAATTATTGGCGTACAAAACAGAATACAATCAATAATAATACAAACAGAGAAATATAATAATAGAGTCTAGCTAGAGTATAAATAGCGAAACCGCGGTCGTAAACTTAATAATTATTTTACATCTGATCTGGTCTCAACCAAAGGATGCCTGGAAGAGAATGATTTTAGTTTATAAGACCCCTGAAGAAATTTGTTTTTTTTAATTTCTTTATTTAAGCCTGCATTGTTTTTAAAACATTTTTATTATTAACTGAACTTTGTTATTTTGGGTCTGAAATATCTACGTCAACAGATACCTCTGACGTGTCTATAACGTGTTAACGGTTAACAAATTAATTCATTGATACCAACAGTTCTAATTTTAAAGCCGTAAGTTTGTGCCATTGTGAAATGTTTAGGCGAAGACAACGCCAAAGCTACTAGTAAATATTGAGGCATTCTAATTTAGTTCACTTCACAAAATATGTGCATTTGGAGTTAAAAAAAACTGTTGTATGGGAGCTCTCCGTTAAATATTTATTTTATTGTTTTTTTAGTTTTTGTTGTTATAGCCGCACTAGAAATACATGTGTGGAAATTTCAACTGGCTGTATCTCATGAACTATGAAAGTTAGACATCATGGTTCATGAGATAAAGCCTGGTGACAGTGGGACAGACAACTGATTCTTGGTAATTACTAAGAATCCGGGTAAGGTTTTAACTATGTACTGGGTGTGGAACCCTAAAAACCACATACCTACTATCTTCTATTAGTATTTGTTCTTATACAGAGTTATAGGTATCTAATGATTAACCTCTTAAAGGCGACTCAAGGAAGGTGAATCAAGACTAACAGCTTTTGTGCAATGACTTTTGCCAAAACGTAATACATCTCTAGCTTAATTTTTTTAGTTTTGGCGGGCATTTCTATCAACCCCCGCTCGCCTCACCGCAACCCCTTTCTGTCGTTCGGTCATGTACCGAACCGACATGTCTCAATCTGTGATGCCTAGATAGAGCAATGAAGATTTTTTTTGTATAGGAAAGAAAGTCATTGAATTAGAAAAAATCGTCGAACAAAAGTTATTAATCTTGATTTACTCAAGTCGCCTTTTCGAGGTTAATCATTAAACACCTATAACCCTGTAAAGTCTGATGATGATGATAGAAAGTCCATACCAGTCTCGTTAGCCACGGCGCGAGCGATGAGAGTCTTCCCAGTCCCGGGCGGTCCATACATGAGGATACCGCGCGGCGGCTTGACCCCGATGGCCTTGAACAGCGAGGGGTGGCGTAGCGGCAGCTCCACCATCTCCTTGATCTGAGCCAGCTGCTTGCGGCAGCCGCCGATGTCGTCGTAGCCTACTGCGTTTAAGGCCTCCTCTTCCTCCTGTTGATAATGATGAGAAACACGTTTATGACAATAATAATATTAATAATCAAATAATCAATATCGTTATTTCTTTAGGCTTACAAAATAAGCACTTAGACAAGTCAAATTTAATACTATAGGTACATAATTATCAAAATAATATAAGAAATAAAGTGATAATTGATTTTCAGTTCGCCTCACTTTTTTGTCCACTAGAGGAATATAATCTTGGACAATCTACACAGCATCATCTAGCCCCAAGTATTCAGAGCTTGTTAAAAGTCTAGTACCGATGACTATACAGGGTGGATTTTTGAGAAGGCTGGTAATAAATTTCTTTGCAAAGATTGATCCTTATCAGCAACAAAATCCGTGTTTTTTTTATTTTAAAATCATTCGAGTCGATTTCCATTCAATTCGAAATATGCAGTTATTGTTTTCTTATAAATCGAGGGCATGACTCCTTTCTCGAGTGCTCTCTAACTCTCGTGGTTTCGGACTTAGCCATAACCACCCCTCTCAAAAAAGCACAGGTAGAAAATAAATAAAGTTTGTTGGTTTGAGTCAGGGATGATATGATTTAAATCAAAAGATTTTTTTTTAAAAATCGTTGATTTAAATCAATACCTTTTTACTGCAACTAAAACAGCCAAAAAGTGTCTAGGGACTTCCCCTGACATAAACTACAGCTCACACATAAGTATGCATCGCTAATTTAAGCCATTAAATATGGTTTGGGGGTTCCAAATTAGTCTCCCTTCTGAAATATTAAATTCAAACAAATAAGGGTCTGCGGTGAAACCAAAATTATTCTTTGTTCATTTTTAAAGTCGTCTTTTTTATTTTAATGATTTTTTTTGTTTGATTTTACAAAATGAAGTTTAGAATAATATATTGTTTGTTGAATTTCGTTAAAATTGAAAAAATGAAGAAAAGATTCGAAAAAATTGAGATTCGGGTTTTTGAGTAAAATGTTATCATTTTTTTTTCAAATCTGTTCGGATATCGGATAGCGCAGGTTTTTGACGAATTTGACCACTTCTTGGTACTACAGAAAATATGCATGATTTGATAAAATTTATAACATGTGCCGTAGTTTTATGCATTCACATACAATTATGCAAATGCATAAAATCCGATGTCTATAATAAACATCACAGTAAACCAGTAGTATTATCTGTTACTTACTATAAATTTTGATGGTGCAATAAAGAAGTTATCTATCTATCTAAACCCACCTCACGCTTGATAGGATCCCCCTCGCAGTGTATAACCGTATCGGGCGCCACTATGCAGTAGGGCGAGGGATCCGTCTCGACCACCTTGAATTCAAAAAAGCGCATGCCTCCTCGAACCATGTAGGCATCATCGCAATAGTTATAAACAACACAGTAAACCCACCTCACGCTTGATAGGATCCCCCTCGCAGTGTATAACAGTATCGGGCGCCACTATGCTGTAGGGCGAGGGATCCGTCTCGACCACCTTGAATTCAACAGCGCGCATGCCTCCTCGAACCATAAAGGTATCATTGCAATAGTTATAAACAACACAGTAAACCCACCTCACGCTTGATAGGATCCCCCTCGCAGTGTATAACAGTATCGGGCGCCACTATGCAGTAGGGCGAGGGATCCGTCTCGACCACCTTGAATTCAACAGCGCGCATGCCTCCTCGAACCATGAAGGTATCGTCGCGGTGGATGGGCCTGTACGCTTCCATGAAGTACGGCTTTAGGTATACTTCGAATAGGTTACTGTAGGAAAATCAAATTAATTAATATCAGTAATATCATATAGCTCAGGTAACGCATCATCTAGCCCCAAGCTAAACAAAGCTTGTGTTATTGGTACTAGTCATTAGATATTACATTTAAAAAATAATATTTGAAATAGGTATGTTTGTTTATATTAAAATATATTACTTATGCATAGAAAAAATGCAGTTAGTCAGATGGGAAAATATCTGCAGATCATATAAATATTTATCTGTTGTGGGAAAAATATATTATGGTATTATTTTAATTAAGTACTTATAGCATGTTTTATACATAATGTTATAAGTACAATTTACGATAATTGTTTTACCGCGGCTTCGCTGAATTGTAATAACGAGAAATTTCCTAAAAGGTAGCTAGCGCCGTGACAATGACCTCATAAATCTGAATAATTGTAATTCTAAGAATAATACATTCATGAGACATTGAAAAGTTGTTCACAATGCTGCCTTTTAAATTTTGTTCTTTTCTAACTTTAACTATTATTTAACACTAGCTGCGCCCCGAGTCTTCGCCAGTTATCAAACACTGAGAATGAGACGTCGTTGGCAGGACACATTTTGGATTAGCCAGCTCTAATGACAAATATTATAAAAATAAATAACAATATATACATCCTAATAATCTACTGGCTGAAATATATGAATAGTTCTAGAACATACCCAGTTAATCCTTCCACAGAGTCATCAATAGGCAGAATATGCACCCTCTTTCCATATTTGACCGACGGGCACGGAGCAATGGACACCACATCAGACAGTCGCACACGTAGATTGTTCCTCACAACTCGGTTCATGCGGATCTTCTCATCAGGGCAATTGTCGTCCGAGAGAACAATGCAAACCGTCTCCTTGCGTCGCTTACCCTTCAGAAGGACGGTGTCACCACGGAAAAGTTGAAGTTGCTCCATTTTAGCCTGTTTTGATTTGAAAATATGGTTTACAAAGGAAGGACTTCCTAGTTTTGTTATCGGGTAGGTTCAGGAGAAGGTTTATCATTATCATCAGCCTATGTTAGTCTAGCTGGACATAGGCCTCCCCTAATGAGGGCCATAGTGCCCTGTCTTCAGCTTGTCGCCTCCAGCATCTGCCAGCAGTCTTTCGCAGATCATCATCCCACCAAGAGAGGGTTAAATAGATCAAAATGCACCAATCTTTGCTTGCTTGTTAGCTGTACTACTTAAGATTTCCGGAACTCAATTTGCGCAGAAGTGAGTATAAGGTGTTCAGCAGCAACATAGTTTTCCACATCCTGTTCCATTTTGTAAGTTTATTCAAATACAATGTTGAAAAGAAATAAATGGCTTTCTACACAGTAGTTTTGATATTGTATGCCTGTTTAGTAAGAGAGGGGGATTCCCTTGAAAATTGAATCAGTGATTTTGTCTATGGTTTGTTATTTCTGTAACTACTGCTAAGTACTATTTACCCCAGTTATTTGTACGAAACATTGGTATAGCAGGAACCTGTATCATTAATATTATTGGCACTGTTATTTCATAGATGACCAAATTTTTAGGTTAGAATGATTAGTGAGGAAAATTTAGCTTGATTCATTGTGGCTATACTACTTAATATTGGAATGTAAATTTTAAAAATTGTTATTAATAATTAGGTTGGTACTAAAAGTGGTGTATCTTTTGCAGCCTGTAAGTCTTATACTTTCTTTCTAAAACTTTACTAACAGATTTAACTCAACATATTCAGCTAGTTTTAGCCAGAAACCATTAAGGTCTTTCAGATGTTGATAATATGTTTATATTTTACAAGTTACTCTATAGTTGAGTCAAACTCCATACAACTATTTCCTATAGCCCTTACCTTGGATGTGTCAGAAATGAAATCTTTTTGGTATAACTAGTAAATAAGCAAACAAGAAACCTGTTAGTTTAATCTCATGTTTGTGGTAAAACACTCCTTTCCAACAAAATGATCCTTTGCAAAAGATGCTGTATCAGCCCGAACTATACAAAGTCATCAAAGGCAAGGAAGTAGGCTTATCAATCTAATTGGTATAATTTTTGACCTTTGGGCTTGAATTTTTGAGCCATAATCATCATTTGCAGGATCAAAACTGGCATGAAGCTACTGAGTACAAAGGATAACTGACCTGTGATAGGGAGACCACGGAATTGTCATCGCTGACGGCCTCTTCCACGATGAGACGGTTTGGCCTGTCCTTGCGGCGAAGGATCGCGGTCGATAAATCATCAGGGCTGTGAAATAACAATACCCGCCCATTACTTTCTCCTCATAAATTATCTCTTTTACTCAGATTTACACATGAGCCTTTGACATCAGTATTTTAGTCATTTTCTACCAATGAATGTGCAAATTCGATTACGGGGCTTGGTTTGGAAACTCTGACATGATGACAAGCCAAATTCGACTGACCGAGTACAATGAAAACTTTGATTTTACACAAAATATCCTATTTATGTTTGGTTCAGATCCACAATGAATTAAATAGAGACTTACCTTTTGTTGTCTGCCATTATTATCAAGAATTTGTACAGTAATTTTTAGAAAAACGCTAATTTACTAAAATGCCGAACGGACAACCACTTCACTTCGATTCGTGCGTGACGTTGCCGTATTTCATTTGTTCGAGTTCTGTTCTGATTTGACGGCAGGTTTGTTGCCAACAATCAATTTGCCACTATCGTGCAAGGAGCGTATAGGCCCTCTGTCCACGGTTTAGTCTATTGTCTATGCAATCGGATGTTGTGCGGAAATGGCCGGTTTTTGTTTTTTCAAGACTCATTTCAGATTCATGATCGTTTTTTTTTATGTTGGTACACAATTTTTCCGCTGCTGAAAACCCAAACTACTTTCATCATCGTCATCATCATTTGTTTACGAAGTATTTATATTCTCTTTGATCATTTGCGGCAGGTCGTATCATTATTTATGATCCTTGCTAAAAGAATTGGACTACGTTTCGATTCTAGGAAAATATGGAAAACGTAATCAGAAAAAGAAAGACATCAAGAAAGAACCACGCAAAGTATTTGAAATAGTCGTCTTTCGCAGACTCAAAGGCGAAGAGTGATGGAAGGTTGATTCTATTAGTAGTGTTGTAAGTAGGCACCTACCTACGTTATGCTATTTTTCATTCCATTTATTATCTATTTATAGATTTGATGTGTTATATAGTTAATAGGTACCTATTTAAGTTCTGTTTTATAATGTAAGTAGGTAGGTACCTAACTATTCAACTTTACAATCAAGGAATAAAAAACTAATAGGTTTAGATAATAGAAACCATTGAGCTAACTGCAGACGGTTCCAAACAATCGTAAAGGAAGCTCAATAAGGAAGTTTCCAATTTCACAAAAATAAAAACTAGTTATGTAAGTTTTAGGGCATATATCGACTTATCCGTAGAACATAGTTCTATGTGATCATAGACCAAAAATGACTTTAATAGCGAAACGAGATAAGAAGAACAAGCTCTACAGAAGTACGTTTTTAAAAATTTTGTATCTTAATTAGTTTCGGAGATATAAAATCGAACAACGTCCTAACTGATATCAACTCCGCCCAACAACGTTCTACGTGATCATGCAACGGCGCGCGGGTGCGGCGCACTGCGCGTGCGCTCGGTCCGTTCGTCAGTTCGGACGTTGTTCGTAGGAGATAGGAAAAGAGAAAGTCTTTCGATGTGTTTTTTATAGGTTTAATATACATTAAATTCAAATATAAATATCGCTTTTTTATCTCGGTTTTAGGTAGCAGGCGTTCAATGTTTAAATAGGACGTTTTTTGATGGAGAGCTCGCGCAACGCATTTTTTGTACAGAAATTCTTTGGCGTAGTGCATATTCAAAGGAATAATCATTTTTTCTTTAATAATTAATAGTAAAAAAATTTAGTCATATGATACGTTAGGACCATTTTATGTGAACACTATTGAGCTTCTTAGGATTCCATATGACTATAGGACGTTTTCCTTCGGAATCTGTTAAACGATTTGTCGGTTCGATGATAAGATAGAACGTTGTTTGTGGGATAATGAAATCATTTAGGACGTTGTTCATCACAAAACATCATTAAATATTGAGATTTTTTTATTTCTAATTAGTGTAATAAATTGCTTAGTACATTATTTTTCAGTATATATAAAATATGAACGTATTTTATACATAGCTACAAAAATAATTAGTTTTTTCTTTAATTCCAGTTGTGAATGTTGATAACAGCCGCATGATACCAAAAAACGTCGCCTTTGCTTCCAGGTGCAGGAAAAACTAGCTAATATGATCAGAATTAAATTCTGCATGAGATAGTGGACCGATGAAATTACCTGCGATAGCTCAATACCGAATGTTGTGTCTAATACCTCAGCCATGAACGTTTACATCAATGAAGCTAGTTTATTTTCTTTGAAAATTCATTCTAGTTACGAAAATTCACCATAAATATAGCATTAAGAGTTAGAAGTTTCTCACCACAGATGTACCCCAGTTCAAAATTAACCAGGGTGGATCTGTGGTGATAAAATTTTAACTCTTCAAGCTGTATTAATTACGAATTTTCTTAACTAGAAGGTTTTACCAACAACATGTCTATGCCGTCTTATTTTAATGTCCAATCGGTCTGCTACCTGCGTATTCCGTCCTAATCATGTGGATAATCAATGTGATTAAAAAGTGCGCAAATGCTTGTGAAGTAATCAGTGATTACTACACCAGCATTTGCGGTACAGTTTTACTAAAAACTTCAGCGGGCATCATCGAATTCCAATAGTCATTTTAACCTATGTACCTACTTGTTCCGATATAAATTACTTTGATTGACAACATGAATTCGCCTGCATCTTCACAATGATATCCTGATCGCAACGTGACTCCTAAAACAGACAGACATTGAATGCTAATGCCTTGAAATAAGGTAAAAATTTGTTAGAAGAAAAAGAAAGTCGTAGATGATGAAAACCATCAGGCCAACATACAAATGCCGCTGACAAATTCCCTGTGTTGAAAGCTAACAGCGGTTGGCTTTATAATTTTTTTGGCAACTATGAGACTGATCCATGAAGCGGAATTTCATCAACATAAAGAAAAGAAGACTGGGATGATGACCTAACCAAACAAGCAATATTATGTTTTGCTGATCAATTTATGATCTAAATTCCGAAACAATGTTCAATTATAGTAGTAAGTGCTTAATTTGGTTTTTAATTGTTTTTCTAAATTATATTTCAGTATAAATAAGTGATTAAATAATATACTTAATATAAGTTTTGCTATTTTTGTATGTGTTTTGAATTAAGTAACTAAAGTGCGAAGTTTACACAACTATCTTCATGTTGTTGTCAAATATTTACTTAGATTATTTATAATATTACGAATCAGTATCGTTTCGCCCTATTTTGAAACTTAATTGAACTACACGTTAACTGAAAACTGACTTGTTGGCGTTATTACGTCAACAAAGTTAAAACTTAAAATACTATATCGTATGATAAAATGGTAACTAGGTCAGAATCAGGTAACATGTCTAAAAATAAATGTAGATGGACAATTCTTCACACAAAATCATCTAGCCCCAAGCATTGCTTGTAATTATGGGTACTTGATAACTGATATACTCAAAGAATTATACTACTTACATAGGTAGATTTTATTACTTTATCTATATTATATTTATATAGAAAATAGCCTGAAAAAATATCATATATGACCCAAGGTGGAAATCGAACCCGCAACCTCGAGCGTCGCAGGGAGACCTTCGCCAGCTGCCCCACAGAGTTTTTCATAAACTTATCGGCGTACGTAGTCTTAGGTAAACTGATAAATCCACGTAAATATTTATCACCACATGAAGATATTAACATTTCGCACCTTAGTCTAAAATTTATTCATGCGCATCTTCAGCATTTTTCTAATAGGGAGATGATATTAGCCGTTCAAATATTCTATGAGCTGAATTTTAAATGACGTATTTGTTGTTCTATATCTTGCCATTTTTTTTTCTCTCTGGTTTCTCAGAGACGTAAACATCAACAGTCGTAGCTCCGCAAGAATTATATCAATTTAGGCAGTAAAAAGTGCATTTCATCTAGTAATTATCTCAGAAGAAGCAATCTAGTGTTCGAAGAGTGTAGTGTTACCTTTTTTAGCACTTGCCGAATGCTGTAAACATCAGAAAATCATCCCAAATTTTTCGGTACGAGGAAAATAACGGCCGACACACAAATTCCACTGGGTTTCCCATTTTTTGAACACGAATTCAGTGAGTACAATTTTGGATATCTACACAAGGAACACCGGCACAATAAAGTCTAATTTCCTGAATCAGCTGTTTTTTGACTTTTATTCTGACATCATTCATCAGTGACACTGACATTCGAAACATTTTATACCATAAACAAATAGATTCTACAATTGGCGGAAATCACCGGTTATCAAATAACGCCATCTAGCGGCGAGTAGATTGAAGATTTATGCTAAATGGTACACGGAATAGTGAATTTCCTTTAACCACACTGTGAAACGATGAATAATTCGCATGACAATGTTACACTCAGACGCGCACACACCACCCTTGTAGTTGATCGAGATAAATCAAGTAACATGAGCATTGACCAACTCGATGTCTCGACAAGTAGCCTTCCTGACCTCTCATCACCCCAAACCTCGGAACTTGACAAACTCATACAACAAATTGAACTTTTACAAATGCAATTAAATAGCGCTAACCAAGAAATTGAACAATTATCTTTAGAAAATAGGGATCTAAGGAGTAATAACCATGAGCTTGCTAAGAAAAATTCCCTTTACAAGAAAATAGGATTTAGTCCTACAAGATCAGCATCTTCTTCGCCAACTACACAAAGGAAAAACAAACCTAAGACACAATCTAAATCAGCAATCAATAAACAAACACAGACAGACAGTAACAACACGCACCATCATCTCAATCTAACGGCGTCGACTGTTACACCTAAGACCTCACACAAGGAAACTCAAACAACTATCTTACCAATATCTAATACAAACACAAGCAACGCTCACATACAGACTGAAAAAAGAGATATGTTACATAGAGAAACTCAGACATACAATTCACCACAAACCGCAAATACTCTCCCCAGAAAAAACACACCTAATACAAACACAAGCAACGTACACAAACAGACAGAAAAGAGAAATATGATACATAGAGAAACTCAGACATGCAATTCACCACAAACCACAAATACTCTCCCAAGAAGAAGCACACCAACACCAGCGAAAAACCAAGACGCCTCTACATACAAACCTAAAATATGCCTTTTGTCTGCCAACAAGGAGAACAGAGTGCTCTCTGTGGCAGAGGACTTGATGTATACAGTAATTGTATTAGTCGGCTTTCATTTTCAGACGTCATAAATATACATAACCCTAATTTGTCGTTTAAATTATTTCATGACACTTTTATTCTATTTTATAACCTGTGTTTCCCTATAGTAAAGTTTAAAATACCTACACACAAAAAGCCCAAATGGATCTCTAATGGTATAAAACTATGTTGTAAGACAAAGAGAAACTTATTATGGAAATATAGGCGTAATCGTAGCACATATAACAAAGAAATTCTAATGACTTACACTAAACGTTATAATAAAATAATAAGATTGACACAGAAATCACAAAACGATTATTACATTAAAATGGCACCAAATAAATCAAAGGCTACATGGAACATAATCAATAAATATAATAGTAACGCACCTCATGAAAATATTAACAATTTAAAAGATAATGGACGTATAATTACAGAACCGATAGACATTGCAAATATATTTAATAACTTCTTCATTGACATTGTAAAGAAAATTGACCATAGTAACGACATTAATTATAACATCAATAACAATAAATCAAATTCCATCTTTTTAACGCCAACAGTACCTCATGACATCTTAAAAATAATAAATTCTCTAAAAAATACTAAAAGCGTAGGTTTTGACAGCATTTCTACTTTAATTATTAAAGAAGTTGCTTTATTTATTTCACCAATTTTATGCATTTTAATCAATAATTGTTTAGAACAAGGTATTTTTCCAGACACTCTTAAGATGACCATAATTAAACCACTGCACAAAAAAGGATCACGAGACAGTGTGGAAAATTATAGACCCATAGCTCTTATTCCTGTATTTTCTAAGATTTTAGAAAAGATAATATATAATAAACTTTATAGCTACTTAGAAGACAATAAAATTTTGAGTGAAGATCAGTATGGTTTTAGAAAAGGTAGGTCTATAAATAAAGCAATTTTTGAGTTCCTTAACAATGTTATGACTAACAGAGATAACAACAAAAATGTAATAGCTCTTTATATGGACATGACCAAAGCGTTCGACCATGTGAATCATGATAAGCTATTATACAAACTAGATGTGTATGGTGTCCGAGGTACAGCAAACTCTCTTATAAAGTCATACCTTAGTAACCGAAGTCAGATGACCCAAATTAATAAAATATGTCTGGAATCACACACAGAAATTATTTATGAATCCAGCGCCAGAGTAGTGTCACACGGAGTACCCCAGGGGAGTGTTTTAGGCCCACTCCTATTTTTAATCTATATTAATGACTTGCCTGAAGTGACTAAGCATCCTATAACCTTATTTGCGGATGATAGCACTGTATTATTTATTAATGAAAAGAAACATAATTTTGAATTTGACATCAAATCTACCTTGACATCTATTACTGACTGGCTATCCTCAAACAATTTAAAGATAAATCTGTCAAAGACTTACTTAATGAATTTTAAGCAAAGAAGTCTTGATAATCATGACATTGGTATTGACTACTTTGGTACCAAAGTGATTGAGGTAGAATCTACTAAGTTTTTAGGGCTTAACATTGACAATAAATTAAATTGGAAACATCATATTGACATTATCTGCAAAAGGATAAAACAATTCTCTTATGCTCTTTTTAAATTAAGACAAGTATCTAACCTATCAACCTTACTCACTGCTTATCACGGAAACGTTTCCTCAATTTTGAGATACGGCATCATGTTTTGGGGGAACTCGACGGACAAACTTAGAGCTTTCAAAGCACAAAAACGCTGCATAAGAGCAATTTGTGGTTTACGAAGACGAGACTCCTGTAAAAGTCACTTTACCCAACTAAAATTACTTACGTTTCCATGTATGTACATTTACGAGGTTGCAATTTTTGTCAAAAACAACCCCGATCTATTTGAAGAATTTGCAGTTGGAAGCCGGTTAGAGGGCAGATTACGTAATGTGCCATGCAGAACAAAGTTGTTGCGTTCAAGTGTATTTTGTATGGCACCAAAACTATACAACAAAATTCCACAAGTTATTCGTGAGTTGTCCAGCAACCATTTTAATGCCAAATTTAATAGTTTTTTAATTGAAAAGGCCTATTATTCAATAAATGATTTTTTAAATGACAATATTGCTTGACATCTGATTATTAAATTCACTAGGTAGGGACCGAACTTGAAATTGTTTTGTTATTATCATTTATACCCACTTTTTTATTAATCTTATTATTTTATTATATAACTTTTTATTTTTTTATTTGCCTGACGTTGAAATTGTAAACTTTATGTACGTATTACTTGCTGACATTTTTTTTTTTTCTCTTCTTTTTGTAAATTGACTACCTAATTTTAATGGATGGTTACTAATAATACTAGAAATGCATGAATTCTAAATGAAATTAAATGACATAGATTGTAGATTGCAATTAAATATGTATAATGAATGTTTGTACGCCCGAGTGGCAGAATTCAGAGTTCTAAAATATGTCCTATAAACTGACTGTAAACTACCTGATTCACAAACAGTAAATAAATGAAAATGAAATGAAATAAATGAAATATATTGGCTATATTACTTATGTTGATGATTTTTTAACTTAGTTAACGATTTTAGTACTTAAAGTTATAATTTTATAACAATATTTTAAGGTAGTTATCCACGTAGGACTCTTACAGAATAGATAACTCCAACAAAAAACGACCCATATTAATATAAAACGTCATTTTGCTAAGACGTTTCCGTAAAACAACGTTCTATCTTCACAACAGACCACCGCTGTTCCGCCGTACAACGTCCTACGTTAATATAGGACTCACTATCTCCAGAAATAAAAGGAAAATAAATATACACTAAAAAGCATTTAACTAGGCTAGGGCATTGTAACAACATACCAAAAAGTCTCAATGAGAAGTCTCACCGTTTAAGAGTTACACAAGTCAACAACTTCTCTAACGTCTACTGAAAACCATCAACTCTGCAGATAGGACTTTGTTCTACGGATGAGTCGATATATTACAATAAATATGGTGAAAGAATTATTTTGATAACTTGAAAAATGACAAAGTTATTCCACTTTTACTGAATCAAAAACGAATTAGAAAATAAGCGGTAGGCATTTGGCCTGTGACGTCATAAGTTCCCGCGGGTCAACGGCACAGGTGGGGGGAAAGCGCTTTTCGACTGTTTCGAGTGTTTCATCGTTATTTTTCTCATATTAAGTACATGGAACGTGGTGTGGGCGAGTGTCTATGTAAAGTATTATATATTTATTTCGTATAGATACGATTTATTATATATTTATTTATTATATATAGATTTATTATCGACTTTTCTGAACATAATTTAAGTAATAAGTTAAATTATGTATATTATAAGTTATTATAATATTGATAGATAATATGGTACATCTTTATTAACAACGAAAATTACAAGCAAAGGAATAGAAAAATTACAACTAGTATTTACAATTGAAACCATTGAGCTAACTGCAGACGGTTGCAAACAGTCTAAAGGTAGCTCAATTGATCCATGTCAATACCAGTCGGAAGCGTCCCCAAGACACTGGCTGCATTACCACGCTGTATGGCAATGCTGATGCGCTGAGCCAGATATTCACCAGCTCTCGGGTCACGCGTCGCATCGACCAGACGCTCAGATAATATTATTATATTCTGTTTTTATAAGTTTTTATTTTCCATTTCTATATTTAAGTACCTAGCGATAAGACCGCCCTTTATATGTAGACTTAGTATGTAGTATTTTCATGTTCTCTTTTCTTTCTTTGTGTGGTTGGTTTAAATATAATAAAGTGTTTTCTATTCTATTCTAATTTATATAGATTACTAGCATCTGCCCGCGGCTTCGCACGCGTTTTTACTATGAAAACTTCTAAAGGCTATTTCTATTGCATGGGAACTGATTTATAGGATGAAAAGTAGCTTACGTGTTATTCCAGGGCTAAATCAATTTAGCTCGATCAATTTAGTAGTTTTTTTGTGAAAGAGGAACAAACATCCATACATTCATACATTTATAATATTAAGTTAGGATTTAAAAAGAAGCTTTTTTGTAGATCTGCTCGAGAAAGCTACGGTAATTTCTCTCATAATAATTTAAGTAGTCATTGGTACATGAAATAGGTACATAATCATATACTGCATTCGAAAAGTTAATCACTTGTACAAGTTTCGACGCTAAAATCCGGCCCTATACTTTTGCCTTATATTCGGTCAGGGGGCTCGCGGAATATTCGGTATACTGCCAAAAAGATTTTTAGTTGCAATCCTAGAAATAACTCTATCCCTTACATTTAACCTACGCCGTCCTTGTCTTTTATTTCCACTTTTTTCCGGAAGCTATATCTATCTCTGTCATTCCCACTTGACTCTGTTCTTTCTTTCGATTCGTTCGAGAACCTTGGCATACCTACCTATGCTTGAAAGTCTAGAACGTTCATAAGATACTGGATTATTCTTTGGATTTCTGCTCATTCCCAAAAGCTCTTCAATGTTCGACTATCAAGGCGAAGAAAATAACCCTTATTTACACAAAGGAAGGTATGTAGGTACATAAATTGATCTAGGTAGGTATAACAAACAGATCGTTGTAGAGATATCGCGTAGGTAGGTACTACCTACTCTATTCTGGTATGGTGATTACATTGATAACTGAAAATTATGTAGGTAATATTTTGAATTCTAGGTATAGGCATAAGAATAAATAATAACTATACCTACTTATTCTTATGGTATAGGTAACCAAATCTTAAGAAAAATACAAGCTAGGTATATTAAAACTATGTAAACGTTGTCCTGCACAGATTCCACAACGGTAATAAATATCCGTTCCGTCTTGATTTAGTATTTTAGATTTGTTTGAGGTTACCGCGCATAGAAACTACTAGACTCGAGCGGAGTTATGACGTCATGACGTTGTTGAGCGGCCGCGCGCCGAGAAGTTTTAAAGCGGACGGGAAAAGTATCATAACTTCGTCATTTATGAAGATAATTGAAAAAAAAATTCAGTGGGCTTTATTGCAAGTATAGTATTATTTTTTTACATATAAATAAAAAAATCGGAAACTTCCTTATTGATCTATATCAATACCAGTCGGAAGCGTCCCTCTTATAAGACACTGGGTGCATTACCACTACATACCAACAAACACTATGTTAACCAGGATACCTAATTGAAAAATAAAGATATTGATATATTTCGAACACTTTTATTGTAACTAGGTTTTAAAATTACTACCTATTTACTTAACCATTTAATAAGTCATAATTTTAGTAATTATTGGGTTACATTACCTACACCAGCGCGGCGCGCCTACTCAACTCGTATGGACACTGGCGCAAGCGCAACGTATAGGTATACTTTCTCGAGTCTAGACCGAGGCTTAAAACTACTTAGGTATGCCATGTCATTCCTGCCAGACATTTTATTTGCTAAAAAACCCCTCCTGCCAGTTTTAAAAGCTTTTACCTAGATCCCAAACAACTAAGTATTATATTTATGTACTTATACCTATCAAAATTATGCAATGGTTAAATGGTTACCTATAACTGTACCTTAAAATCAAGAAATGACACAGTTCAACAGAATTGATACAATTAATGTATGCATAAGCATAGGTTCAATTGAAGGAATTGAAAGAAAATAAGTTAATTATTTCTTGGTTTTACTTGTTTTCAATGGGCTTGCGTCGTCACGTACCTACTTATTTTTTTATATTTAACGACGAGGCATAGGTACCTACAGGTACCTATTACAATTTACTATTCAATTAGAATTTGACTTGTGAAATTTATATCTAATAGGGAAGGTGGAAATAAATTTGGTTCTATATGATCCATGTCATATTCACGAATAGCTTGTTTCAATTTTGTCGCCAACTCTTTTTTGTCTTTTGCACTAAGAACCTTTTCAATGGAGCTCACAATTTTATTCAGCAGGTTTCGAGTTTCATCTTTAATTTCGTATTTGTCTCTTTGCCCATAGTCCTTCAAATCGGAGATATAATCACTGAATATCAAGTTTTCCCTCAATGTGAACACTTCGTTCATAGCGTGGATGAAACTTACACGATGTGGTAGTTGTTTTTGCAACTCCTTGCCATATTGAACTATTTCGTTTTTAATACTCCACTTGTCTAAGCTCTTGAGATGTTTTGCTAAATCTTTAGCTGGCTTGTATTTCATCCTAGACAATTCATCGCTCAGCATTCTGACATATTTTTTCAATAGTTTATCTGGGAGAGTTTCACTCGACAACAAATCGAATAGTCTTCTTAAAAATCTATCAAATATGCCTTCGGGTCTTGGTGTGGTTATCATCAGATAATTGTGCTTGTCAAACGATTTACTCAATTTGTCGTCTTTAAAAACGGAGCAAAAACTAAATTGTAACAAGGTTAGAAGGCATAGGCTTTCAGAATTAAACATGTTCGGTTAAATTTTGACCAGTTATCACATCACGTAACATCCACTATGTAAAAGTTTTAGGCAACCTAGGCAAAGGTAAAACCTACCTATGCTTATCAAAAGTTAATTACATTACATGGTTGGTGGCTTTACTGATCTGTTACTTATATTGGATTTGAGTTGTTCCTCGCGGTATTCTAAAATGGCTCTTGTAAATTTTAGTCGTATTCCGTGAATTTTGTCTTCTCTAAGCCTATTCAGTCTGCGAAATACGACCTTTTCAAATACCTTGCGTGTTTCTTTCTTGATGTCTTTCTTTTTCTGCTTACGTTTTCCATATTTTCCTAGAATCCAAACGTAGTCGTCTAATTTATTTGCCTCGGTTACGGTATAAATTTCATTCATGGCGTAAAAATAATTATTTAGATCTGGTTTCCCTGTGTGTAAAATAGCGAGGAACTGCTTAATTGCGTATTTGATTACTGCTATGCTATACTCAGATAGTTTTAACAATTTCTTGCGGAATTTTTTTAGTTCTCTTTGGAAAAGAGCGCCTTCATCGCCCAGTCCATCTAGACTTTCGGACAATATTTCTAAATATTTGTTGATTCTTCGCGTTGAGAACTTGTTTAATAGGGTGTTGCAAATATCAACGATGAAGTCAAAGTAAGGTCCTCTAGGAATGATCGGCTTTGGCGTGGTAGGTGGTAAGGTGGGGAAAGTAAACGTAAACCATGTTTTTGTTGTACTCGTAGTTTCCTCAGAAGAACATCCGCCGGAACTTTCAATGTCTGCCCATGTGTTGTTTACCATCATATAAATAATTACAAGGAAAAATAAATTCATGTTTGCTTACTTCATTAACTGTTTCATTGAACAGCGTTGTCGAAGTGTAAAATCAATGTTACCAACTTCAATCCAATCAATTCTAGACGTATTGTAGATAATATTCGTTATTCGTTCCAGGTAGGTGCGAAGTCCACAAGTGTATCTCAACAACGGTCTTTTAAACTTGATTCCCGAATAGGTACCATTAGAATTTGTTTCTTTATCTGAAAATATTTCAAATTTTTAAAAAGAAGATTTTTAAAAAAGAATTTATTAATCAAAATTGAATGACTAGCTCATATCAAGACGTAAGTTAAAACCAACATTTTTTAAGTAACTAGATGCGCCCCGCGGTTTCGCCCGCGAACCAGAGTTTTTTTCCGTAGAAATTTCTGAAATTTACTGCACACCACCTAGGGGCTATTGTGTAAAAATAAATAATTCATGTTTAATTATTCAGTCCATAGTTTATTTATACCGAGTTTTGAGTGAATCGAACCAAGGAAATAATCATTTTCCATACAAACTTTACCACTCTATTTAACCCCTTCATAGGTTAAAATTTCCAAATTTTAATAGCTAATGTCCTATTCTAGGTTCTAAACTATCTACGTAATTTCATCTAAATAACTTAAGTAGTTACGGAGATTACCTATACCAAACATTCACACAGACTTTCACATCTCGTCCTCGGACAAGTTTCCATTCGGACGAGATGTACCCTAACCCTTTATTATAATAGTAAGATAGTAAGATTATTATATATAGATATTATTATATATAGATTATTATATATATATACCTATGTATATCCATTGGTACGACGGCGCTTTATAAGCGAGTAGTAGTAGGTTGTCCGTTTTAGTACGAATTGAGCGACGCTACGGCCCCGCGACAACTTGGAAACGCGTGCCGCAGCAAGGTACGAATAGGCTACGACATAGCAAGCTATGAATTGGCTACGCCGTAGCCAGCTACAAATTAGCAACGCCGTAGCAAGCTACGAGTTGGCTACGCCATTGCAAGCTACGAATTAGCTACGCCGTAGCAAACTACGAGTTGACTACGCTATAGCAAGCTACAACTTGGCTACACCCACCGCTAGGAATTGGAAACACCATAGCCTAAGGCTACAAAAGTAATTAGATAAAAAATAAAACAAAAATTAATTGCCACATAGTTAAAATGACAGAAGGTTTCGCCGTGTGGTTACGCCTGAACACGTGTAGTGTAGTTGACGTCGAAGAACCTTCGAGTCAGATTCAAGAGGTTCGACCATACACTTCCCAACCTTTGACAAAAATGACTCGTTTTAATCTTTACCCTATAATTGTGTATAGTATTGTATTAAGTATATCAGTCATCTAGTACCCATAACACAAGCTCTGCTTAGCTTGGGGCTAGATGATGCTGTGTGGACTGTCCCCGGTATTATTTATTTATTTATTATCATGTCCATCTCTGTCTGACAATTTATGATCTTCCCTTTTGTTTTTACATGGTTCGGCATTTGTTTTCCTCCTAGAAGTAACAAAATCCTTACGGAACGTAGTACTTGAACTTAGAACGAAATGATCAAATAAAATACAAAAATGTCATATCGTTGAAAGAAATGTTCGTAGGTGTTTTTTTTACAGGCTTAGGTTAGCCGTTTTCTGTGTTGTTTTTTATGTTAGAAAAAAGTAGAGGAATCATTTAAAACGAAGTTAAAACATAGTAAAAAACGAAGACGTAGGAACATCATCAATTATATACACAACAAGTCGCTGCTGATATTGCCAGGTTCCGAGAGCATTTAGTTAGTTCCACATGCATGTCTTTCGGCGCTTACTGAAATAAGCTTTAAGACAACTAAAAAACACTAGTCAGTTGTTCAGGTACATATGGGACGACATGACAACAACAGCTATCAAATAAAATTATCATCAAATCCGGTTCATCTAGGAAAAGTTATCATCATCATCAACCTATACCAGTCCACTGCTGAACATAGGCCTCCCCTAATGAGCGTCATAGCGCCCTATCATCAACTAGCCGCATCCAGCATCTGCCTGCAGTCTTTCGCAGAAAAATTTTGAGGTAACTATCTACATACCTAAAAACAAAATAGGTAGATACTCGAATTATTAAACCCCTCCTTTTTTGAAATCAGTTCAAAAGATAAAAACAAATCATGCACTACAATACAAACATAGAATCAAAACTTTATCCTCTCATGTAGGTATTAAATTGTAGTAAGAATGTTGAGTACAGTATTGGCCTACATACCGCGCGATTGCAGCCGGCACACCGCACTGCAAGGTGAAACAACTGTGAAATACAAGATCGGCTTCTGCTGTTAATTAACCCGTGTGTTTGAACTTTGGTAAGACCTTAGAGAGTTAAAGAAGTTAGGTTTGGAATGGACTAGTTTGGGTTACAGGATAGTGTACATACCTATATGTATAAGTATTATTATTTTCTTCTATTAAATTCAAAGTGTTTTATTTTCCTTTTGACCTTATGGCTCTTGGACACGTCAGAGAACTCATGTTATGAAGATGAATAACCTCATCCAACGATATTCGAGGCCAGTATTATGTGGTCGGCCAATATGGAGCCATTTGGTGCAAGACCAAAATAGTCCTTTATATGGCTATGGTCTACGTTCAGCAGTGAACTGAAATTGGTTTACGATGATGGTGATGATGATGAGTAAGTAGTCATAGGATTTTTGATTGCAAGTAATTGCAAGTATCTATTTCAAAAATTCATTAGGCTTCTAAAAGGTTGACCTTGTTCAGTTAACCTGATTTGAAAATCTTTATTCAATTATTTATTTCGTTTCTTTAAACAATAATACAACTGTTCCTTTGTTTTCAACCTTGGTGTTGCAATTCTGCGAATGTAAATTCACAAAAAGCAGTACAGAGATGCCCAGTAATGTCCGAAAGCTTGACCTATTTTATTTTAAGGCTGTTGTATGGGCTAACGCGCCTTTTTCAAAATGATATTTCTCCTTGATGAGTGCATGAAAATGTATGAAAAAAATATATGTTGCAAAATAGACTTTTATTTATAAGTTGTACATACGAAATGATTGAATTCATATCATTACTATATAAAAAAATATCCAAAGTAAAGCATTTTTTGTTCTAAATTTGGATATTTCTTCTAAACGGTGTTGATTTTGAGTATTTTTCTTTCACTCAAATATTTGTCAATGTATTTTGCACAAATTGAACATTTGACGAATAAAACAAATTATTTATACGGCTGCAATTAATTATTTTGTATTTTCACTATGAAATAGAACGGGCGGGTCTGTGCGCGGGCGACGACGGGCGGCAGTGTGGCTCGGACTAATCATGAATGAATAATCATCATATAAAACGGAGAACGTCAACTCTCTGGTGGTCTACCACAAAAATTGCCAAAATAACTGGAACTCCGCTGGCCTCATAAAGAGCTACCTTACAACCTTCAACAATTCATCAGAAGGAGAAATTAAATAAATGGGCCACGCTTTAAGTAACGAATTTTTGAAAGAATTGAATTAATAACTGTTAAAAAATCAAAGAGAATCTGAATTGCGATTATTCGGCTGTAAGTCAGCATCATCTTCATCTTGTGCTTTAAAATATTAATTAAAGGCCAAAATATCTCATAAACAAATACTAAACTCTTAAAACAAGGATTATTCCAAAAATACGATCTAGTCAGAGCTTAAATTAAAAATAATCAAAATCCAATGAAACTTTATGAGCTACATGAATTACTTATTAGTATAAACTCTGCGTCAGAATTATCAATATAGTCATAATAAATGTCAAAAATATTGTTCTTGGCAGCTAAAATAAAACAGAGTTATAATATTAGGTATTGTACGATCATACTCTGAGTAGGTGATATATCTCTAAATAGCACTTTGTTTAATGTAGTTATTAAGGTTTTATAGTAGTAGTAAGTACAGCAAAAACAGATCTACGCTTTACATTCCTAATGGTAAACTTGTGTAGGTGGTACTATGCCATAAACAATTATTTTCCATTATTTCGATTCAAATGTGCCTATTTCAGAAAAAAAAACATTCAAGCGGTTTGTAAAATCATCCACTACACTGAACTACCAAAGTAAACAGACACTGTTATTGGTTTTTCACGTAGATACGTGGTAGACGTCATTGCCGTAATTGAACTAATTGCCCAAAACTTGACGTCATTAACAACGGTCACCGAAATCAGGCCACTTTGGTAATAAAAGAAAATAGCTAACATAAGGTTTGTGCAATCAGCACACAGTTGTGGTCAATGGTTATGTTCTTATGTTTTAATTAAACTACAATAACCATAATTTAATCTAATCCTGTAATAATAAAACCCATTCGTTTCCATAATATTATGAAATGTACAAAATATATTATTCTGATTGAATTTAATATTATTTATATACAAACACTTAAATAATAATAAGATTGGATTTTGATTGAAAATTATTATAAATATTATTAAGGACCACGAATCGACATCGAGTGAACTCCTCCATTTTACTCCAAGTTTTTCTGTCTTTTGCTTTGTTAAGCTTATTATATAAGGGTGATTCTACGAAAACTCGTTTTTTGTCTGATTTCTGTGGCACATTTTTTTTGTTGAAATTGCACATAATGATGGTATATTCTTAATAAAGATTTAATTTTGAATTTTTTGGTAGTGAAGGGAACTTTATTGGCTTTATGGTTACGAAGTTATTCAATTTTAAAAAATATGGTGTCCACGGAAATCAGAATTTATAGCACCAAAATCAAATATGTGTTGGTTTATCAATAAAAATATGTGTTTTCGGTAGTAAGTAGATTATTAAGCTTCTTAAAACTAAGGACCAATTATTTGATGTTTGTAGTTTCAATCAGTTTTTACAAAAACACCTTTAAATCACTACTGTAAACATTTAGTTTTTAATCAGTTTATTAAATCACATAGGTTATATTATATAGGTTTTTCAAATATTATTTATATCCTGTAAGACGTAGGTTTATGTTCTGTATATCAATGATAATGGAACTAAGGCAATAGTTTACATCTACATCGAGTTCACACAATTTTATAATCAGTCATGTTGCTAGGTTCTATTCTAAAGATGGAATTATAGATCAACTACTAATCAAAATAGGCTTATCCTATCCCACTCTTTTCTTTTACTTAGAGAAATAGGCGTATAGTATTGAGTAAACCTGGCAGAAGTTATTTTTTAATGAGATTTAAGTAAAGTTTTAACAAAAGTCACACTAATAATGCTTATCTTTGTATTAAAAATATTATAATTATTCATTTTATATTTATTATAAACTTTTATCCTAAAAAACATTATAAAAACATAAAAATATTATTATTGAGATGTTAATCAACCCCCAAAATCCACGGAAATCAGTACCACGGAAATCAAAAATAATTACATAATCTTAGAAATTTTCTTAATTTGCTGGTTTATTTTACATTTAAATATGCAGTCGAAATTAGGAACACAAAAGGCATAAATTTTTGCAATTATTATAACAATAAGATTAGTATGAACAAATTTATAGTCAACATGGTAATCAGAATTTCTAGATACCAAGCCACGGAAAGTGATTACGTACCGAAATAACAGAGTGACGTGGAGACATACACCTTTGTTGTACACACCACTGATGGGGCGTGACTGATAGTTTCTCTCAATCTAACAACTATTTACGCAGATATTAAAGTACAGTATTTATGAATAATTTAGTGCGCACCAGGGAAATCAGAGCTAAACGACGGACGCGAAGTTATCTCGTTGTATCTTGTCAACTAAAGCTTAGTTTTGCGTAGTAATAGCGTCAAATAAGCAAGTAACTATCTAGGTTATTGTGAACCTATGTAAATTAGTACCAGAGTTTTTAGGAAATGATATAAAAATTTATTAACACCGGAACATGAGGTCCGGACGCACCACGGAAGTCATAATTTCCAAGGATTTTATTTATTTTTACTAATTTAAAATAAGAATTTTAAAAAACTAAAAAAGGCCTCCCCTATTATCTTTGTCTTATCTACTATCATAAAAAAAAATCAAAGGGCTAGGGATACTTTTTGTATGATTTTTCGAGCCGGACATGTATTTTTGAAGCCCGGGAGAATCACCCATAAATACTATAGTTTAATACCACAAACATTATAAGTAAATAGCTTGTCTCATCTAACATGATTTTTATATTGTATTGTATTATTTCGGTTATTCCTAGTTGGTGCCTTTATTATTGGTGATGATAATGCACGGTCCATTAGTCATTAGGTAGAATAAAAAACATAAAAACATTACAAATTCTTGGTTTTTAAGTATTTCTTAAGGATTCCTATTATAATTTGAACAATGTCTAATGAGAGAATGGCAGACAGTTTTATCCCAGCTTTGTGTGCATGATTGTTGATAAATAAAAGTTTCCAATTTCTTGGTACCTAGTTATCTACTCACAGTCCTAGGAATATAGAGTAGAAAAACTAGAGAATCTAGAATCCTAGAAATTAGGAGTACATAAAGATTAAAACCTGAAGAGTAGGAGTTGTCGTGGATACCTATTTCACCTTTGTGTCAGTACCAAAAACATATAATGTAAAAATATAACAGTCAATCGTCAAAGCGCGAAAAAGGTCCATCAATCACCCGTTTACCAAGCATTCGACATGTAGCGGCTTTAAAAATGCATATCCATCAAAACCGAAAGGCGTACGTAATGAAAGGAGTAAAAGCTTAAAACAAAGCCTTGATTTATGGGCTTTATGGAGCTATCAGTCCCTCGGATCATCATGGTACATTGCGCTAATCACATGCAGGAGCTGGACCGTGGCAGATTTATTTTATTGCCGGGCTCGGGCTATCCGTTACAATAAAGTTTCAAGAAAATCTTCTTACTTTCCTAGGTCGTTTACATCAAGTTTCGTTGAAATATAGCAGGTACTTGCCTATTTCAAACTTTTTTCCTATAATGATGTTCTACAGCCTGTTGATTATAATCTTCAGGGTGCAATTTTCATCAGCAGTGTTAAAAGTCCCGATCGATGATAATAATTTATCGCAAGAAGAAATGATCAAATGTGGAATAGAAATAATAAACTCGAATTTTGAATTCAGAAAAGAAACAGTGATTTGGTCTAAAGATGTGGAATTGACATTAGTCAATATGTTTATCAAGGCGTACGATGGAAACGTAATGGTGGAAAGCAAAGGAGTGCGGACCAGACAAGTAGTAGTAATTGTAGAGTCTTACAAAAGCTTCACGAATATTTTAGGGAAACTGAAACCAGATCTAAGAGGAAAGACACTATTGAATGGTGGGGCAAAGTTTCTGATCATTTTGTTCAATAGTCGTAATATCGAGAGATTGAATAGAATCCTATGGAGCTACCAGGTCCTCAATGTTGTCATAGTTTCCAAAAGTTTTACAAACATCCTTCTATACACATATTTCCCCTATAAAAATCCTTTGGATTGTCGAAATACTGCACCTACTTTGATGGGAACATGGAATGACACGAAGATAACTAATTATTTTCCGGATAAGATGAAAAACATGAACCAATGCCCTGTCCACGAACAAAATAAAACAACCTATCACAGAAAAGAAGATCCCTTTGGAAATCATGAAGAAATCGATGGTTAAACTGCTTAGAGACGTCATGAACTTCACGCCAATAGTTTCTGTGAAAGATTATATTAACATTGATTCAGTGAGAGCTAGCAACTGGTCTGATTCACTGAGCGACGTGATCGCGGGTGTTGCCAACATCTCTACATGCACTATTCCCCTGAGCGTTAACAAATTGGGGCTTCTAGATTATTCTATGCCATATTTTAGAGTTTGTCTAGTGTGGGTCGCTCCTCCGAAATACTCCGGTCCTGGTTGGTGGAGGCTTTTGTCTCCTCTCAAGGGTTACTTGTGGTTATTCCTGCTAGTAACAACTATTTTCGTCAAATTACTTCCTTTCGTGGTTAATATCAAGCCTATAAAGAAATTCTGTCAGCTCTATATAAAGAACGCAATCAAATTGCATGGCACTGTGTTCAGAATTTGGGGTGTGATGATGGGACAGCCGGTTTATTTATCGCCGAAGAGGTTCAGAGATTTCTATGTTATTGGTCTATGGATTTGGTTCACGTTCGTTGTTCGTAGCGCCTACCAAAGCGTTTTGTTCGCAGCTTTGAAAACGGATATCATTGAGGGAAACTACGCGAACCTTGAGGAAACTATCTCTGCTGGATATAAAGTAGCTGGTCTTTCTGGAATTTACTCGCACTTTGACAACGAACCGTTGATAAAAGATCGTTTCGAGGTTATTCCTGAAGCGAACTTCGATAGCTTATTACAAGAAGTGTTAGAAGGAAAGAAGCGATATGTTATAGCGACATCAATGGAATACGCATTCGCCTTCTGCGTCTCTCTTGGAAAGAATGGGAAAGATTGCGGTCAAGTCCTACCAGATATGATTATGTCGGTGCCTTTAGTAATATGGATGAAGGAATATTCTCCATTCATGAGGCCTCTCAGTACGTGGCTGCCGAGGCTGATAGAGAGTGGGTTGTTAGAAACAGATGCAGTATGGAATGCCGGTCATTGTTGTCCTATATCTTCGGAGCCAACGCCATTGACCCACCATCAGATAATCAGCTGTATGCTGTGTCTTTTCCTTGGTTATGTGGTATCTTTTGCTGTGTTTATCGTAGAGATTTTTGGACACAAAGCGACTGTGTATAGTTTTAGTAGACCTACTCCTTTTGTGAACTAAATTATGAATATTAAATTATTACTTAAATAAAAATGATCAGTGTTATGAGTGTGTACGTGATTATATGTATGTATCATGGGTATAAATAAAAAATAAGAAATAAGAAGTTAGTTTAAATATTTATTAGGACATCAAATGTTATAAAATATATTCTATCACGCACTGCTTAATTGACCTAACAAAGTTTTTCACTATTTGCACATTCATTGGTTTAATTTACTCAACATTCATATAAAAATAGATAAGAATTGATGTTATTTAATTTTCATGACTAAGTTTTATTTTATTTTCCTACAAAACTTACAACAAAAACTATACTTAACTAATTAGACAGCACTAAAATGTTGCATAAAAAGATATTTATGATATGGGACAACAATTTTCAATAACGATCGAAATAAAAAGATACCTTTATTTTTGTGCTGTACAATTAGTTTAGTTAAGTTTTAGCATCGAATCGAGAATACTATTTTAATGACTATAAACTACTAATAAATAAAAACAAATTTGAAAGCTTTACGATCGCTTTTTATAAATAAAACCTATCACTACATTTGCTAAGTCAATCTTACCTAAAAGTATAACATCGGAACAAGCCTTCTTCACTTAGGTCAATCATGTCCAATTAAATTTCATAATTAAACGACTAGATACAATAAACATACATTTTAATATGTGAAATAGGAACTAAGATATCTCAGACAAAATATTTCATTATAATTAAACAACTACGAATAAACATACATTTTAATATGCAAAATAGGAACTAAGACATCTCAAACAAGAAATCACCTCACTCAGTAGAAAATTATTCAGATTCCATTAGAGTCAGTTAGCGTAGCTTGTAAAATGTAAATGTTATGATTCTTGTAAGAACAACAGAAGATAAAGGACGCCTGTGCGACGCTATTTCTAGCATTTATAGTTTCATCATGTTTAATTGACTGTTTTACACTCTAACATGAACTCTATTACTTTAGATTTATAGTCCTTTCTGCTAGCGGTTAGAAATTGATCTACCTAGATATTATTTATTCATACAGCAACCAAAACCATAAAATAAAGTACCTACTGCACGCACACAAAGTGAAAAAGCTACTTAAAATACAAGTTAACATTAGAAAAATAATTAAAAAAAGAAACATGAAAACAAACTTACAATAAATAACATCTAACTTGGGTGCATGTTGATAATTGGTTACTCTACAGTTATTCCTAAACAAATTTGCTTAGTAGTCAATCCGGATTTTCACATAGATATGTACAAGTACACAGAGATAGATCGATTTTACTTTTTTAACAATAGAGACTATACGATGTGGGCTAAAATTAATCTAGATAAGTTCAGAAAATTTTGATCAAATATTTATAAGGCAGTAGTATTATTTTTTGTCGGTTTATTAAAGTTCCATTGAGATCGTAATAATTTAACACATTAATAATTACAACTAGACATAGCGATATTAGAAAAATAATAAGAAACCTGTAAAACTGTCCGGAATTATTTATATATAAATAAACGAAACATCAAGGTAAAAGGACAATGACAATAAACCTCTTTTACTTAACTAAACTGACCTTTTAACAGTCCTCTTCACGTCATTTCAGTTCACACAGAAACATTATCACAATGTCATTTTATCTTCATCTTCCCAAACGTTATTAGAATAACCCTTAGATACCCAGGGGCTCAGAACAATAGACAATCCATTGCGTCTCGGATACCTATAGATTAATAGGTCTAATATATCATTGAGGAGATATTTTCTTCCCTGTTCATTCCTGCCTACTGACGTATACAAAGGTCTATTGCTGATAAAAAAGCTAGAAGCCAAGGTTTTTTATCAACAATAGACCTTTGTTTGACCACAATTTCACCTGATGGTAAGTGATGACGTGATCGAAGATATCACGAATATATTACGAAGTTCTAAAAGGTATATTTCTAAAAGACTTCACTCTGGTCTTGAAGAGGCTCGGGCTAGCTCGAGCAATGTTAAGAAACAAAGCAATGCTAAGAAACTTTAGTATAGGCCTTAATTCCTTCATCTTAATAATCGTAATCATTCTGACATTATTAACAGTCAAAGCCTCGCTTCCAATAGCATCATTTAACCCTCGAGTTTTATAACCATAATGCCATTCTCAAAGACTTTTCTATTCCATTATCCCTAAATAATGATCTCCGGACATCATGCAGCCAATGTCGGCTGTTCGACCACTAAATACGGAACCTGTAAAGCCAAGGCTGGTTGTGGCAGCGCTGTGAACAGTATAGGGTACTGCGGAGGCGGCTGTGGGTCGTGTGTAACCAGCCGTGCTTCCGGCTCCGAGCAGTGTAAAAGCCAGTGGGTCAACATCCGACCACGTCCTTTTAGTTCCACGTCGCCGCGACGTTCTACTACGAATGTGCCCCATTGGTCGAGAAGCGCTCGCGTGCTCTCGCTTAGGTGTATGCGCAGAGCTGTCAAAGATATTGATTGATAAAGTTATTTTATTAGTAGACTAGCGACCCGCTCCGGCTTCGCACGGTTTTATTATGCGTATAAACCTTCCTCTTGAATCACTCTATCTATTAAAAAAAAACAGCACCAAAATCCGTTGCGTAGTTTGAAAGATTTAAGCAGTCAAAGGGACTTAGGAAATAGACATGGGAAATAGGGACAGATAAAGCGACTTTATTTTATACTATGCAGCGATATTATTTTGATAATTATGTAGTACCTGTAGTATTAAATTTGACTTGTCTAAATGCTTATTTTGTAAGCCTAAAGAAATAAAGATATTTTTTACTGATTTCTGAATCAGAATAAGTAGATTTTTTTTGGAAATTTTCACAAATAATGATTTTGTAACATACGTTGTCCAGTAGACTCCATGCGACTGGCCGTGTTGACGGTGTCTCCGAACAGACAGTAGTGCGGCATCTTGACTCCCACCACTCCGGCGCAAACCGGCCCGGAGTGCACGCCCACTCGCACCTACAAAAAATAATAATCAGCCTGTATCATGATACTCTTGAGCGTATTCCTTCAAGTCTCGAGACACACGAGTACAACTTAAAAACTAACATGATGTAATATTAATTAAACTATCTTACTATTATAATAAATGGGAAAGTCTGTGTGAAGGTTTGTTATATGTAATCTCCGTTAATACTTTAGTAATTAAAAAAAAGTGGTATGTAGATACTTTAGGACCTAGGATAACTGATAGGATATTAAAATTACTAACTTAACTGATAGGATATTAAAATTTGGAAATTTGAACCAATGAGGGGTTTAAATAGGGTGGTAAAGTTTGTATAGAAAATTAATATTTCTTGGTTTATATCACTCAAAACATGGTATAAATAAACTACAAAGTAAATAATTAAACACGTTTTTTTTTATTACGAAACTACCAGGAGGCATGCAATACTTTCTGAAAGCTCGGCTTTGCCCGCATGAAATTTTTATGTGGAAAAATTTCATGCGGGCGAAGCCGCGGGACGCAACTAGTAAAATAATAATTTAATACATATTTTAACATATAAATGCGTGTCAAAAATCTTAAAAGGTACGTGTTTTAATCTGTGCCAGTTGTTCTGCGCTATCAGAAGAAATCAATGCTCAGCTGAAAGTTGCGAGTAGGTAAATAACCCACAAAAGTGATCAGAATTCACTACAGCCAGCGCCATCAGACAGATCTCCCGAGCGTGTAGTATCCATCGTTCAGACAGGTCGACACCACTCGGTCCAGCTGTGACCCACCTCCAGTCTGTGCTTGGGTCTATGACGGACCACGAACCCTCGCACCGCCTCCACTACAGCCAGCGCCATCAGACAGATCTCCCGAGCGTGTAGTATCCATCGCTCAGACAGGTCGACACCACTCGGTCCAGCTGTGACCCACCTCCAGTCTGTGCGTGGGTCTATGACGGACCACGAACCCTCGCACCGCCTCCACTACAGCCAGCGCCATCAGACAGATCTCCCGAGCGTGTAGTATCCATCGCTCAGACAGGTCGACACCACTCGGTCCAGCTGTGACCCACCTCCAGTCTGTGCGTGGGTCTATGACGGACCACGAACCCTCGCACCGCCTCCACTACAGCCAGCGCCATCAGACAGATCTCCCGAGCGTGTAGTATCCATCGCTCAGACAGGTCGACACCACTCGGTCCAGCTGTGACCCACCTCCAGTCTGTGCGTGGGTCTATGACGGACCACGAACCCTCGCACCGCCTCCACTACAGCCAGCGCCATCAGACAGATCTCCCGAGCGTGTAGTATCCATCGCTCAGACAGGTCGACACCACTCGGTCCAGCTGTGACCCACCTCCAGTCTGTGCGTGGGTCTATGACGGACCACGAACCCTCGCACCGCCTCCACTACAGCCAGCGCCATCAGACAGATCTCCCGAGCGTGTAGTATCCATCGCTCAGACAGGTCGACACCACTCGGTCCAGCTGTGACCCACCTCCAGTCTGTGCGTGGGTCTATGACGGACCACGAACCCTCGCACCGCCTCCACTACAGCCAGCGCCATCAGACAGATCTCCCGAGCGTGAAGATCCCCGTTCCTCTCAGGTAGGCCTGATACCACCATGTAGGCGTCACCTATTGTTTCCACCTGCAATCACAATGATGCTGTAGTTCACTACTTGACAAAGACGTAACGTCGTTAAAAAGTACTAAAGTGTCGCAAAATTTCTTAAAATGTCCCTACTGTTAGCAAGAAAATGGCAAATATAAAAAAAAAACTTTTGCAAGAATCTATCCTGATTTTCTTGACGTTCTAAATATTTTATCGGACCTCAAAAGGTCGAAAAGTTAACTAGAAGTACCCAATTAAAAATATCGCACTTCAAAAAGGTATTGAGTAACTATTCCTTCTTAAAATAACCCCCTATAAGCTACATACCTGTATCTCTTCTGTGCTAAAAGCGTCTACTGACCTTGTAAACATCATAGAATCCGATGATCCTGTCAAAAGTGCTGTACAGATCGTTCAGGAGGTCCACCACCTGGATCGGCGTGGAGGCGGCGCAGAGCTCCGTGAAGCCAACGATGTCGCTAAAGTACACGGTCACGCACTCGAAGCTTTCGGGCTGGACCACCTCGCCAGCCATTAGCTGCTGCGCTACTGGTCTGATACGGGAATTCAAGATTACTTTAAGATTTTATGACCTTTTGAGTTATTTGACCCTTGTTTATCCAAGAATTCATAAAAATTAACAATAGTCTGCGTTACTGGTCTGATACAAGTATTCAATATTAGTTCAAGACTTGTATCTGATTGAGCTATTGCCCCTTATTTACCCAAGTACATAAGTGCAAGTGCAAACGGGGTCATCAAGATATCTCTGTACACTACAACTACAAGAGTTACGAAGCTGAAGTTTTGTATGCAGGTTTCTTTTAGGACGTGGACACCCGCAAAATTTTTGGAACCGAATTTTTTGACCCAGATTTTTGATTTTCGTATTCTTAAGTAGACACCATATAGTTAATATGGGGTCAATGGGTATTACCTACTAAAGGGGCCAATGGGTATTATGCCTATGGGTGTTAGATGAATGGAATGATATTCTTAAAACATGAAATCAAGAATTTTTTTTCACACAGGAAAAACCCAGAACCCGGGAACAAATATAATAATATGCAGATCGAACAAACATTTCTCCTAAGACGGGAAACGAACCCGCAATCTCCTGCTTCGGCGTAACGCCACTGCGCCACATCGGTCTTTAATTAATGGACTTGTGTTTTTAACGGAGTAGCTAGGTTGTAGATTGAACGACAGGTCTAAATAAACACGGTCTATGCCACCTTCATTTGGCAGCCCACGTAAAAAAAACCCTCTTATTAGTTTGTTCTAACTATATTTTGACATTAAGAAAACGCCCGTTTCTAGGAATCTGGATAATGAAAACCGAGTTAGAAAGAAAACAAACGAAAACAATAGATGACCTACGTCCGTTATAAATAGTTTCTTTAAACGATAACAGAGGAAAATTATGACATGTCTGTCTAAAAGCAAAATAGCTACGGACAATAAGTGCGTTATTCTTTGTTCTTCAATCTTCATTAGCCACGTCTCAGTTCGAGAGGAACGAAAATATATAAATTAAAGAAGGACCTTTTGGAAGCAAGATAGACTTTCATTTATACTTAAATTCTCTCGAACAGTTCGAGGATTGCTTAATATCTTTTTTGTCCACTTTTCAAGATGAGAGACATACCTACCGCAAAGTTCACCGCAAATACAGCAGTTTTTATAAAGGTTATGAGAGATGCAAATAGTGTTAAACGTAGATGCAACCTAAAAATTGGTAACCACATTTAAACTCTCCACACACTGAAGCCGGACGCGGAGCGGAGGCGAAGGCGTGGCGGTTTTTCTTATGGCACCGCGTCGCCACTGCTTTTGTGATTCCATAGAACTCGCACGCCTTCGCCTCCGCTCCACCTCTGTGTGTGTTTCGAACTTTATAAAGAGAAAACTGGAAGATAACAAAAAATCTATGTAACTACAAGAGCTACCAAACTGAAATTTTGCAAATTCGTAGTCAAGTAGTTAAAATGGGGTCAATGGATGGGATATACCTAAATTCCACGTGAATGAAATCACGCGCGGATCAGCTAGTAGGTACCTACCTAATTAATAACTGAGGTTAGGGGTCCAATTTCAAACAGCATGGATCTTTACCTGGGTAAAACCTGGTACAGCAACTCTTCAGACCGTCTTTTCTCCAAAGACAACTGTTCCGTCTTCTCTTCCACGAGTGACTCCAAGTTATTTGCGTATTGTTCCATGCGACGGAGCAAGTCATCCATTAGATTGTCGCAGTAGCCCCTGGGAAGGCATATCATCGTCAAGAACTAACAAACATACGATTTTTTGATAAAACTAAGTTCTGCCCAAGATTTTAAAGTAAGTTAGAATTATTCTGTCGGATCTGACTGAAATTTAATTCTATTGTAGTTCTAAGTCGCGAGCAAAGTTAATTTTTTTTTTACTTCAAACCATAACATCTAAACATCCAAACTTTGTCATTCATAAATTTTATTAGTAACGAGACTCTTTGTTTGAAATAATCTGCAGTTTGCTCAATTGTTTAAATTTTAGTTAAATACACTCGAGAGCAATGAATCCGGGTCACTCAAAAATCCAAAAAATCTCGGAAAGTAAGAATGCTAGGTTAATGCAATAAATTGTATTTAATAGACAATTTAATACTCCTTAAATAAAAGTATTAAAACTTCTTAGTTATTGTAAAGTTATGTCATAAAAAAATCAAATTTGAAAAGGGAACACTGTCGAAGATGGAACTACGAAATTACAGGATTTGTTTTTGCTTTTGTTTGTAATCTGACATTTATGTTGGTACATAAACCAGGTTGATAGTGCTCAATATTCATTATTCAAGCTGAAATCATGTCGCTTACACTTGAAGAATGCACCAGAATACTTACTTTGGTGGAAACCGGCCGGAGTCAGCGCGATACAGCCAGGACTGTCGGTGTGTCGCTGTCAACAGTACAAAGAGTTCTCCGACGTTACGAAGAAACTGGTTCTAACCTACGCAGACCAGGAACGGGCAGAACTAGGTGTACCACAGCACGAGAACACCATGCTTCGAAATCGCTTTCTCACAGGAACTGAACTCACAAATCAGTTTCGACGCCTCGGAGGAAGTAACCCAAGTGCATGGACAGTAAGACGTCGGCTTGCTGAATCTAACTTAAAACCCCTTAGACCTGCAAACGGCCCTAAACTGGAGCGTGGCCATCGTATTTCAAGACTAACATATGCCCAGAACCACGTAAATTGGAGTATTGAAGATTGGTCGAAAGTTATGTTCTCCGACGAATCAAAATTTATGCTCTACAAGCACGATGGAAGACACAGAGTGTATAGAAGACCAGGGGAAAGATTCAAGCAAGCATGCATCGAAGAAAAAGTAGCCTACGGTGGTGGGTCTGTACTTGTGTGGGCCGGAATTTCCTCTGAAAGTCGCACAGAGCTGGTGATCATAGAAAACGGCTCTTTAACTAGCGTAAGATATGTGGAAGAAATCCTCAACGAACACGTTGGTCCATTTATGGTCAATTTGGGTGAGGATGCTATATTTATGCATGACAATGCCCGACCTCATACAGGTAGGATTGTGAATGACTACCTTCAAGAGATGAACATTACTTGTATGGAGTGGCCAGCGCGCAGCCCGGATATCAACCCGATCGAGCATGCTTGGGACGAGCTAGGGAGATGCGTAAAACAACGAAACCCTCCCCCAATCACGCTTCCTGAGCTCAAAATTGCTCTCACAGAGGAATGGGAGAATATTCCCCAAAATCGTATAAGGAACTTGGTGTACAGCATGCCAAACCGCGTAAACGCAGTAATGGAAGCACGAGGAGGTAATACACTTCGTATTGAAATTCAAGAAAATCGTCATAAAGTTCAAAAATTTAATGTTTCCTATTTTTGTTTTAAGGAGAGATCAGCAGTTTTATTTCTTTATGTAATTTTGTGTAAATAAAATGTATGGTGACTCATATTTTTTTAACTTTCATTTAAGGAGTATTAAATTGTCTATTAAAAACAATTTATTGCATTAACCTAGCATTCTTACTTTCCGAGATTTTTTGGATTCTTTGAGTGACCCGGATTCATTGCTCTCGAGTGTATTATGTAGATTGTTTGTTGGTATATTCGTTGCTAAAAAGACATCTTCTTAACCTGCCTATAATTCTGTTTTGTCATGCTCATATTATAAATGCGAAAATTTGGATGGATGGATGGTTACCTCTTTAATCGTATTTCTAGACCTGGAATTAAATAAGCGATTTTTCATCAAGTTTCACGCGGATGAAGCTTACCTACTTATGAACTTACTTTTGCGTACTTGAAGGATTACTCCTTGTCCATCCTAAGGTTGCCTGGAAGAGATCGCTTTTAGCGATAAGGCCATTGTACATTAGCTGTATTTGTTTTAGTTTCTTTTTGTACTTTTTTCTGTTTATTTGGTGTGCAATAAAGTATTATTAGTTATATTGTATTGTATTGAAGCCACAGGACGCAGCCTGTATGGAATAAAGTTAGGTTGCGGGTTGTCGGTTCATTTATTACTCCTTATCTCGTACCTCTAACGAGAACAGGAAGTAATTACAAGCAAGCGTACGTAGATACGAATCTTGTCTTTACAATTAGATTTTACGGAGCGACTGGGGGAAATGTTGTATTAGATTAAGGAACAGATTCATTAGATTTATGTATGTCTGGAGTGAACTTATATATACTGTATATATATAGGTAAGTGTTTATATATGTCACCGTTAAATTGTAAATGACGTTAGATTACAATCTATCTCGCGATATTGTAATCTGTCGATAGATTGTGAACCGTAACATTTGGTTATAATTTAACGCTTTATTTTTCGGTAGATTATAATCTATCGAAGTGAAACCGTCAAATCACAATCTTACAATTTTCAAACTGTGTTCTGTGCGAAGACCTGATCCCTGATTGGTCGGCCTTACAGTAGACTGTTCTGTGTCCATAGAGTTAGGAATGAAACAAAGGTGTCAGTCAAATATAATAAATGCACTTCAAGAATAATTGAGTTCTTGTATTTATTTTTTTATTTTTGACGACTGATGTGGCGCGGTGGGCGAAGGTCTGCCTGCGACACAGGAGTTTGGGGGTTCGATTCCCGCCTCGGAACAAATTTGTGAACGATCTCCAGAAATTTGTTCCGTTTCGTAATATATTGTATAAAGTATATCAGTCATCTAGTACCCATAGCACAAGCTCTGCTTAGCTTGGAGCTAGATGATGCTGTATGGGCTGTCCGGAATTATTTATTTATTTATTATTAGGTAGGTACTTAATCAATAATTCTGATATCACATGATATCAAAATAAGAAAATCAGAAACGTAAAAATATTATCTCCTCAAACAGAAATTAAAATTGAAAAAATAATGAAAATTTCTTTTAGAAAAAACTATCACAAAATTAAAACAAAATTTAAAAAAAACAAGTCGAAAATTTATTAATATTTTTGGAAACAATTTTATTGTGTTGTACTTACCTAGGTACTCGTCTTACAACTTTAAAACACTTTTTATTCTTTGATTTCTCCATTGTATTTTTTTACTATTTTCATTATGCCCGCTGTAATAGGTTTGTAACTCTGTGGTAAATTCATCCTGATTAACAATAGAAGGTTTATCTGAGTTTTGTTGGTCGACAGGCTCAATATCCGACAATTTTATATAACTTATTCCAAAGATATGACATATTTTCAACACGAAATTAATTTACAATCACCAAAATACTGTTTGTTTACAATCGACAGCAAACGAATTAACAAACAAATATGGCGGGGTGAGGCATATGCTGTTCAACCAATCAGCGCGCTAGGTGCGTTCTGTTTCACAATTTGACGGTTTCACTCCGATAGATTATAATCTACCGAAAAACAAAGCGTTAAATTATAAACAGATGTTACGGATCACAATCTATCGACAGATTACAATATCGCGAGATAGATTGTAATCTAACGTTATTTACAATTTAACGGTGACATATATAAATAAAACTATCTGTATGATTTCTTTTTAATTTTTTTTTCTAATTTTTAATGCATGTATACTTTGTAATTATAATTTTATAGTGTCTGACGCTTTGAAATAATAATTGTAAGTCAGTCAACGATGTACGAATAAATAAATAAATAAAATAAAAGTGTACCAGAGGGGCGAGTCTTTTTAACTATAGTATAGAGGCGCTATTTCCCAAATCCTATGAGATTCAACGTGATGTTTATGTTAGATGGGTTGATGTTTAAGTTGGGTGGGTTGATGTTTGTTATAGGTGGGTTGATGTTTATTTCAGCTGGGTTGATGAGTCTCCATTTTCTATAGGATTTGATACAGTGCCTCTATCGGACTGGGAACTACGAAAATACCAGACGTTACTATCAAATCTCGATACTTTCATCGACCGGGAAGTAGTCGAAATTAAAAACTTTATGCAAAATAAAAATTCAGTCGGTATAAGAACACGCCTAGCTTGCGTGAACGTATTTCCACGCGTTAACGGTTCATTTTGAATTCCCGTGATGAATATTTAAGATATTCTTGCGGGAATCTGTATCAGGGCTGTATCACACAAACAAAAGCGTAAAATCGTGTTTCGTGGTTTGCACGCAAGCAAATATTTAGGAAGATCTCATTATGATATTTCAAACATAATTTTTGGTTAAATTATAGGCACATTAGGCATAGTCACTTCTAATCTAAAAGATACATTATGTTTTCGATTAAAAGATTGAGAAAAAATACAGTCAAATATTGACAAGACTTCGATTTTGATTTTGATTTTCCCTTAATAATGCGTATTTTGTTGACATCAGCTACATTTATGATGTTCTTATTTTTGCTTTAAGTTAGTAATTTGAAGTCAATTTATATTTTTTTTTTAAACCCGTCAAATTTAAATAAGACACATGTTTTGAGTTAATGTGATTGGCAAATCACATCAAATCATCATCAAAGGTGATCGTCCTATTTCTACAAGAAAACAACACGTTTAGTAGTATAAATACAAAATCTGCCAACCCTAAGTTATAAAATATTTTTATCCTACTAATGTTATAAACGCAGAAGTTTGTAAGTATGGATTGATGGATGTTTGTAACTCTTTCACGCAAAAACTACTGAAAGGTAGTCTGGAATAACACAGTCTTTATTTTATCACGGAATTCTCACGGGAACGGGAATTACCAAGGTTGAAACAACGAGGCGCTGCTAGTATATTATACATTAGGCATGTGGATACACCATAAGGCTTTATACCTATAGGAAGAAAAGTACGTTATATCATAACACAGAAGAGAAAAGAGGCTTTATTTGCTTTACAAAGGGGTTAAACAATTTGTCAAGGGAATGTTTCTGCAAAAACATTTTGCCGACAACTCTAATCCGTGAGTTTCATTCAGAGACAGACAAGGGTTTAACAGGAAAATGACAAAAAAGGCCAGAAAAATGATCCCGTGTTCACTCAAGGATTGTATTTAGCTCTTATAGAATGTAATTCGCATTCTTGACGTGATTTGATTTACTGATTTTGAAGTAGAAAACAATAAATCAAATACAAAAAAAACACAAGAGAAGACCGGCAATCAAGACAGTTATATCAATTGAGTTGATGGTATAGCTACACAGAGTAAAAGACTCGGAACGGAGGTTACACTCACTCACATTATTAGATGCTTTACTAGTATGTATATATAGGTACTATATATATACTAAACTACTTATTATATGCCCGCGGCTTCACACATATTGTTTCTATGAAAACGTCTCAAGGTTATTACATCCCATGGCAACTGATTTACTGAAAACTATGAAAAGTACCATTAGTGTTATTCCGGGGCTAGTCACTTCTGTTCAAAATTGTAGCCGATCCGTTCAATAGTTTTTGCGTGAAAGTGGAACAAACATCTATACAAACTTTCGCATTCGTAATATTAGCAGTAAGGACACATACTACACATACACTCACTTGATATAGTTAGCATTGACAGTGTCGAAGCTGGGTCGTTCCTCAGCGCTCTCGGCCCCAGCAGCGCGCCGCCGCCGCCCGCCGCCTCCGTCACCGCAACCGCGGGACGGAACGGAGGCGACTGCTCTATACACTCACTTGATATAGTTAGCATTGACAGTGTCGAAGCTGGGTCGTTCCTCAGCGCTCTCGGCCCCAGCAGCGCGCCGCCGCCGCCCGCCGCCTCCGTCACCGCAACCGCGGGACGGAACGGAGGCGACTGCTCTATACACTCACTTGATATAGTTAGCATTGACAGTGTCGAAGCTGGGTCGTTCCTCAGCGCTCTCGGCCCCAGCAGCGCGCCGCCGCCGCCCGCCGCCTCCGTCACCGCAACCGCGGGACGGAACGGAGGCGACTGCTCTATACACTCACTTGATATAGTTAGCATTGACAGTGTCGAAGCTGGGTCGTTCCTCAGTGCTCTCGGCCCCAGCAGCTCGACCGCCGCGCCGCCGCCGCCCGCCGCCTCCGTCACCGCAACCGCGGGACGGAACGGAGGCGACTGCTCTATACACTCACTTGATATAGTTAGCATTGACAGTGTCGAAGCTGGGTCGTTCCTCAGAGCTCTCGCCGCCCGCCGCCTCCGTCACCGCAACCGCGGGACGGAACGGAGGCGACTGCTCTATACACTCACTTGATATAGTTAGCATTGACAGTGTCGAAGCTGGGTCGTTCCTCAGCGCTCTCGCCGCCCACCGCCTCCGTCACCGCAACCGCGGGACGGAACGGAGGCGACTGCTCTATACACTCACTTGATATAGTTAGCATTGACAGTGTCGAAGCTGGGTCGTTCCTCAGTGCTCTCGGCCCCAGCAGCTCGACCGCCGCGCCGCCGCCGCCCGCCGCCTCCGTCACCGCAACCGCGGGACGGAACGGAGGCGACTGCTCTATACACTCACTTGATATAGATAGCATTGACAGTGTCGAAGCTGGGTCGTTCCTCAGAGCTCTCGCCGCCCGCCGACTCCGTCACCGCAACCGCGGGACGGAACGGAGGCGACTGCTCTATACACTCACTTGATATAGTTAGCATTGACAGTGTCGAAGCTGGGTCGTTCCTCAGCGCTCTCGGCCCAGCAGCGCGCCGCGAGCTCCAGTAGCTCGACCGCCGCGCCGCCGCCGCCCGCCGCCTCCGTCACCGCAACTGCGGGACGGAACGGAGGCGACTCGTGACCGGCCACTCGAGACACTATCTCTGTGGGAAGATTCATTTCACATTGATACAATCAACCTCTAGGCATAAGAATAAATAATAACTACGTAGAAAGGACTCTTCTTTGATCTAGTCCCAAACGCCGCCATTTATATACCTACTTCCCCCTTCACCTCGTTACGCCCCTCTGTCGTCCAGGCGTTTTGCCAGGGTTGCTACTGCATTGTACCGCCGCGCCCCGTCGCCGCCGCGCCTTCGTCGCGAGGCGAGGCGAGTGAGAAAAGTTCAACGAACGATGTTCACGTTCCTTTGATTAGGTACCTACCTAATTAGTTAGTTAGGAACCTACTAAAACACAATAATATTTAGAAAATATCACTTACATAGGGTATGTATTATCATATAATATGCATTATCTTTTATTGTTACAACCGATCACACCACAATAACTTGACCATGACGTCATATTATAGAGGTAGATACCTAACCTACACAAATATTAAAATCCGCGTGCGGCGTCGCCGGCTGTGACAGCCCTACTGCACGTTTAACGTGCAGAATCGCGTAGGCTAATATCGTGACCTTGAGCGCGTTCGGAGCGAAGTTTCCCTTCTAGTCTGTTCTTATTCTTATGCTCTAGGTCTCAAATGTATGAGCAACGCATGGTAGAGTGTATTCCTAGCGAGTGTGTCCTGCGCGATACTAATAAGCTGCTATAATAATAAAATTACATTTTCAGAAATTGCTGCTTCTACTACGCAGAAATTGCTACGACTGCTACGCAGAAGTTGCTACGACGGCTTCACAGAAACTGCTACGACTGCCACACAGAAATTGCTACGACTTCTACGTAGACGTTGCTACGACTGCTACACATAAACTGCTACGAACAAGTTACTGCGTCAGCTATGAACAATTTGCTATTGCTACGAAGGCCATCGAATTATAAGCTACGAAATCTGCCAACTGTCGCACTCACAACACATAGTTTGAAGTTGTACAGCTCACCTTTGTTAGTCAAAGCCGGTGTGTAATGGTGGAAGGGGCCGGCCCTTAGCACGATCTCCTCGAGGATAATGCCGAAGCTGTAGACGTCTCCTTTGAGCGAGGCCGATGAGCCGGGGTACACGCTACCGGCGATCAGCTCGGGAGCCGTCCATAACAATTCTAAGGAAGGTACAAAAATTGCCGTTACTAATGTTGACTACAGGATCTCGATAGCCGTTAAGTTCGAAACACACAGAAGCCGGAGGCGGAGCGGAGGCGAAGGCGTGCGAGTTGTATTCTATGGAATCCTATGAAAGCCTACACACACACCGCAGGCGGTGGCGACGCGGTGCCATAGGAAAAACCGCCACGCCTTCGCCTCCGCTCCGCCCTCGGCTTCAGTGTGTGGAGAGTTTTATGTCTCTGCCGATATGTTGTGTTTAGGCAAACAATCAGGGGGTTTGAACGAGGAATCTCCTGTCATAGTGAATGACACTATGACAGGAGATTCCTCGTTCAAACTGTGTGACGTCATAATGTGTTCTAAATACGGTTTTGTCCGATTTCACGCCGCTTTCTTGTCGTATCTGTGTAACACGTGTGTGCTCCAGAGCTACACCAAAGCGTGACTCTCATTCTAACATTTGGCTGTACTCTTTTTTTCTTGTCATTTGAAACAGATGGCATTATGGAATGGTTTACTTTAAGCTTTGGTTACGCTTCGATTTTGTGCACATATCTTATTAAAGTGTGATCGAGGCCCCGATATTTGCTACAAATTGCTAAATTGTATTACTCAATTATGAGAAAAGGGTGGCTTCGGCTGAAACGGTACCAAGAGGAAACGGTAATGGCACAGTAAAGGTTACAATTTATTGTTATAAGACTAAGTTCCATTGCAGGGCAAAGACCTATCCGCTTTTCATTTATCTCAATTGCTGTGAAAAGTAAGATTGACATGTTTATAAACTTACTAGCCCAATAGTCAACGCTGTTTTGTAATATCATGCATTATATGGTTTACTCGTCCAGGTAAAGACACTTTTCTTAAAAACGTTCTAGTGAGGATAAAAAGCGAGGAACACAAAGAAAATACAAAAATTCACTACTAACACCGAACCAGAATCCTGAAATCTTTGAATGTTTTTTAAACCATTTACTCCGGAAAATATCCGCAAAATATTGATCCGAGTTCACATAAATCTACAACCATAAACGTAAGGTAAACCACTAAAAATCATCTAGATAATACATTCCAACGACCAATCATTTTGATATACGATAAAGGAGATAGACCATAACCGTCAACGTGGTTTCCTTATTGCCAATACTCCTCTATTTTTCTTCGATATATTTTCATTAACATATTCATGTGGACTTAGATATCTACATATTCGCACATTCTACCAGTACTGAAAGATTTATGTACCGCGACCGAATCTAATTTTACAGAATCGCATATTTAGACTTTTTTTACTTTACTTGCGTCTCTATAACTATCTCTGTAACGCAGTAGAAACTTTAGGAAATAAAAACCAAAAAATTATGCATTCGAAAATTATCCATTATACAAATTGTGCAATAAAAAATTGACAATTTTCTATTTCCACTTTTATGCATATTTCCAATCTCATGTCGTATGCGGCCTACAAAGCGTATACAAAAGGTGTATTTAGGACAAAGCGAATGTCCACTTTGTCCACCCCACACTTTCTTTGTCGAGTTTTTAACTTTGGTACAGTTTGGTAACGGTGACATTATTTGACAAAATTTCGTGCTAAAATAATAGGGACCAATGGTAACAAATTATAATGATGGTAAACAACCATAAATGATTAAAAGTTATCGCCAACTATGGCAGACAATTCCTTTACTTTACACGAACTATGAGATAACAGTAATAAAACAATTGAACTACCCCAATCAAAATGGTTATCTCGTAACAGAAACAACTATACGTTACATACATTATATAGTACATATGTATTCTGTATACACATTTGTACATTCGGTATCGCAACGTTTTTTTTCCCACAAGAAACACAAGCTCTTCTTTTTGAAATGGGTTTAGATCTACTAATTCCAATTTGTTTTGATGTTTGTTTTTTGTATTGTGTGATTCTTTTGTTGGGTTTCCAAAATAAATAAATAAACAATTTTATAGGCAATATTTTAGAGCTTCTAGCCACAGTTTCATACTCTTAATTCCGGGATTAACGGGATCCGGGATTACTAAGTCTAGAACTCAACCTGTAATATTTCAGCCTGATTCTTTCAATTTTTTTGGCGTGAAAGACAAACGATAGCTTATTAAAAATAATTTGTGTAATATTTACCATAATTGTAAGCATTTCTTAAAAAGCCATTGTTTTTGTCTAAAATACCAACTTTAACTATTTTCCTATTCTAATGACCTTACTTATGAAAAGTTTCCTTTGTTTTGTTGATTAAAGTGACCAAGTCTACTCTGTATCTAAGATAACAGATAAGCGCCCAGATAAGCAGAGATTGAAATTTGTTGGGACTACCATCCAATCCAATCCGCGATGTAATCAGAGTGAATCGAGCTTGTGATCAAAAGTTTCTAAGAAATTAACGAGTTTCCAGATCTCTAGATCGCATTCCAAGTGAAATTATTAAGTAACTGATAAGCATATTTAGTTACAAAGTTTCGGGTAAAAATTGTTTTGGAATGATTTTCTTTCGGGTATCCAGACGTCTATTTATTCTTCGTAAAAGGTCACCTTGTGTTTGTAAATATTTGGTTTGTATCTTTTAAGAAGATAAAGCAGAGGTAAGTAAGCATAGTTTATATACGCATTAAAAAAACCGTTTTTTTATGATTGTTGAGGTGACAAAAGTGAGATATGATCAGTGCTGAAATACTGTTGTTGAGAGTTAAATACTTCCTAAACTGTAAAACCGATAACTAACCAGGAAGTAAGGTTTCTCAGGTAATTTTAAAATTAGTATGTACTGTTCCACCTCTGAGCAAGGCCTCCCATTCTTCCTTCCACATCATCTGTTTTTCGACACTGTGGTCCAATTTTTTGGGTGTGCATCTAGTTCGTCTTTCCATCGACGCTTTGGTCTGACGCGACTTCGTTTCCTGTCTTCTGGGGATCCATTCTGTGGTAGATTGGCCACTACTCATCCGACATGCGGCAGATATGACCCGCCCAATTCAACAATATTTGTTCTCAACTGCATTTAATCGAAGCCATACTTCGATTAAATGCCATACGTCGATTAAATGCAACGAGTTTCTGGAAAACCTCACACGATGAACTCGTTGAAAGTGGTTGTCCTTTGGGAGTCATTTGTTCAGCAGTGAATGTTTGTGTTTGTTCGGCAGTGAATGTCACATACATTCACTGCTGCGGCAGTTTTGATGATAATGATGGTACTTTGACTTACTGTAGTAATACGTGTCATCTTTGATGAGGTCTGTAGGCGTGCAGAGAGTGTTGAGTCCGTAGTCAGAAATCTTGAGAACAAACCGTCCGTCGATGAGGCAATTCGTCGAACGCAGCTTACCGTGGGCGCCCAAACCTCCGTGTAGGTAGCACATACCCTGAGGAAATAAGGACTCTATTGTGAAAGCATTAGCATTGAGAATATACAAAGGTTTATTCTCTGAATTCAAAATGCTTCCATTTCCAAAGGAAACCATACTGTTTCCGGTAAAAACGAAGCATTTTGAATTTGAATTCGCAGAACAGAAGAGTCAAAGAAAAGTTTTTAACGCGAGAAGAACAAAGGAGGTATTAATTAACTGTTTAAGTACATACTAGTTTTATAATGTTTATCGAACACTTTAAACATTTAAATTAGCATATACAAATATCTCACATATTTTTATTATATCTTAATAATATATTATAATTAAATGTAAAGAAGATATTATCTTCTTTACCCAAACAGAAAATTATCTCAACATTTTATGTATTTTATTTATTTATTTCACAAAACTCAGTACTCCAGTAGTAGTTTTGTGTTATTGATATTTAATATGAGTTAAATACTCATATTAAATTATGTTTATTATTATATTATTTATTTATTTATTATTATTTATTTATATATATATACATTTGGCGCCTTGCAGCACCTGTACCAGCCTCTACCATAGACCTTTACTAGAGAAGAATTAAGTTTCGTAGTTTGAGAGCCATTTAATATTTCTTGGTCGTGGGCTGCCAAAATCTTTGTTTCATTCAAACTCGATTTTAGTTTTGAAATGGTTTTGAGAAATGTGAACTACGCTATGATCACGGAATATTGTTTTGACAATCTTATTTCAAAATTCAAAGTGCTTCATTTCCTTAAGACCTTACAGGACACTTGGACACGTCATAAAATACATGTTAAAAATAATTGAAATTATGAAATAAAGTGCTCACTTTGATTATTGTTCATCATCATCATCATCATCATCATCATCAACCTATATTAGTCCACTGCTGGACATAGGCCTCCCCCAATGAGCGCCATAGCGCCCTGTCTTCAGCTTGACGCATCCAGCATCTGCCAGCAGTCTTTCGCAGATCGTCATCCCACCTGGCCGGAGGGCGTCCTACGCTACGTTTACCGAGTCGCGGTCTCCACTCAAGAACACGTTTACCCCAACGGTTGTCGGTTCTTCGCGAGATATGGCCGGCCCATTGCCACTTCAGCTTGCTAATTCTTTGAGCTATGTCGATAACTTTGGTTCTCTGTCGGATGTATTCGTTACGAATTCTATCCTTCAGAGAGACTCCGAGCATAGCTCTTTCCATAGCTCGCTGGGCGACTTTGAACTGGTGGACCAGCCCTACCGTGAGTGTCCACGTCTCAGCTCCGTAGGTCATTACGGGTAGGACGCACTGATTGAAAACTTTCGTTTTCAAACATTGCGGTATGGATGAAGAGAAGACTTGACGTAGTTTCCCAAATGCTGCCCAGCCTAGCTGGATCCTCCTCTTGGCCTCCTTCTCAAAATTGTTTTTACCTAGCTGTACAATCTGCCCAAGGTAAGTATACTCGGAAACAATTTCAAGAAGGTGACCATCTACGACGATCGGTCCCGGAACAATGTGGCCATTGATCATGACTTTGGTTTTATCCAAATTCATGCCAAGACCGATACATCGCGAGGCTGAAGCTAGGCCGTCCAGCATGTGGGTCAGCTCCTCTAGCGACTCCGCCATTACGACTATGTCATCAGCGAATCGCAGGTGTGAGATGTAATCGCCGTTTATGTTAATGCCCTTACCTTTCCAGTCCAGCGTCTTAAACATATCTTCCAATGCGCTCGTGAACAGTTTCGGGGATATGACATCCCCCTGTCTCACTCCTCTGATTATTGTTCACTTCGGTCTATTTAGGTAAAGTAAAGAAGCGAACAAGAAACCTTTACCTTGTTAGGTTGTTAGTTTTCGAGTTGGAGCAAAACTCGTCCCAAGCTTTTTTATCATCTAAATAATCAGATTGATAGAAAAATTTTTTATTATAACAAAAAAAATATTTTTTAAATTAATTTTAAATCATTTTAATTTAAAATAATTTATTATTAGTATAGTAAGCGTTTTTACAAAGAATAGTTTTGATAATTTGTTTAAATTTATTTACCGATAATTTTTGCAACTCACTTGGAGTTTTGTTGTATTAGAAGCGTATACATTGCCTTTTGAAAGATACATTAACTTTGTTTAATCTAGTTGTGGGCAAAGCGATTGGTTTATTCTTATTTCTAGTATTTACATTATGTACGTCGCTATTTTTAGTGAACCTATTGATATTTTTATGAGTGTACAACAAGTTTTCATAAATATATTGACATGGTACTGTCATTATGTTTATTTCTTTGAATTTATTGCGGAGGGATTTGTACGTGTAAGCGAGAATTTTGAATACCTATATCGAGCTCTCGAAAACTTTTATTGTAATTGTGTAGGTACCCACACTCGTACTTACCCCACCCGTACAGGTTTCGTTCCTTCATAAAGGAGATTTTCACCGAATCCGTTTTTCATTAAAATGTTGAAGTAAATACCTTTTATCCAATTTACGGGTCTTAATAGCTATTGAAATGAATACCTTAGATTTTTGTATGATGGGAGCACTGTTTTGTTCGGTAGGTACTTTTACCGTGAAGTGGTTAAAAACATTCATCCAAAATTTAGTTTTTGATACCTACCTATAGTATGTCATTTAGTAGATAACTATAATACTTGATTGCATATAAATCTATTCTGTCAAAACTTCTCTCGCTCCCTTCCCACTGAAAATACACCCTAGGTACCGAAGTGATTTATGAGTAAGAAAGACATTGTTATCGCGAGCCTCCTGGGTATCTACCGATTACATTGTGCTCTAGGGAACGAGGAAAATGAATCCTTTAAGAATTCAGCGCTACTTTTTACCTACTACTGGCGCATTTCCTGCTTATAAAGTAGGCTACTGGCAATTTATTTCAGACAATCTGGTAACCTACATCCTTACTTCTCTACTGATGATGCTGTGTGGATAATCCAGCATTATTTATTTAAAATATTACTAGCGACCCGCCCCGGCTTCGCACTTTTTTATTATACGTATAAACCTTCCTCTTGAATCACTCTATCTATTAAAAAAACCGCATCAATCCTTTGCGTAGTTTTAAAGATTTAAGCATTCATAGGGACATAGGGACAGAGAAAGCGACTTTGTTTTATACTATGTAGTGATAAAATTGAAAGTTTGTATGGATGTTAGTTACTCTTTTACGCAAAAGCTACTGAACGGCTCAGGCTGAAATTTAAACATTTGAATAGACATATTTAGGTCTAGCTAGAATAAAACATAGGATAATCATCCCATAAACCATTTCCCATGGGATAGAAACAGCCTCGAAACGTTTCCATAGAAACATGCACGAGTGCGAAGTCGCGGGCAGCCACTAGTCTATCATACAATACACACCCATGCGAGATGTCAATGTAGATAACAATTCTCTCATTTAGAATTAGGTAACTTATTTATCTACTTTACTAAGCCAATACTGACGAAGGACTGCCAAAAATGAGAGCGACCAATACTGATCTAACTAAAGTGTGTTTGTATAACATCCGTACAAAGAGCCGTTTTATGTCATTCTAGTAGCACTATTGGCACTTAACATGACGACCGTAACATCACAAGTAATAGTCATCTTTACGATCAACGCAGATATTGGTTAATTTCGACGGCGAGGTTGGAAATCGTCCCTTATTGTAAGTCGATAGAGGAAACAGTTTCGCTTTTATAGCTTAGTGCAGAGGTTATTGAGCGTCAACGTCGTGAATGACTTTTCGAAAGGTCAATATCTATAGTAAGTTTCCGCGAAGAAGGTACCTATCCAAATATCTGCTTGCAACAATTTATCCACGAGGCATAATAATATTTGATTTTAATTTACTTTTTTTTGTTCATATTTTTTTACAAAGATCTTTATTGTCGACGCCAAACATTTTGCTGTTTCACCCTTAGGTAGTTTATTATATTTCTGTTATCGAATAATATAAATTCTATATTAGTTTGTTATGCTGATGGCACCCAAATTAAATAAATAAATGAGCTGAACTAATGAAGTTTTCGCGTTCTTATCATTTTCAGCATCAAAAACGAAATAAAAATATAATCTTTATAAAAAGTTCATAGAAAGAGCTCTTTGTTGATGGTATCAAAATGCAGTTACCTTTGTGTGTGACTTTACTTCAGTTAAGCATGCGTCAGTTTCGATAAAAAAACTACTTGCGAATAAAAAGGCTACTTACCTGTACAATATCATGCACTAGAGAAGTCCTGAAGTTCCAATCCAACTGCAATTCATCATTGGCCAGCACGTCCTTCAGCGAGCCTTTAGGACAGTACTCGGTCAGGACGAACACGAGCGGACAGTCGACGCAGGCACCGATGAAGCGCGCAGTGTTCTCGTGCGACACGTTACGAGCCTGGGGGTAACTCTTGTTTTAGATGGAATACGGTGTATTTTGCAGTGATTTAATTACTAGCCAGCACGTCTTTCAGCGAGCTTTTAGGACAGTACTCGGTCAGGACGAACACGAGCGGACAGTCGACGCAGGCGCCGATGAAGCGAGCTGTGTTCTCATGCGACACGTTACGGGCCTGGGGGTAACTCTTGTTTAAGATGGAATACGGTGCAGTTTGCAGTGATATCTATAAGTTTATAACTAGCTAGCCCGTCCTTCAGCGAGCCTTTAGGACAGTACTCGGTCAGGACGAACACGAGTGGACAGTTGACGCAGGCGCCGATGAGGCGCCGGGAGTACCTCTTATTTAGATGGGATAAAGGGCATTTTGCAGTGATATCTTATGATACACTAAAATAGCAAGTAAAGTCATAAAGCAATCAAAATTACCTTTTACATCTATTTAGTTTTTAGCGACACTTGAGATGCGAGAGAAAGCGACACCAGTGTTTTCATAATGAAATTCAGGTTGACGTTTTATTGAAGGACGTTTATGAATAAACTTCTATAAAGTTAATCTAAGACATCTTACCGTCAGAGAATGGCCTCAATAGAATATGAATGGCATTTTTAATGTACGAACATTAATTTGCATACCACCTTTACAAATAAAATGGTAAAAAACTTTTGTCATTAGGAACAAAGATTTTAAGGTCAAAACTTATGTTCATTAAACATTAAGTAGCGAGTAGGTAACTTAGGGCAATACTACACAGAAGGGTTTTAAAAGGGTAGCTTTTAGAACGAGTCATAACATTTTATGTGGAGACAGAACTGAAAATTTTATAAGGGACGTAGGCACAAAGAAAACGTGACACCCTTTTAGTTTTGTTGCTGTCTCTATATTTTTAGGTTTAGCGAATACTTATTCTTCTTAACTTATGCTAGATTGCTCGAACGTTGATTAAGTTTAGTAAGTTCCTGACTTATCTAAGTTTTAACATTGTCTGATTTCCAAGGCACATTAATTCTTATTCTGATTGACACTCTCTAAGAAACCCGCGCAAACAGGAGCTAAACTAGACGAAAACAGAGTTTGGTGGCCACCAAGAGCAGCTTCCTAAACTAGACAAAATGAAACTACTACAGACGCACTAAAAAATTTGAAATTCCTTCGTTTAACGTAATTTTATGATACAATATAGTTTAGCTCCTGAACTCTATATTCCTTCGTAATACGTCACCTGTTTGATTTCCCAGAGCAGTTTCTTGTTTAGATCCAGTTTCTTTCGGTGTATTTTCTTGACGGCAACCCGATTGCCCTTGTAGAGGCCGACGGTGAAGGATGACAGATTTAGGGCTGCGCTGAGGTTCGAAGGTGCACTCACACTGCCTCGGGTGTTCCAACCGAGGGACAACTGTGGAAGGTTATAGTTTAGGGGAAAACGGAATTGAGTTTAGACATGCTTTTATTTGATCGTGACGGTAGTGGAATGGAAGTTTCTTGTCGAAGAAATAGTACATTGTTACCCAAGGGTTGAAAGTAACTTACATAGTCCCGAGACGGGGTTTGGCGCCCGAGTGTAACGAGGGCGCCAATAGTTCGAGGGACTAAATAAGTTAATTTCACCCGAGGTAAACACTGTGCTTTTCATTACGAATACAAGGAAAATATAAATAAAAAACATGAGAAAACAAATTAATCAAATTGCCGCTAATTTTGTTTTATATATTAGTCCACCTAGGACAGGCGAAAGCCATAAAACCATACTGCCTTGTCTTTAGTTTTTTTTGAATTCAGTGAATTGTCGCTAAGGCGATTTTTTTCAGCTTCACCATTTATTCTGCCACTATCATGGTTCAATGGAAAAGTATCACTTTCAACCCGCTCGTCAGGCATGTTCAGACCTTCTTTCCGAGTATGAGTAATGAAAAATATATTCTTTTACTTAACGTCTTAGTCTCGATCGCCGGCAAATCGCTTTCCTAAAGGTACCTCAAAAATAAATAAAGGCTATTAAAATAAAATAAAAATAAAAAATCATTTTGTCACAAAAAAATAAAAATCACACAGACAGATGGCAATCACACAGACAGATGGCGATCACAACAGTGCCTCGTAAGTGAATATGCGCTGCGCCAAATAGATACTCACCAGCTCCTCGAGAGTTGGTGAGCTTAGAACGCGTCTCATCGACCAGACGCTCATATATTTTTTACACCACCTATTATCTCGACTTCAAGTGAGTCTTAGCAAATATCACAGTAGCTTTCACCATCTGAACATACGACTACAAATTTATAAGTTTATACTACTTAGTTGTAGTTTGTCGTTTCGTTGTTGATTCACCTGATTAAATAAATTCATCTGAACCCTTGGCTCAGTCGCATTTATCCATAAGTTTGTAAGAAAAGAAAACAAACTTGTTAGTGCAGTGTCCAGCCAGCGGGCTTATAAATCAAATTAAAAAGAATTATTGCCTCTTGGCCGCCCCGTGCTTGCAATAACTTCGTTGTACGTCCTATCGTGTTCGCAACTACATTTTACAGCTTCTCGAGATCTCGTTACGTTTGTTGTTTTTAATTTCAATAAGCGATATTGTAGATAAACTGGCTAATAATTCGAACATTGCATCGCAAATTACTACTTTTTGACTCAAAAGCCACTTTACAGGATCACAGGTTTAATGTTTTGACTAGATACTGATATTCAAAGGAAAAGAACTACCTATTCATAAAAAAATAAATAATAATAATGCTGGACAATCCACACAGCATCATCTAGCCCCAAGTTAAACAGAGTAGGTACAGTACAATAAAAATAAGTACAGCTTATTAAGTACAGCTTATTTATATTTTATTAAGTGATTTACTAAATACTAGCTAAATCATGTGGTTAGTAGATAATTTCTTACTTATAAGATGTGCCTCGCAAAGGGCCGTGATGGAAGGCACAAACTTGGGTTTAATACCCAGCAGAGACTAAAATCAGACTGAAAACCTTCGTATCCCACTGTAGTTGGTACTTTATTACTTTCCCAACACCTTCTACTTGACTCTCGTGCTCTAGAAAACTTGGTACGAGGGACAACAATACAAGGTCGCACATATCGTGCAATAAACGACATCGAGCTTTTAATTAAAAAGCAAATATACACCCTGTTTTATAACTTACGTTAATCGATGCAGTGTAATTGTACAAAGCGGTGTGCAGTGTTGTATGACAGTGTTGCCATTAACAGAGAGTTTTCAGCTATAGAAGTACGCAAAGTTTTAAAACATACGTAGTGCCTACTGCCCTGGTGCCCTAGTTTCATAGTAACATCGAATTTTAACGTTTAAATGGAAATACCGATTTGACCGAAACCACATAAATTCGAGAATCAATTAGCGTTTTTGCCTACCTAAAAACCAGGCGTCAGTGGTATAAAAATTACACGAAAAATTTATTTGGCCTTAAAAAAACATGAACGAATTATATGCATAATATTATCTCGGAAAATAAGTAAACGTGAATTTCTTTATTGAATAGGTAAGGTGTACATTTCCCGGGTACGTGATAATAAAGAGAGCGCGCTCAGGCATTGAATATGGTTAAGCGTACTTGTACTTACTACAGACTCGTTACAGACAAAGTATCTCTTTTGACTATGTAGGTATGTCTGAAAATGAAACTCGAATCTAAGGACATATAATTCTTAGAGCCAATAGCGTTAGCGTAAAAAATACCAAAACCCGTGAGCAACAATCGACTACTGAGATTTAGCTTCAGTTTTCACTTAAGGCTAAAATAATACTTACTTTGATGTGATGTTCAACGAGGACTTATAATTATTTTCGGTTGAGCGTTAGGGTATATTTTTTTATTTTGTACAGGTTCTAATTAGAGACCAGTGCTTGCTAGGTCTCTTACGAGATCTTAGCCAGCTTTATGCTGATTAAGGGCCCTTTTATAACAAGTTTATGTCTAGTTATCTGTTTGTTTTAATGATGTCTGTTGTTTTAAATAAATGTAGGTAGGTACCTATGCTGCTTGAAGTTTTTAAATGGAACATTTTTCATTTATTTATTTACCACGCGGCTTCACCTTCGTGAAAATTAATAAAAAGTAGCCGTGAAACGCTCAGAACCCCCATGATATAACTGCTAATCTATTTGTTCCCTTTCTGCGGAAACTTTTAATTAACCATCAGTGAATATGCATACCGGCCAGGTGGGATGACGATCTGCAAAAGACTACTGACAGATGCTGGATGCGTCAAGCTAAAGACAGGTCAAGCTAAGTACAGACGCTATGGCGTTCATTAGAGGAGGCCTATGTCCAGCTGTGAAAAATGGCTGATGATGATGATGAATATGCACTGGTCTATCCAGACATGTTCTTAAATTTTTACCTATATTAGCTGTAAGTAAAATTTTGTAAATAATAAACAAACATATGGCTAATCTTCTTCAAGACTGCCGAAACATTTGGCTAGGAGTACCTATATCATTTGATCAACAAACATCAGATTACCTTGAGTACTTCATTGATGTTGTGCAGGGCCGGACTGGCGCCCAGCCCTGAGCCCACTTCCACCAGCACTTCCTCCGGCCGCACCCTCCAAGCCATGTTGTTCAGCTCCGCGTCTATTCTCGCTTGTCTATGAAACACAAATGGAATGAAAGAAGAAGACAGTGGACCCTCGAGAAGTAGTATAGACAGCGCAATGACAACGGAATGACAACGGTCGGTTTTACATGTGATTTGAACTTTGACACTTAAGTGTATGTGTAGAGTAAATAAAACAAACAGATGAGGGTAGGAAGAGGATGAGAACACTGTATGATGGTTTGGGACCCTGTCCCTAGGCGCAAACACGACGTACACTAGCGCCACCACTTATTTTATGATATAATTACGTTAAACAAAGGAATTTCCAAAATTCAAACGTACAGTTTGTCAAACCTATCATAAGCTTTTTTTATGCATCTTTAGTAGTTTTATTTTGTCTAGCTTAGGAAGAGATCCTCTTGGTGGGCACCAAAATAGAATAATACACCCGTGCGAAGTCGGAGCAAGTCGCTAGTACTGAAATAAAATATACTGTGACTGTATAATATAAATGAAGAGCATATTAAAAATAGAAACAACGGAAAAAGCAATAAAGTATATTGAAGAACCAAAGTAGAAATACAATAACAAATTAGAACAAAAATTCGAAACGTTATAATAATATTACTTTCCAAGAAACAAATCCATTGTACCTACTACGACAATATGTATTGTAATAAGTATGTTTTTCCTTGAAGGTCGGTAGTATCGATTTAATCAGAAAAAGCTTTTATAAGTCATTAATATCGAGTATCTATTTGTGTTTTGGTATTTATTAGTATTTTACAAAGATATATTGATGTTATGATTAATAAATAAATAAAAAAAATATTGTTTATAATCAACTTAAGATGGAGGTGTGGTTTTCGATTCATATGAATATTTCTTTAAAGTATTTTTACCATTTTCCAGACGCCTGTTTAGAATTTGTTTTTTCATATGGAGTTAAAAGAACTTCCCAGGTGGTAATAATTAAAAATAAAATACCCCAATGAAGCGTTTTTAAAATATCAACATAAAAATCCAAAAATCGTATACATCGATGAATAGAAGTTAGTTTATAGTTTTATAAAACTATAAACTATATTTTTATAGTTTTAACTTGTAAAATACACAGAAATTTTACTGAATTTGCAGTTACTTTAAAAATCCATAGATCGAGCGTGATGATATCAAAGTTTTCTACAAAGCTTACAAATAGGATAATAAAAAATAACAATGTTGAAGATGATCTCAATTTATTGACATTGAACTTGAAATTCTATATTAACATGACAAGTTAACAAGCCTGAAATTGAAAAGAAACATACTTGGGATCATAATTCAGAATATAGAAAAATAAGCCTCAGCATTGCTGATTCAAATCGTAAATCCCATTGGATCATTCTCGTTACATAAAATATGCATTATTATAGACAAGCGACCCGCCCCGGCTTCGCACGGTTTTATTATACCTATATACATTCCTCTTGAATCACTTTCTATTAAAAAAAACCGCATCAAAATCCGTTGCGTAGTTTTAAAGATTTAAGCATACATAAGGACACAGGGACAAAGGTACAGAGAAAGCGACTTAGTTTTAAACTACATTATGTAGTGATGATAAATAAGAAATAGATGTTAGTCATTTTTAAAAAGGACTACACGTTCCAATAAAAATGAATTATTAATATTAGGTCCATGCAAAAAAAAGTGAACAGTCTAATTGAGAACCTCCATTTTTGAAGTCGTCGGTTGAAAAGTGGACAATACTCCGCGGAAGAAATGGCAGTAGAAATTTTTTGATGTAGACAATATCCTAAGTCATGAACTTAAATCGAGTGTTTTAAGTGCACTTGTAGTGTTAGGGTATTAGCATTTTGCAAAGATCAATTATTTTAAAACACTCATTAACTTGTCTGCTTTTGCAGTGACTTTAAAAATCCATAGATCAAGCGTGACGATTTCAAAGTTTTCTTCACAGCTTACGAAAACATAGTATGATTAAATAAAACGTTGTTGAATTGGTCTTCCGTGCCATTACGAAACGTAAATTAAGATTGAATTTTTTTTTCGTCGTCCCGTGTATAGATCATAAATTAAAAAATATACATGACCAACAAGTAGGACAAGACGAAATTGTCAATCCCGATTATTACCTACTTTAGACAACTTATAACTTAGTGATATTAAAAACAAAACAATTGAAGCTCGAAAGAAAAACATGACATCAGACATGAGTAACATAAAATATTACGCACCCATAGGAAAAGTCTGTAATAATACGATCTTTTTAGGAATAAATGGAACGAATTGAACTATTTCCCCGAATATAAATTCTCTATTGGTTAAGTTACTTTTAAAAACCCGTATTTTTTCCCTTATACTTTCTACAAAACTTATCTAAGTATGTCTTTTGTATCATGTCCAACTAAAAGGAAACTAAATGAAACAACTTTTTCATGTTTATTTTTGTCGTAAGTTTTTTATGCGGAGTAAATGGTTGTACGCGTTATTATGAGTTATTTCGGTCCTCTGTTGTTCACGGGTAGAGAACCGAAAAATAATATTGTAGTAAATCCCAGGGGTCGTCCTGTTTTGGACCTTATTTGGGCAAATACTGAATGAGTTTTATTCCAGTGTTTACTTGGCTATTCGCAGGCCGCCTGGTTATTAAAAATAACTGGTCAACATGTTGACAATTTGCGTTAGTAAGAACAACGATAGTGGAATAAACAAGGTGATGTTTTTTGGAAGATAATCGAACTGGTAACGGCTTCGATGGATAATGTATAAAAACTTTAAAAATGTATTCTGACTTTATTTTAGAAATACGATATCCTTGGAAAAGCAATCCAGCATGATTTAATCTAGCTGAAAAAATAGAGGCCTCCTTTGAAAAAAGAATTACGAAGTTGATGGATAACTGAAGACAGATCACAAAATGAAAGATTTTTGATTTTTGATTTAATTCTTACATATTCGAAACAAAAGATGAGATACATCCGAATTCAGTGTTAAGGTAGTTCGTTTAGTACGATCCATCACCGGAAACTTAGTATTATGCGTTTCTAAGTAAACCTCCAGAAGCGAATCAAAAGTCTGTAGATAATACAAACACTTATTTTGTGGGAATCGAATCCACGTATTTTCGCCACATCTTAGAAATATATTATATTAAATTTATGCACGTAATCAGACTTTAAAATATATCCAGAGCATATTATAAAAACCTGTAAAAACGTTCGCTAAATGTACTGGCTACTTCACAGTATTTTTTAAGAACTTACTTGTAAGCCACACAGGCGGCGGTGACAGCGAAGGTGAGAAATATGGCGAGGCCGGTGAAACAATAAATAATGACCGTTTGAGTCTCTGTCCAGAGCAGCGTGGAACAAATAAAAACTAGGGAATAACACAACTTACCAAATACAACATTTTTACACATGCCATCAAAAATCTAGATGGAGTACACCAATATAATAGTATAAAGTTGTTATCATTACAACAGATTACATAATCCCATTGTTGGGGAATCCGCCTTAGATATGGAGTACATGTTTACACAAATAGACTGAATTTAAGAATAAACAATAAAATTCAGCAAAGCTGTATTTTAATACCACCGGCAACTATTTGTGTACCATACTAGACATTCCATTCAAAACAGAGAGCTAGAAAATGTAGTTGGTAAATTATAACAAAAGAATAAACAGTTTATACTCAATCCACGATCTTATTTTCTTTTAATTGTTCGACTGACGATCATACGAGTATAATATCTAGAAAATGTAGTTGGTAAATTATAACAAAACAATAAACAGTTTATACTCATTCCACGATCTTATTTTCTTTTAATTGTTCGACTGACGATCATACGAGTATAGTACGACTATTTTATAAATACTAAAAAAATCTAATCGGTGGGATAAAACTTTTATGACATTCGATATTTTTTTTGCCAGTACATTTTGTATTAGTATACAATCATACTCACTCAGGCATCTAAAGCGACCTTATTTTCAGAATCAGAATATTCAACAGAATACCTACAATAGTTTTATTTTTTTTCTTTAATATTTTCTACTTGCTTCCGCCGACGGCATTACACACGTTTTAAGTAAAAAAATTAAGACAAAATGAGTTACTGTGGTAAACTTTGACTTTTATAGTATTTTTAAAACATTTTATTGAAAAATCATTTAGAATAATCTTCGTTAACAATTTTTCGGCTCGATAGAAGTTTAAACTTTCGTAGGTTCTGATATTTTACGACTAGACAGATTCACATAATTATAATTGTCAAAAGAAAAAGTGATATCGTAATATTTCATTCAGTCTTCATTTGATCATCTGTCAATAATTAGGTAACTTCATAGTAGACAAGATCGTAGACGGAGTAAAATTACTTTTAAGAATTACTCGAGATTCAATAATTCAAACGAATAAAGGCATATTATCTACCATTTGCCATTTCTTTCCTGTTATGAATGGGGCGGTATACAGAGATAAGGTTATATATAATATATAGAGCAAGCCACCAAGCCTTTAGCAAAGAGTTCTATCACTCTTCTATTCTTTCTTAAACAATACAACTCAATCACAAGTGCATTAAGGATAAATCCCGTGGGCGTAAAGCTCTTAAAGTTCCGAGCACACAATTAAAAAGTTTTGAGAATAAATTCAAGGTAAAGAGAATTAGGGAGCGACGCATCTCGATTTAAAGATGTCTCGAGGGTTCGCTCAACATCGCTTTATGTTCTCTTTTGTCCTTGTTATTTTTGTACTTATTCTGACCATATTTTCAACAAACAAACAATTTATAGAACAGAATGCGCGGCTTGGGATGCGTAGATTTCAGAGATAACTCGAATAGGGAGCTTTTTTAAAAAATAAAAGAAACGGTATTGAGTTACCAAATGTAAGCCTATAATAACATCTGAATAAAACCCAAAGGAGCTCTTCTAAGGCTAGAATACCTACATATTTTTCCATTTGATTCAGAAAATTAGTGGTTTCGAAATAAGTCTAAAATAATACTATTTACCCGCGTCTTCGCACGCGTTGTTTCTATAGAAACGTCTCAAGGGTATATTTCCATCGAATGGAAACTGAGTTATGGGATAAAAAGTCCTATGTGTTATTTCAGGGCCAGAAGTACATACATTTATTCAAAATTCCAGCCTGATCTGTTTAGTAGTTCTTGTGTAAAAGAGAAAAAAACATCCATCCATACAACCACACAAATCCCGTTTATAATATTAGTAAGGAAGATAACGATTTCAAATTAATTTAAATGTTATAGAAAAACGCTGAAAAATTAAATTCTAGTGAATTTAACAATAAGATACTAATGTTTATTCGGACTCTTGGGCTTACTGCTGACAGTCTATCTTGAGAATGCTGATGCTGAGAAAGGTAATGGTAGAATGCGTAGGGTACTGGTAGATGGCCTCACCTCCTTGGCACATAGGGTCTGTCCCCAGGAAGCCACAGCGCGGGGTGTCGGGGGGCGGCCCGCGTCGATCCCCCGGCCAGTGGATGGCCTTACCGCTGACTAGCTTGTAGCTCATGTTGAGCCCGTGGTAGAATGCCAAAGGGTACTAACTAGCCTGGTAGATAGCCTCACCTCCTTGGCACATAGGGTCTGTCCCCAGGAAGCCACAGCGCGGGGTGTCGGGGGGCGGCCCGCGTCGACCCCCTGGCCAGTGGATGGCTTTACCGCTGACTGGCTTGTAGCTCATGTTGAGCCCGTGGTAGAATGCTACAACCTGTGTGGAGAAATTAACACTTGTGACAACATAAAACAAAATAATGATAGTAAAAATAGGGGCTTATCTGTTTGTCTGTTGTAACATTTCAAAGCAGATAAATAATCCATGTACCGATTTTAATTTGCATTATTAAGGATACTTAACTCAAAAACTCAAGGAGAAAATCTATTAATAAATCTATACACAATGCGGTAACAACACATGGAAAAATTTGTTCGTAGTCTGTATTTTTGCTACGCGCCTGCTACGGCGTAGCGACACCGATACGATGTCAACATCCGAAAGTTTTTGTTCACGAGTCTTTTGCCAAAACATTACAAGTTCGTAGAAACCAACCAATAAAAATATATCAACGCAATCATATAAAAATATCAACAACGGTTCCTAAACTTAAACAAACGTTATAATCTAATAAAGTTTTGAACCACTTTACCAGTGAAGTCCAAAAACGTTTAAAATTTTCAATTCATATAATTGCTATCTTTTATTTTACTCAGATTTAAGTATATTGACAGAGAAGTAAGAATTCATCCAAAGATCAAAAGCGTGTATCAATAGATAATACCATGTATAGTATCATACTAAGAAAACGTTTTTTGTATGTATAGTATCGTAGTAAGTAAACGTTTTGCAATTTGCCCTCGTCCTTTCAAATATTTGAACGAATACAATGGACTTTGCTCAAGGGCGGATCCAGCTTCGGTGCCAGGGGGGGGTCACAAAGTCGTGGTTAAGTCGCAAGAACGTTTAATTTAATTTTATAATCATAGATACACGTAAAACGTAGGTAGGTATTTAATTAATGTATGCAAGTACTTACTGTAAGTACTAAAAATACCTTTATTTAGGTAGGTATATGACTTTTTTTCTTTATGGCTTCTCCCGACCTATCACAAGAGGATTCGATCCCGGTCTTTATTTTCAATCCCGGGATTTGGGATTGATAAAACGCCATCCCGGGATAATCCCGGGATCGTAGACAATTAAGTATAAATCGAAGTAAGTATCATATGAAAATAGCTTTTATTTACTTTCAAAAAAAAGTAAAATTCAACTAAAATCACATTCACAAGATTATCGAGAATAAATAAATTTTACAATTTTGACCACGACGCGACTCAAGCAAGATGCGGTCGATTAACTGGTTAAGGAATGTTTTTATTTTGTGTACCTAACAGCCTGTCCAGATAGGGCGCTTTACGCGCGCTTTACGCGCGAGTGCCCTCGCGCGTTTCAATTTAGATTGCGTCCAGATGCGGCGTTTTACGCGCGCTCCACTGTTCGCCCGAGTATTTCGACTCGCGCGTAGCACGCGCGTAGCACGCGCGAGTCGAGAGTCCAGCGCTTTACGCGCGTAAAGCGCCCTATCTGGACAGGCTGTAAGTTACACAAATGGTATTGTTTGATATTAAAAAAGAATCGAATGTAATGTAAGTTAGTTTAGATAAAAAAATAAGAAAAATAATTCCAGTTAAATTTATAATTTATGTTTATATTAGGTACATAAAGCGCTTCGTTTTTTATTACTTTTAACAATTTAACTCCTCTAGCGACTCTGCCATTACGACTATGTCATCAGCAAATCGCAGGTGCGAGATGTTGGTAATCGCCGTTTATATTAATGCCCTTAACTTTCCATTCCAGCGTCTTAAACATATCTTCCAAATACTTCCAATGCGCTCGTGAACAGTTTCAGGGATATGACATCCCCCTGTCTCACTCCTCTGCGTAATTAGATAGGTTTAGACTGTTGGCCCTGTACTTGGACACTCATAGTGGCGGCATCGTACAGACATCTCAGCACCTCGATATAACGATAGTGTACTTGGCACCGCGTAAGGATTCCAACAGCCCAAGTTTCGACGGAATAAAAGGCTTTCTCGTAGGCCACAAAAGCGTGACAGACACGACAGAGTGTAAACTAAATTATAAAACAATCTTCATAAAGACTAACTAGAAAAAGATGAAGGATAAACAAGGAGAAGACAACTATTTGAAGCTCTAGGTGATAGAGAAAAAGATGTAAAAAAACACTCATCTTACTGTTAATGTTTGTTATAGGTATTTTCCGTAACTATTTAAGTTATTTAAATGAAATTTGGTGCGTAAATAGTTTTGGGCCCAGAATAAGACATAGGCTATTAAAATTTGGAAATTTTAACCTTTGTAGTTTAAATAGGGTAATAAAGTTTGTATGTAAAATATTATTCCTTGGGTTGATTAACTTTAAACTCGGTATCAATAAACTACAAAGTAAATAATAAGACACGTATTTTTATTTTTACGAAACTACCCCTAGGAGGCGTGCAATAAATTTCTGAAATTTGACAATTAAATTTCCATTCGGGCGAAGCCGCGGGGTGCATCTAGTCATTACTAGTTGAAGAAAAACAGAAAAATAGCAAAGATTTTAGTTGAAAATCCGATCCCCAAAAGTGAAAACGACGTAGAGAATAAAATACCTTCAAACCACATCCAAATAGTTTAAGAACCTAATCCAAACCGCCTTCACTTCAAGCCACTCCATGACAATTCATAAATGAGAGATAACAGTACAAATAGAATAAAATGAATCCGACTTTTATTCTCCGCTTAAATTGATACAGAACTACATACCTACATAGACTCGCTTGTTTCCCAGAGGGTAGGCAGAGATAACGGATTTCCACTTACAACTTTCCTTGCTTACCTCTTTTGGCTCATCACTTTTATTAGGTACTTTCTTCATACATGCACGTTAGTTTAAAATTAAAAGTTAAACAAGATCACAGGAAATCCAATTAGAGAGGGAAGAACCTTGCAAAAGACTTAAAATGTGTTTGACATGTTATTTTTAAGTAATAAACCACATTTATAAGTTATAAAAATTGTCTACCATATGGGTATTTAGCAGAAATTTAATAAATTCATCGCCCTCCGCACGTACGATTGACCTTCCAGGCGATTCTCATTACCCTCTCTCTACCTACACGTTCATTCAGGTTACGTAGTCGTATAGTGTGTCAATGAATGTAATGAAATACCTAAACAGGGGAAAAAATCCATAATCATTAAATCTGAATGAAATGCGATAACTACCCCTAACCGGACTGGCACTTCTCCACGTCCATAAAAACGTACCCATTGAAATAAATGAAGTGATAACTAGAGGAATCGATCAATGTCGAAAACCGACTGGTATTTTCAATCCAGAAAATTTCGGGATTAAATTTTTCCAATCCCGGGATTTCAAGGATTGAGTAAATTGTTAAAAATAATAAAAAAGCGAAGCGCGTTACATACCTAATGTAAACACAAATTATAAAATTAACAAGATTTTTTTTAAATCTAAACTAACTTACAATATATTAGAATTAGCTCTTTTTAATATCAAACAATATCTTTTATGTAACTGTAGGTACACAAAATAAAATCATTCCTTAAACCGCCTCTTCGGTCGCGTCGTAGTCAAAATGTTTGTAAAATTTATTTATTCTCGATAATCTTCTTCAATGACTTGCCTTTTGGTTGTAACAATACGTTAAACTCTCGATAAATTTTGTTTTTATACAGTTTATTAAGGTTCTTTATCTGTCTACTGTAAAAGAGTAGAATTTAAAAAAATATTAGATCTTTAAAAATTAAGTGTGTGCGTTTTTTACTTTGTGTTTTGAAAGTAAATATAAGCGATTTTCTTTTGATACTTTGATTTTTACTAAATTGTCTAAGCCAGGAATTATCCCGGTATCGTGTTTTATCAATCCCGAAATCCCGGGATTGAAAATAAAGACCGGGATCGAATCTTCTTGTGATAGGTAACGCGTTTAAGGAGAAGGCGTAAAGAAAAAATAATTAAGTTATATACCGAAATATTAAAAATAGCTAAATAAACGCGATAAATAGCCGTACCTAAATATTTGTAATAATGTGTTCTGATCGCCCTAAGTAGGTACCTAAGTTTAAAAAAACTTGATTCTAGTTTAGGCTTCAGTTAGTCGAAACAAAGCGCGCGCAAGTGTCAGTGTCACACGAAATGTAACATCTAATGAAAGGTGAGGTGTCGGTGGCGCGGTAAAATATAAATTTCTTAGCTGTCGTTCCCGAATAATGAAAATTAAATTAATTAAATATTTAAGGTACTTAGGTGCATAAAATCTATAAGTATTGTGATAAAAAAATAAAAAAAACATTATGTTTAACAATATTTTAGTGGTCTACCTAGGTTCTGGACCCAGCCCAGGGGGGGGTCATGACCCCCATGACCCCCCCCCTGGGTCCGCGCCTGACTTTGCTGCCCAGGGCTCAGAGTAACCTTTAATATACCTACGGATTTTACGGCCGCAATTTATTTCAAGGTCAGACACAGCTTGCACCAAATCTTTACTGAATAAGATAAGACTTAGAAAGTTCGGAGTAAAATTATAAAATTAATAGATAATAGGATGATTAGATACCATTAGGTATCATCAAATGAAGAGTTACTTAACTTACAATAAAATTAAATGTATACACATTTGAAGAACATAGGTAGTTTTATTTAAATTCAAGCTAAATGCTGGACAACAAACTGCTACACGGCATCTTCTAGCCCAATCTAAGCAGAGCTTGTGTTTTGGGTACTACATGTATATACTACATGTACATGTATATACATAATACAATACATAAATAAATATTTTTTTAGAATACATAGAAAACTGTATTTGCAGATTGTCAAACATTTTGTCCGAAGGCGAGAATCGAACCCGCAACTTCCTTCGCAGGCGGACCTTCGCCCACTGCGTCACATCGGTCGTCAAATATAGTAAAGTTGAATATATCAAAGTTAGCAGCGAAGCATTTCAGTCGGATTTATGAAATTTATTCCATTTTGATGTAAATGTGTCAAGTTCACTGGTTCACACAGGGTAGGATACGTCATACTAAGATCTCGCATCTATAAAATCTAACAAACTTAGGGAAATTGAGTTCTTATAACTTCTTACGATCTTTTGCGTATTCGTTTCTAAGAAATTATACAATAAAAAGTAAAGCTTTCGAAACACAGCTCGTAATTCGATTACGAAATATACTTTTTTCGAGAAATTTGGTTTCTCTACAAATCAGATAATAGGCTTACCTTGTACCTCCATCTTCTCTCAATTTTTTACACAGTAACGTGAAAAATAAAGTCTAAAATGCCGAAGCAAATTGAATAATGTATTAAGGTACCTCGAATTTTCCTGTGACAGGGTCCAAGTCCAAAATGGCGTAGTCAGCGTCCCTGTCGCCGACGCTGTCGATTCTGACGTGGCCTGTTATACCTGCCAAAAGTTAATAAATGACTTCTCAAGGACCAATTTCGTTCAAAAGCTTTTAGGATATTGTTCTTAAACAGTTTTGTTCGTCTAGTAATATAAAAATGCGATTTTAAGGCAAAGCATTCCGTTTTCCCCTAAATCTACAGTCAGTTGGCGCTCATTGAGGGAGCCTATGTCCAGCAGTGGACTAATTTAGGTTTGATGATAATGATGATACCGTTATTTAGTCCAAACGAAAGTTTGTGTACTTTACCTGTTTATATTGTGTTTTATTGTGAATAGGTCATAAAAACAAAAAATTACATGATAGACTAACAAATAGATAAACGTTAATATTTACACGTCATATTGGAAATTCGTTCAGGTAAAGAAAAAATAACAATTAGTTAATATAAAAATATTAGTTAATAATAAATAAAATCAGTAAGGTAAATAAATAATATCACTTAAAAATTAAAGCAATTTGGGATTTAGGATTTACATATTGATTTATATTGAGGCTTTATGAACGATACATTGCCTGAATGTCTGGATAAGTCTAAACTCCCTAAAGATGAGTCATTTATTAAATAAGTCTAAACTGCACGTACGTATATGTGGGCGATGAATATGATTGTTACACCAGTCAACACCTACAATGCTTAGAATAGAAATAGAAACAGAAGTGGGAGAACTTAGTTGAAACCCAAGACAATAGAATAAATCTGAGGTCATTTGTAAAGAATTAGATAGAGTTTGAAGACACCATTGTGGTGCATTTTAAAGTAGAGTGAATCCCCATCATATATAATCGATTTACATGTAACGTAGTCTACCTAATACATTTATACCACTCAAATGTACTCGACAATTTGTAGATGCGAGAATCAGTAAATCAATTACAATAATGCTAATATAATGCTAGTATAATGTTAGTTTAGCTGATGGCAATCCGAATTAAATAAATAAATGCAATTTAATACAGAGGAATTAACACACAAATAAAAAGAAACATTAGAAATCAGGGCCTATGTGATCCTTCTAGTCCTTGTGCCAAAAGTTGAAACTGTTTTCAGCATCATCACCCTGTGGGCGATGAGCAAAATGAGACTTGTCCATAGTAATGGTTGGAGTTAAAATTATACTTTGGACATATAAAACTGGCATGGTCACTCTCGTTCAATGTCATAGTAGATTAGATACAGTCCGTCGTGCATATTATCCACTAAGTTGGTACAACCAAGCGCGTCCCTTTTACACATTCTCTTGGGTTGGGTTTAAGGTCCTCTAAGGTTTTTGAATAAAGAATTATCTATCTTGGTGGTAATCCTGTCGTCCCGTAAGTCGCTCTCCTCGGATTCTTATTCAAAGCCACGCCTAAGTCTGTCTTTCATATTACCCACTAAGTTGTAATTCGCGTCATAAGTAGATACCTAACACTTACCATGAAAATCCCTCCCCCACATTCTCTTGGTGATGTTTCTGCCGTCCCGTATATCGCCGCCCTCGGTCAGAGTCCCATTCAAAGCCACGCCTAGCAGATACACTCCGTCTTTCTTATTACCCACTAAGTTCTAATTCGCGTCATAATTAGGTACCTAAAACTTACCATGAAAATCCCTCCCCCACATTCTCTTGGTGATGTTTCTGCCGTCCCGTATATCGCCGCCTTCGGTCAGAGTCTCGTTCAGAGCCATGCCTAGCAGGTACACTCCGTCGTAGAACGCACCCACGAAGAAATTCACCTGGTAATGATTTCATATAATTTTAGTACTTTTAGGACAGTATCATAATTTCGAATCGGGTTGTTTGGTCGGTCGAATCAAAATCTTAATAAAACAACTCGCAAAGAGGCTCAAAAGTAAATCTCTGTTTTTAAAACCAATTGGTTAAATAATAGCTTCAGCTGACTTTGCGAAAGTTCATTGCAAGATATAAGTTGTTTACAAAGATTTAGCAAGAATTCCGCGTAAAAAAACGTTTCTGATAAGATCTAACAAAATGCGACAATGTTATAAGTATTTTCATCCTTATCGTTTCTACTTGGTTTCCAAATCTTTCTCAACTGCTTTGGATAATTCTGTCCATTAAGCAGAAGATAGAAAAATAAAGCACATATTTGCTACTAGTTACAACACCTAATTCAAAGAACACACAATAAAAAGGAAAACGAAAGAAAGAAGTTACTCGAAGTTCCAAAAGCTTCTTATTGACTTTAGACATAATCATCTTATAGAAGTTTCTATCCTGAATTCTACATTTCTTTGCATGCCTTTCAAAGCTGTTTAGCCAGTGTCACGGAAGACCAGCGCTGTAGTTGCTCCCCGAGCTCCTGCAGCACACGCTAAGTGGCAACCGTTTTGGTTCCATTTATTTATTGTTCTTTAGTTTTAGTTATAGCTTACACTGTATCTTTTGAGGAAACCAAATAAACGTTTATTAATCTTATCAAATGGCTTCTCATTTGTACTGACCTCTTCTCCATCCGAGAACGTATAGTTATAATAACTCCTCATCTGTGCTAACCTCTTCTTCATCCGAGAACGTATAGTTATAATAACTCCTCATTTGTGCTAACCTCTTCTCCATCCGAGAACGTATAGTTATAATAACTCCTCATCTGTACTGACCTTTTCTCCATCCGAGAACGTATAGTTATAATAACTCCTCATTTGTACTGACCTTTTCTCCATCCGAGAACGTATAGTTATAATAACTCCTCATTTGTACTGACCTCTTCTCCATCCGAGAACGTATAGTTATAATGGTCCCTAGCCCTGGTCCGCACGGTGTCTGCGAACTCGTCGAACCTGTCTCCCGTAGGCAGCTTGAGAGACACTCTCAGGAGTGCTTCGTAGGCGGCGCGCGCGGCGGCGTCGCGGCTGTCGTCGGCCGCCCAACCAGTCTCGCCCCAGTAGCCGCCCTGAATGAAGACAAACGTAGATTCTAGAATCTCACTGAAATATCATAGACTAGGGTAGATCATTTTTGAAACAAAGATCCGTTTGCAATGGATTTCATACTACAATTATTAATTTTAAAGGCTTCTGTTCAGTTATGACAGTGTCAGTTTATGACAAAGTACCTAAGAAGATAAACTAGCACAAATATAATACATTATATAAAGAAAAATTTAACCTGCCTGCGACGATGTGTAAAAGATGTAAGAGCTTGATTAATGTATAAACTATAACACTAAGAGCAGTATAAAGAATAATTTTTTAATGTTATTTTGTGAATTGAGCGCTCATTTCGAGTTTTAACTAGTTAACTAAGTAATTTTATATTTTTTAGTTTTGAATTATCATTTAAATTATAGTGAATTGGGGTACCTACTATTTTGTACTTGAGTATTTATTAATTGACATATTACATACATATTGTCAATATTAGTGATGAAATGGTAAATAAATTGAATTTACAAAATTTACAACGTCCTGCCTGTGTCTCACCCCGTTTAACCTGAAAAAAAAACTGCAACCGAGCCAAGTAAAAAAATTCAATAAGAAACATGTACAGGAACACTTTATTTACATAAAAATATAACACTAATTAGTATCTAAAACTAAAATAAAATAAAATCTTAAACGCGAAAGTTGGAATGTAAAGAATTACCTCCCACGCCAAAACAAATAACAAATTCGATTAAAATTTTGCACAGAATAAAAGTTTCCAATTTCAGGTTCGAAATAACGTTTGTTTGGGATGAAGGCAAAACAGGCATGAAGTTGCGGGGAAAACCTACTTTATAATATCAGCACGATAAGTTCAATATCACTCAAAATTGAAACAGTCTTGACCGATATAGCTTTACAATTAGATCGACTGGATCGCCTTAGATTTCCACCATATCAGCTGCAAGCGGAAATGGGGTCTGTATGTTACAAATAACATATGGGCACTATTAAACGCTGTTTTTTACGTAACGCTGCTGAATTTTAGATGGCGAAAACAATTGGGAGGATAAGGCGACCGGAAATTTATTTGGTAAAAGGTGCTAGAATTCCGCGTATAAGTTTCAAGTCTACGCTATTTATTATAAGCGCATTTGTGACCTTTTTAAGCAAAGGTTTCGCTTTACAACATCAACTAAGATAGTAAAAATTGGCATTTTAAATTTATTCGACTATATAATTTATCCCCTGGCAAACCTCGTAACAAAAATGCGCAGAACGCTATTGTAAGGCCCAATTCTTCCACTGCAGCTGCCTGTGACCAAACACCTACTTTGGCGCGTATTCCTAAGCCTCATAAAACCGAATTCCACCACCGTCGTTTGAATTCAAGCACCTTTTCAAATCACTATATAGCTTAAAAGAAGCTTTCCGCTGTATCTCCCTATGTATGCTTAGATCTTTAAAACTAACCTACGGATTTTAATGAAGTTTATTAGATAGAGTAATACAAGAGACAGGTTTATATGTATGAAACACCCCTGCGAAATCGGGGCGGGTTGCTACTTACCAAGTCCTTACATACCTAACAAGGTTCTTGTAACTTATTGAAAGTCACGAGCGTAATCCAGTAGATTAAATCAATTGGCTCGACAAACGTTACCGAACTTCTAACGGCTAATGTACTTACAAGGTACAATGTATAGGGTCTATATAGTTTTACGATTTATTTCATTAACTTGGACCTTAGCTTAGGATTGTCAGAGCACATTACAATATAACAGGATTTATAAAATACAGTGCAGATGTCACTAACCTATGAAAATGAAAGTGAAGAGAAAACGAATACAACGCTTTTTATCTTATTATCACATTTAAATGAGAAAGTTTAGATGAATGGATGGATGCTTTTTACCTCTTCGCGAAAAAATTACTGAACGGATCAGGGTGAAATTATGAATCGACGTAGTTTTAGGCGTGAAATAAAACATAGGCTACTTACTATTTTCAATTAATTCTCACGCGGATGAAGTCGCAGTAATATACAGAGTTTTATATTTACTTGTCTAAGTGATTATTGTATAAACCTTCAGAAATAAAGTAATTGAACTAAATTCTGAACCGCACCTGTTTGGGTTAAACACCGCTTAGCTTTTACCACCGGACAAAGAAGACAGACAAAGATCGCCAAAGAAAGACAAAATTCATCTAGCCCATTTCCTGAGAAAACTTTATTTGTAACGCCGCCCCGGGGGGTGGAACATAACTTGACCGATGGTACCGCCTCGTCTTTTATCCTTCTAAAACTGTATCTACACTGGTACTGTACAGGGCCCGAATTCCACTAAATAAATCGCTTCACCATTTAAATAGTATCGTGTCAAAATGTCAGTATTTAAACTCTTTTTGGTATTCTACTAGCACAAACTGTTTTGAAGTTCATTCATAGATGTGACGATTACCTTATGACTACCAATTTGACATTCTAATTATGAAAGTATCTTCAAGCGCACACCGCGGTGTGAAAGAACCCATTCAAAAGGAATACTTAGCCGATTTGCACCGCGGTTCGAATCGCTTGTGGTGCGAAACGACTAAAGACACCAAAAAACAGTAGAATACCAAATTCACAAACGTGATTTTAATCATCTTGATTGAACGGCACTATTGAGACCTTTGTTTTGACATTAGTGGAACTCGGCCCCTGATCTTGATTGTGATTCGCGTACCGAATCAGGAAGGAGTACTTAGCAAGACGTGGGCAAGCCAGTGGTCCGCAGATTAAATAAATACGTTGATTGGAAGGCGCGCGCCGCTGTGCATTAATCCCGGGGATTCCCGCTAACGAGATAATTGTTGACTGTGAGTTACTCGTGGACTGGACTAGTGTAGGGACGTTCTGTATTGGGAACTTTTCGATTTGGTGTTGCGATTTTGTTGGAAGATATGAAGTCAAGATAACACAAACGTGGGTCGTTAAATATAAAAATAAATTGTTTAACGATATTTTGTCTTACAGGCGCTATAGCGCTCATTAGGGGGGACTGTATCAAGTAGTCGACTTATGATCAAGAAAAGGCACAGACAAAGTTCGTTAGTAGTAGGTTTAACATTTAGCAAAATTTATCTACACTTAGATTGCGAAACCTTGACGAAATGGCTTATCTCCAAGAGCTCAGAAGATAGCTATGAACTGAGATACCTCTACAATAGAGTCTAAAGTCGGTGATCAAGCTCACTTTAAGCCGCTGAGCTACATGATATAGTAGATATCTGCCACTCACCTGAAATATCTCGACGTCCAAGAACGCCCAGTCCCCGCGAGTCATGCCCAGCGCGTGCGCAGCCAATAGGAATTCTCGCACCAGAGACCCTCGCACGCTCAGAATCACAACTGCCAATAAATATTATGACAAACATATGAAATACACCTTTATTGCTGAACAGCTTCAACACAAATTAATTTAATGGTACAATCCTACTGTAGCCTGTGCAGTCGAAAGTAAAAACATATTAGAAAGGTAAATCATTGGTAGAAGCTAGATAAAATAGAAATGCCTGTTAGGATTGGTACAAGAAAATATAGGCGTATATAAAGAAGTTTTTAAAACATCCTGACTCTTATACTGTGTTTCTGATAGTTGGAGCGGCGGCGCTTGCGTCCGTAAAAGGTCGCAAAGATTTTCGACGAGGTCACTTGGTTTCGGAGCGCAGTTGGTAGCGCATTCCGTACTGAAGAAGGGTCACGGGTTCAAGTCCCGCCGAAATCGAAAACTTTTGGGATATTAATTATTATTTATTTATTTTTTAATTTCTGATTGACCTTAACATACCTACGTCTAGACATCGTCGTAGACAGGAAAAACGCAAGGTATGAGAGAAATATATAGAAAAGAAACGTTTAAATAATTTGGAGATTTTGGCTATTCGAGAACATCTGATTGGAATTTGTAGAACCAGTCGCCAATTTAGGATATTGATTGGTATTTCAATATTGCATTGGCCTTCTGCTATTCTGATTGAACCATTACGTCTACATCCGGCCCCGGTCATATCCAACTTGAATGAGGCGAAAATTGATTGGATATAAACTTAGCCTTTTTTTTTTTAGCAAAATTTTCAACTTTTACTTGTTATGTTACAAATAAGAGTGTTTGTCGAGACATTCCAATAACACAAATGTTGTGCATAGCGGGCTTTCAGATTTTGACGTCTTTATATAGGTATTTTATATTTATTTTTACAGGTATAATTAACGTTCCACTACACAAGGCCTACCCCTGTATTTCAATTTCAACTACAGTCTGATAATATTGACTGTAATAACGGATGGTGTTCAAAATAAATCACTAACCAATCCAAATAAACCTCAGTTCCCAGCCAATTATTTTTATAAAGCATGTTTACACGAGCGACGAATGCAGCTCGTTTTATCGAACAAATGAAGTACAAAAACTGAAATAGGAAATAAAGGGGTGAAACGACGTGGAATCAATTCTTGTCCAATTACTTGTGATCCACTTGGCACGACTTTGAACGTGTTGAAGGACCATCGTAGACCTTACAATATTGTACTGATCACGCTAAGGATTGACAAATATACACTATATGGCAAGCAATGGAATAAAGACACCGTATACCTTCTTGGTGTAGGTATTCCATTGCTTGAATAGTAAAGAGATTTTTACAGGTCGTTAATTATTGGCCTACCCACCCAATTATTGACCTAAGGTATAGGTATTTTGATATAAAAACACTTGACCAAAAGTACTTGTATAACAAACCTAAGTACTATTTTGAGGATAAAATTTAAAGAAAATAATTGTGATAAAAACAATTATTAACTATAACACACAACGGGGCAACGCAGCCAGCAACATCTAAGGAACGCTTCCGACTGGTATATTAATATGAATCAATTGAGCTACCTATAGATTATTTACAACAACTGCTTTGCCTCATTGTACGGTTATTTCGATGCGGCTGCTCCAAATACTCACCCGCTCTCGGGTCACGCTTCGCATCTACCAGATTCTCAGATATTTTTTTAAACCTGGAGAGCCTGGTACATTACTGACCTAGGTTCTCAATTGCCAGGGGAACAAATGCGTAGGCTTGTTAAGACCAGAGGCCGAATTCCACTAATTTCAAAACAAAGGTCTCATAGTACCGTTCAATCAAGATGATTAAAATGACGTTTGTGCATTTGGTATTCTACTATTTTTTGCGCTTGAAGAGACTTTCATAATTGGAATGTCAAATTGGTAGATAAAAAGGTAATCGTCACATCTATGAATGAACCTCAAAAAGTTTCTGCTAGTAGAATACCAAAAAGAGTTTAACACTGACATTTTGACACGATACTATTTAAATGGTGAAGCGATTTATATAGTGGAATTCGGGCACTGTATATTTGCTCCTTTGAGTTCCTCTCTTGAGATCAGTAAATGTATCTTACCTCTAGCGTACATGCTGACATCCCTTAGCAGAGCCTCACAGGACTCCCGCTCATTTCCATCCAGCTCGCGAACCGCTTTCAGGACGCCTTTCTTCCTCAGACCCCATTCTAGGCTTTTACCTATTGAAGATACCAATTTTATAATGTCAAATAATATGATCAAAGACGGTAAAGAAAAAATATTTATTCAGGAAAAAGCTATTAATATAATGGATGTTTTTGATCCATATCATTATAAAAATAAATAATGCTGGACAATCCAAACAGCATCTTCTAGCCCCAAGCTAGGCAGAGCTTGTGTTATGAGTACTAGATGACATACAAATACAATATTTCATTTCATTTATTCTCAAACAATAATTGCATTGTGTCGGAATTTGTCTTAAAATTAGGACACATTGTTTAAATACTACGACTAGTTTCTTAAATAAATTACATTACATAGATAGACATATCTATAATATAAAAATGAATCGCAAAATGTGTTGGTAAGCGCATAACTCAACAACGCCTGGACCAATTTGGCCAAATCTTTTTTTTAAATGTTCGTTGAAGTTCAAGGATGGTTTTTACGGCGAGAAAAATTAGAATTATCCTGTTAAATATTCTGGTGTAAAATAAACCCTAATCGTAAACCCAGTAAAGTCCCTGTTGTAAAACAAACTTCATCAGTCAAGAGCAAACCTCAAATTGTCATTCGTCCAAATAGAATTCCAAGAAAGGGAATTCCAATAGAAAACTTTCACTTTAACAAATGGAATTGGTCTCGAAAGTTCGATTCGGTACGTGAAAATTAGTTTGGTCCGGTTGTATTACGAATGCTACGTGTTTCGTTGTAGAAAATTGATAGTTTATATATGTGCAACGTATTATTTGTTAAGTTCAGAAGAGTACAAGTGAATGACCACGAAATCCAATGGAGTTATTTATATTTGACTAGCATCTGCCTGCGGCTTCGCACGCGTTATTTGTATGGAAACTTTTCAGTGCATTTCTATCCCGTGGGAAATGATTTATGGGGGAAAGGTAGCTTATGTGTTATTCCAGTGCTAGAACCACATTTATTCATAATTTTAGCTTCATACGTTCAGTCGTTTTCGCGTGAAAGAGGAACAAACATCCATCAATTCCGACATACTTTCGCGGTTATAATATTACTAGATGCGCGGCTTTGCCCGTGAATCAGAATTTCAGAAATTTATTACACAACCCCTAGGGGTTATTTAGTTAAAATAAGAAATACTTGTTTAATAATTCACTCCATAGTTTATTTATACCGAGTTTTGAGTGAATCGAACAAAAGTGAAGGAAAAAATATTTTCCATACAAACTTTACCACCCTATTTAACCCTCTCAGAGGTTAAAATTTCCAAATTTTAATAGCCTATGTCCTATTCTGGGTCCTAAAATATCTACATACCAAATTTCATTTAAATAACTTAAGAAGTTACAAAGATTACTTATAACAAACATTCACACGGACTTTCCCATTTATTATAATAGTTATCATCATCATCATCATCAACCTATATTAGTCCACTGCTGGACATACACAGGCTTTCTCATAGTCCACAAAAGCGAGACACAGGGGCTGATTATACTCTTCGGACTTCTGTATAATCTGCCTCACTGTGTGTATGTGGTCTATGGTGCCATATCCTCCTCGGAATCCGGCCTGTTCTGGTGGCTGCAACTCGTCAAGTCTTCTGGCGAGACAATTCGTGATCACTCGTGAGAACAGCTTATAGATGTGGCTCAGGAGTGTGATGGGTCTGTAATTTTTAAGGAGAGTTTTATCACCCTTCTTAAAAAAGAGCACCACCAAACTCCCGCTCCACGCCTTAGGAGTTCTCCCACTGTGGATAATAGTAAGATTTAGTATTATTATTCATTTAGTATTTCCAACAAATCTGCGTTCATTAAATACCGAGCTAGTCTGTCACTAATTACAATTACCTAATATATCTCTAGTGAGATTATGCTTGTATGTAACATTATAATTATATCGCACCCCTAACACAAGCCCTCCATATTTAAAGCTAGCTAGATGATGAGCTGTATATTATTCATTAGGTCGTAGAGATTTCTACTTGTCTAGCTCCATTTTCAGTACGTACTGAGATAACTCAACATTTCTCTCCCCTTATCAAGTTATGTAACGTCGGTACAACACAATATGTTTTTCTGACAACCTTCATCAGATGTCTACTTGAAACTCAATCCTTTACTCCATATCTTATATCCATATCTAGTAGGCTCTTGTAAGTGTTATTTAAAACTTAAAGTTATAGTGTTTTTTCTATAAAACCTAGGGTCTATCATGGCCGCAGTGATACGAAAGCTACCTCGAGAAAAAACACTTAAGTATTTTAACCATATTAATTACTTAACCAGATATTCTATACTGACATCACAAAATACACAACACAGCACAATGTCATTCTAGTTCAAGTCCCTAATATGCTATATAATCACATATATAATCACACATTGTTTCGAAGTGCACATCAATCATTCAATTTTACGAGCACCTGTGCCCTCAAAGTTTGGAATATTTATTGTAACTATTTTGCAAACTTCTAAATATTTCAGAGGTTGGTTCACCTTTTGAAAAGAAGTTTCTAGAATATCAAATAAATATGTAACGTGTTTTATGTTTATTTTGATAAAACCAGTTTATATTGGCTTTGCTTTAAGTACCTAACGTTTAGTTTATAAACTAAATATACCCGCTTTTCAGTTAATTCAAGTCAAGAACTCCATATACCAAAGTACATTTTGTGATGACTTTGTAGCCTGAAGAATTTAGGACTATAATAATATGTACCTATGTCGAACAGAATATAATGAAGATATGTATATATATTTATTTTAAGGAGACATACATGTTTGCATGCTTATTTTTAGTAGTAGATAAAAATACTCCAATTTTAAGAATTGTAATTTCATCGTCAATCATCATCATCAAACTATACTATTTCAAAGCTGGACAGAGGTCTCCCGTAATGAGCGCCATAATTATTATTGTAACGTATATACTGGCAAATAAAAAAACTTAATCCAAATAAACGAAATTCGGTCTATCAGTTAAGTTTCGTTACATTAAGGGCCTGTTTCACAATAGTCACGTAAGTTCCCCTTAAATAAACTGACCTGTATCTATGGTGCTGTCTCTTTCGCATTAAAGTTGTCAGTAGGCGACGACAATATTATCTATCAAGCAAATTAATAGGAACTTACTTTTCGATGGTTAAACAAGCCGTAACGAAACGTTGCACACATAATATAGACCCAATTCCTAGATTTGTGTGTCCTTGACAGAATCTCTAGCTAGACAATTAATAGCCTGGTAATTTGGGAGAATAAGTAAACATGAGTGGTATTATAGCTCGTAATTCAAAAAGGAGGTAGATATTTATTGACGTTCATTAGCAACATAAATGGCTGGTGGCTATCGTAAATATTTTTAGTATCTATATTTAACGTCTTTCACGAACGAACATCCAATGTTCTTTTGTTCTACTTACTGCGCTGTTATTAATTAAAAATGTTTTTTATTCAGTAAGTCTTTATTCAATGAAAATATGGATGATTTTTTTATGCTGGATAATCTATGCAGCGCCGTCTAGTCCCAATTAAGCTACTCAAAGCTTGTGTTATAGGTACTAGATAACTGATATAGGGTAAACCACCCTATTGTTGGCATCCCCCCAATTTATTGGCACTTGAGTATTTAAACTATTTATTAAGCAAGCTGCTCGGTGGATCAATGAAAAAAATATCTAAAAAAATAATTGGTAGGTTTACTCTTCACTTAGCTGGCAGAGTCATAACATGATATGTCATACAAACGGAATTATGATCTTTTGAACTTAGCGTCTCATCGAATCCCGCGAAACCTCGTCAAATTTTATTTTTTTGCTAAATTTAGTAGTTTTCAAAATAGTCTTGTTTTGGTATAATATGAGTATCCGCACAGGCCGAAAGTTTTTGATGAATGTGGTAATAATTTTACAACATTATTATGCGTAAAAAATACAATTTATTTATACTGATTTCTTGTTTTAGGCTGTGCCAATGTTTGGTATGTAGAAGAGACATAATTCTAATTTATTGGCACCCCTGCCGATAATTGGATTTTTAATGAAATTGTTTTTTGTTATCTAAGGTTGTAATTTAACAGATAAAAGATTCGTTATTGCTTGTATATTCCTAGTTATGCATTTTATACCGTCTTTCCAAATTTTGGCACCATGTCATTAATGAAAAATCTAATTATTGGCTAGCTTAAACAATACTTAAGCGCTCCTGCCAAGCCGAGTTTTTAGTACAAAACTGAGAAAATAAAATATAGAATAGACAAAATAAAACAGATAAACATTTTATTTATAATTTGTCTAAATTACATGTCATAAATTTTTTAATTATTAAAGATAAAATGTATAAAAATATATTGAATTAATTTTGTTAAAATTTAAAAGGTGGTAGGTGTAGAACGTCTTCTCTATACACTAGCCAAACTCGATGTAGAATGTTTGTAAACAAACCACGGCACAAAAAACTAAAATTCACTTGCTTGGCGTCGAATTTTAGATATGAGTGTACGAAATATATAGTGAAGGAAGGATCTTAAATCGACAAGTAATGTAAATTGCGTATAAAAAGGCGCGGCAACAGAGTGTATTTTAGGTTAAGTATGGGTGGTTTGTTTACAAACATTCTACATCGAGTTTGGCTAACGTATACAAGCCAGTTTTTTAGTTTTATTTTAAAACTTTCGAGACTCGGTGCGTCCCTAACCTTGCCTGGGAGCTTGTTGTCAACAAAAAAAAAACAACAAGTACTTACATAAAAGAGAGTACGTAAAAGAGAGAATGTGCAAGTCCTTTTGAATAATATGATTATTGTGATGAAATAAACAACTGTCACAAGCTGCTCAGCCAAGTTTTGTTGATATAACTGAAAGCGGACTGATTTATGATCCACCCATGTCACGTGCCGACTCTCCAAACGAATTAAAAATTACAGACTCTTAAGACAAAAAAAAAATCTACTTCGGAATTGGAAAAGATCTTGGCCGAATCGGAAGGCTGATTAGAAGTTGAGGTTACAATCCTAATAACTTTATTAAAGACTGATTTCAATGTCAATGTGGTATTATGTAGACATACCTAGGAATATGTAAACTGGTTAGATATTATTATAGGCACGAAGAATATTATAAGTACCTAACAGGTACATAATAAACCTTTGTCTAGATCCTATGAATTTTGTTTAATACACCCTGATGTCAACCTGGGTATGTGGGGCCAATAATAGGATTACCTTTACAAACCAATTATTGGCATTACTGCCAATAATTGGGTTTCTATGTGCCAATAATGGGTCAATATCTGCCAATAAATGGTATAGATACACGTTTTGAAAAAGAACTTAAAATAATAATATTGTGCGTAAATATCCCGTCTGTTAGAAGGTAAATAACATTCTTTTATTACATCTCTAATGTCTGAACGCATTTTTAGGAATATTATTTCAGTGAATTTTGATTTTCAGGCATTTTGTTTTGTAACAGCGCTTAAAGTGCCAATATATGGGTGGTTTACCCTACATATAGTTTTCAAATTCAAATCATTTATTTGACACAGTTCAACAAGCAGTAATCTAAATGTATCCTTATACTCCCGAACTAGTAAAAACTGTATTTCAGGAGTCAGTGGCTTTTGGTTAATATTACTTTACATTAGTTACATAGATAGGTCAGTGTCGGATACTTGCTTTTGTCGTTGAACAGTGTAGGACGCTGTCAATGTATCTATTTATATGTACTTACCAACAGTGAGAGAGAATAAATCCGACTTGTCGAGCAGCAGCGCGACATGCTTCCATCCAAACCGCTCGAAGACACTCGTGAACACGCGCGGCAGCCGGCACTGGCAGTACGACATGCGCGTCAGTGTCGGATACTTGCCTTTGTCGTTGAACAATGTAGGAGGCTGTTAATGTATCGACCTCTATTTATATCTACTCACCAACAGTGAGAGAGAATAAATCCGACTTGTCGAGCAGCAGCGCGACATGCTTCCATCCAAACCGCTCGAAGACACTCGTGAACACGCGCGGCAGCCGGCACTGGCAGTACGACATCCGCGTCAGAGTCGGATACTTGCCCTTGTTGTTGAACAGTGTCTGAGGCTGTCAATGTATCTTTTTACATGTACTCACCGACAGTGAGAGAGAATAAATCCGACTTGTCGAGCAGCAGCGCGACATGCTTCCATCCAAACCGCTCGAAGACACTCGTGAACACGCGCGGCAGCCGGCACTGGCAGTACGACATCCGCGTCAGAGTCGGATACTTGCCCTTGTCGTTGAACAGTGTCTGAGGCTGTCAATGTATCTTTTTACATGTACTCACCGACAGTGAGAGAGAATAAATCCGACTTGTCGAGCAGCAGCGCGACATGCTTCCATCCAAACCGCTCGAAGACACTCGTGAACACGCGCGGCAGCCGGCACTGGCAGTACGACATCCGCGTCAGAGTCGGATACTTGCCCTTGTCGTTGAACAGTGTATGAGGCTGTCAATGTATCTTTTTACATGTACTCACCGACAGTGAGAGAGAATAAATCCGACTTGTCGAGCAGCAGCGCGACATGCTTCCATCCAAACCGCTCGAAGACACTCGTGAACACGCGCGGCAGCCGGCACTGGCAGTACGACATCCGCGTCAGAGTCGGATACTTGCCCTTGTCGTTGAACAGTGTCTGAGGCTGTCAATGTATCTTTTTACATGTACTCACCGACAGTGAGAGAGAATAAATCCGACTTGTCGAGCAGCAGCGCGACATGCTTCCATCCAAACCGCTCGAAGACACTCGTGAACACGCGCGGCAGCCGGCACTGGCAGTACGACATCCGCGTCAGAGTCGGATACTTGCCCTTGTCGTTGAATAGTGTCTGAGGCTAGAATAAAATGACAAAAAGAAATAAAGAATGATAAACATAAAGGGTCCCAAGTCAAAACCGTTTTGAAAAGACCGTCGTCTTTAAATACGTTCCATGGCTATGATGTTACAGACAGACACACGCAAATAAGATGGGAGTCATTGAGCTCTAACATCCCTGAAATGCGTCAGAGATTTAATATATCCTTTCCACGACCATCACTTAATTTAAGATTATATTGCTTGTTTTTAAAGATCTCTTTCCGATATTTATGTGGGAGTTGTCACTATACCATTTGAGATCCGTGGAGTTTCCATAAATCACAAACCCCAGCATAGGTTCATTAAAGGAACCGACCCAAAGCGGTGTTGTCCCGACATCTCATTAGTTTCTGTGTTTGATCAAAGAGCCCTTTCATTCCAACATTATACAATCATGTAAGAGTGGCGCATTTCTGACCAATTCCGGAATGAAGAAGCCTTGTTTCGTGTCCCATTCACCATTATATAATGGAAGGGTAACGAGCTAAAATTACAGATTAAATTCATTATTTTAAGCAACTGGATTGTAATGTTTCATTTCCGATTTCAAAATCCAGAAAACTGTATGCCTGCAAAAATTCCGTTGTTTTGTGTTGTTTGTGTTTTATTATAATTATATGCAAGTATTTTATTTACAGAAAATACACATTTTACAGTAAATATATTTATATAAAAAGGTGTAATAATGGTGTGATAATGGAGTCAATTGGAATATAGGAAAAATTTAATTGCAATAATTTAAAAGGAGTAAAATTTTGCAATCTCTTTCATAAAGATTGAAATAGAATGGCATCACTTTTAGTGTTAGCAAATAACTATATTTAAATTGAAACCAATGATTCCTGTCTTATGTTCCTCTATTTAATTGACACCAATGATTCCTTACTTGTGTTCCTCTGCGGAGGTTCCTAAGTCTGTGCATGCGACTGACCACGCTGGCTGGTGCTGCGAGCTCCCCTTCTGACGGTGGCTACAACAAATAAACATAAATGTAATTCAAATAGAGGAGAGAGGGGCAAAATTTAAAGGCTAGCAACGAGTGACATCACTGAGATCATGTATTCACTGTCCAACCAACTTCAGTAAATGTAAAGTTTAATAACAAACATTGTAATAGACACTTATGCTATACACGCGCTAGTGGTTTACATTTTGCTTTTTCCACAAGTGTAAAAAATTGAAGCAAAGAGATAAGGAATTATCACTTTATTTCTTATACTAGCGACCCGCCCCGGCTTCGCACGGTATTATTATACGTATAAACCTTCCTCTTGACCACACTATCTATTAAAAAAAACGCATCAAAATCCACTGCGTAGTTTTAAAGATTTAAGCAGTCAAAGGGACATAGGGAAATAGGGACCGAAAAAGCGACTTTGTTTTATACTATGTAGTGGTTATTTTGATATTTATGTATCTACCTATACTTTAAAATTTAACTTGTCTAAGGGCTTATTTTGTAAGCCTAAAGAAATAATTATATTGATTTACTGATTCATAGCTTGCGACTCGCCCTGGCTTTGCACGTTTGTATAATACATATAAACCATCCTCTTGAATCACTCTATTTATTAAAAAATCGCATAAAATCCGTGTAAATGAAACTCCAAATCTGATTTGCGTTTAGTGGCGTTCTGTTCATCGAACTTTAGTATTCTTATCTGACGTAGGTAAAGCTGGATAAGGGCAGGTAATACGATTATCCTAAAGTAAATAAACTTCACACGAGTCAAGAAACTATCTAAAGGTAAACTACACACTAACTAGAATCTCCGAAACTTCTCTAACTAGAAACTAAACAAGCAGTTTCTTCAAACACAATCTTATATATAGGCTGGTACTATATAGTTACTTACAGTAAAAGGTGAATCGTATCCTATATTGGCAATGAAGGTAAGTATTAAAAGCTCCAGCCAAATTATGATTAAATGTTTGGAGTTCAATCGCTTAGGTACCTACATCGAATTATAGGTAAGTCTATCGAACGGCCTCCTATAGAGCTAATCAATACAATTTAACATACCTATTCTATGATAAAAGTTATACATACTTTGGTAAAAACCTATACATACCTATCCCACTATTTTAACCTTTTACTAGTACACTCTGTATTCATAAATTATCAAAGCTTTCGAAACATTTAACGTTTATAGGTTCAATTGAATAGTTGTACGTCCAATAACTCTTTGCCCGAGGGGTCCGCCTTAAATCACTCAACCTAAAATAGAGCTCCCATTTAGGCGATCAACCACCAATAGATTGAAACACAACAGTTACCTACTCTATTTGTCTCGCACGCGCGCACATAAAGTGCGGTCCTGAGGGAGTCATATCATTACACTTTAAACCTATCTTGCCACCAGAGATTTGCGATACGTAGTTTATGCATGATTTCCAACAATAAGATATTTTAAAAGCGAGGAGTTCCGTTCACTATTCTGAAAATAATTTCGCCGCGAAAAAGATTCCAGAAAACACGTTTACTGTTTTAAATGTGTTTAAAAATTTGCCAATGAAATTCTTTAAGTCTTTGATCCTTGAGCTTTGGCTTTCAAAAATACGCTCAAGGTAAAAGTATAGTAGGTAATATTTTCATTATAACTGAAGCCTACCTTTATAGAATAACTTTCTTTAAAATATGTACTTAACTAAGTATGTAGGTAAGTAATTAAAATGGCAGCCCAAACCGGGTATCGGTCAATATTTGCTAAATTAACCGAGAACGGGGTGAATAAAGACTCCGGAGTGAATAGAAATAGACAAAACATGCTCTGGCTGGTAGCAGCCGAAGTACCTATTTATAGTCCTTGATCACCTCCTGTGCCACTAAATATGACAACTGCAAAAGGATGTTTGCTACAGTGTTTCGTCCGTTTCTGAGGGTGAATAGAGTCAAAACCGTTTCTATTCACCCCATTTTACTGTACATATTTTTGGTCAAATCCATATTTGTTTCGATTCCTAGCTTCCTAGCAACCACATATTTACGTATCTTACACTCTACCCATGCTAACCACATAGCTACCTCGCATATCTTCAGTGGAGAAGCAGCCTATTCCAATCCCATTTGTTTCGTCAATGCCAAGTTCACAGGGACATTCCAGTCGAAGCTTTCATGTTGATTTGTTTGTACCCTTGACTTGACCAATGGGAAGCCAGACGGTAAATGGACATTTCACGGATGTTATCGTTCTCAGAGGACACTTTTGCACCATTTTTAGTGCGGTGCATTGCGAAATGAAATTCTAGAGTTTAAACTTAGTATGGGTAAGGTACACATAGGTACAATATGTTTATTTTTGTCTAGAACCTACCTAAGCCTTCAGTATCTACCACATATTTTCAAGTCATATAAAATTCTGTATAGAAAACCGGCTCGAGATATTATAGAATAGAAAAGTAAATTATCTATTACCTAAACACAAATTACAATCAGACTTACTTTACATGAATCAAACTACAAACTAAGACAAAAGGAGTAAATTCAGCTTTTACTGTTTGCATTATATTCTGTCAAGGATTCCTGACTTTTGCCTTTTTAGGGTTTCGCAACTCAAAAGGAAAATAGAACCCCCTGTAGAATCTCTTTCGTGCGAATCTGCGTGTTAAAACCTTTTTCTCTGGAACCCTTTGAAGTTTAAACTGAAATTTACATGTTAATTAACTCTGTAATATCTTGAAGTAGTAAAAAAATCTAAATTAGGTCGACGAAGTCAATAGATTCAGCCGTTGCTGTCCGCTTATTTTAACACTCCCAACGAAACTACATGCTAACAAAACCACACAGGGCTACGTCTCGTTTACATACGCAGTCCCAGTTGTTATCATGAGATTTAGCAAAAAAAAAGGTCTCTTCCATAGGCTACTTCGTTGACCTTGAATCATGGATATTTGGCAAAAAGTATGGTCTTATAATTATAATTATACGAAACCCTCGGTGAGCGAGTCGGACTTATTGTTTTATTTTATAGTCAGTTATTTCAAAATTATTGAAATCAGTTAAAACATAGTACCTACCTACCTATAATAAAATAAACCGTACCATTTGATTACTTATAAGGGTATCGGAATTATCCGATATTAATAAATAACGAATATTGAAAATCGAGTAGATAAAATCAGCAGAACCAAAAATTCAGACCCTAATAAATTGAGTTGAAACTGGGTGATTTTACTCAAAACAGAATTGAACTCTAATACTCGACTTAATAAGTCTCCGTTCTCGTTGTATTAGCTATATTACATTGTTATAAATAAGTATCAAAATCTTGTCTCGGTAACGCGTTAGGATTACTCAAAGGGATCCGCAGATTCACAAAGCTGGAATAAGTACCAATTTAAAGTCAAACCGAGACGAAAATATGATCTTTCTTCAGAATTTTAGAACAAAAATAGAGTTGATTTTTAGAATTTGATTTAGAAATTGAATGAATTCTTAAAATATATCTTGTAAAGAAAATAAATGATTCTGAACCATATTAAAAAATAACGGCTTCACCACTTGAAAAAATTATGAAAAGTATTCCTTTGTTTTATTAAATACTAGCGACCCCCGGCTTCGCACGGTTTTATTATACGTATAAACCTTCGTCTTGAATCTCTCTATCTATTAAAAAACCGCATTAAAATCCGTTGCGTAATTTTAAAGACTTAAGCATACATAGGGACAGAGAAAGAGACTTTTCATTTATACTATAACTAGCTGGTGCCCGCGACTTCGTCTGCGCATGATTAGTATTTGGAGTACTCGCGATTTTACTTGCGTAATTCCCTTTCCCGTGGGATTTTCGGGATAAAATAAAGCCTATTTCTTATTCCAGCTTATCTATACTTATAATAAAACTGTAACAGGTCCAATTCTGTACATTGAAGATATTTTGAAAATTTTTTTTGGAGGGCACTCTATTATCGATACTCAAGCCAAAACTGTAATTTTTTTTCATTCATGTCTGTCTGTCTGTCTGTCTGTCTGTCCGTCTGTCTGTCTGTCTGTCTGTCTGTCTATCTGTCTGTCTGTCTGTATCGTAAACGCGCATCACGCCGAAACTACTTGATGGATTTAAATGAAACTTGGCATGATTATAGGTCATACTACGAAGAAGGACATAGGATACTTTTTATCCCGGAATTCAGTAAGGTTCTTATGGGAGAGGGTATGAAAGTAAAATTCCTTAACCGCGCATCACGCCGAAACTGCTGAATGAGTTGGAATGAAACTCGGGACAATTTGAGTTCATACTACAAGGAAGGACATGGGTTACTTTTTATCCCGGAATTCGGTAAGGTTCCCATGGGAGAGAGGGTGAAAGAAAAATTCTTTAACCACGCATCACGACGGAAGTGAATGAATTCGAATGGAACTCGGGACGATTGGACATGGGATACATTTTATCCCGGAATTCAGTTTGGTTCCCCTGGGCTATACGGGTTTTCAAAAATTTCTCACAGCATCTGAACGACGCGTAAAGCGTCGTTCATGCAGTGAGAAATTTTTGAAAACCCGTATAGCCAAGGGGAACCAAACTGAATTGAACTGATAAACGCGAAAGTTTGTAAGTATGAATGGATAGATTGATAGATGGATGGATGTTTGTTACTCTTTCACGCAAAAACTGCTTAACGGATCTGGATGAAATTTGGCACAGAGATAGATCATGAGGTGGAATAACACATTAGCTTTATTTTATCCCGAAAATCCAAAAGGATTTACGCAAGTAAAATCGCGAGTACTCGAAATCATGCGCAGACGAAGTCGCGGGCACCAGCTAGTAATAATCTATATCTGTGCCAAATTTCATCCAGATCCGTTCAGCAGTTTCGGCGTGATGCGCGGTAAAGGAATTTTATTTTCATACCCTCTCCCATGGGAACCTTACTGAATTCCGGGATAAAAAGTATCCTATGTCCTTCCTCGTAGTATGACCTATAATCATGCCGAGTTTCATTTCAATCCATCAAGTAGTTTCGGCGTGATGCGCGTTTACGATACAGACAGACAGACAGACAGACAGACAGACAGACATGAATGAAAAAAAATACAGTTTTGGCATGAGTATCGATAATAGAGTGCCCTCCAAAAAAAATTTTCAAAATATCTGCAATGTACAGAATTGGACCTGTTACAGTTTTATTATAAGTATAGATATAGTGATAGTGAAGCCTTTGTTTTATTCCAGACCTAGTACTACGTCTTTTCAAAAAATCAGTCCGAACCGTTCAGTTCTATTTATTTGTCGAGAAGAGTTAACAAACACACATCCAGACCAGAAAAAAAAACGCCCATCCATCCTAATTTTCGTATTTATAATCTTCAGTGCAATTATTTCATCATATTAATTAAACTTTAATGTTAAACCTAGATATCTATTCAAATACGAAGCTCGTAGACAACAATACAATACAATACAAATACTCTTTATTGCACACCACAGTATAGAAAAACAAAACAAAAAATACTAATACTAAAACAGTTGCACAATGGACAACGATCAAAAGATTTATCTTATAGATCAGTGAATAGATTCTGCACGAGTGGAATCTATTTAAGCCCTAACTAAATAAACTACGGTTTTACTAACGGTTAAGGGGGCTTAGGTTAAATCTTTTCTAGACAGTAATCCTAGCATTTTCCGACACCCACGCACGACAGGGAATAAGTATCTTAGTGCGTACTTAGTACTGTTTATAGGTCAATGACTGAAAGTAATTTTTACATCTTTATTTAACGAAAATTACAATCAAGGAATATAATAAATTACAACTAGTATATACAATTGAAACCATTGAGCTAACTGCAGACTGAAAGTTGTATTTTTATAAGTTGGCATAAAGAGAGAGGGAGATTAATATAAAATATCGACTTTAATTAAATTTCTTGAGATAATGACAACTTAATAAATAAATCCGTACTTAAATTATTTTTTCTTCTTTCACGCAAATACTACTGAACGGATCGGGCTAAAATTTGGAATTTATGTACTTAGTTCTAACCTTGGAATAACACATAGGCTACTTATCATCCCATAAATCAGTTCCCATGTGATAGAAATAGCCTAAAAACGTTTCCCTAAGAAGCAATGCATGCGAAGCCGGGGGCATATACTAGGTTAATTAGATCAAAGTTTGGCGGCAAAAAGGAAAAAAAGGTAAGCTTTCATAAATCAATATTTTCTTTGAAAGGAAATTATATATCTTCCGAAATCCCTAACATTACCTTATTGAGATGTCTGCCAAGCTTTGCCTGAGGCAATACCAAAGGTTTTAAAAGAAAATATATTCTTTTATATTGAGTAAACTGGCACTCAAAATAATTGTAGGTAGGTACTCTAATTTATTGAAGTCTTTAACCTCTAATGAATAAATCCCGAGGGAACTATTTTGAGCGAGATTACTTCAAACGAGTCCATTAGTAGACCACGCCATCCAGCATTCTAGAATTCGAACATTCCAGACGACGATTAGTTTCAGTTTCAGTTTATTTATTGATTACGTTTTTGTGTTACATGTCATTTTCTAACTTCTAATTAAATTAATAATTACCTAATTTGTATATATTCAAATATACATTGGCAAAATAATAAGAGTATAAAACAATAAAAAATAATTTAATAATTAAATTCATACTAAATTAAAAAAAAAAAAAATGTCAAAAAGTTCATTAAATGAATAATGACATTGCTCAATCAGCCAGAACTTTAGCTTCGTTTTGAAGGATTGCGTTGAGGAAGCACTGGTAATTGTAGATGGGAGACGGTTATAAACAGCCGGCCCCATCACATGCACCAGTTTCGAGGACTTCGTGAGGCGCCTCGGGACGGATCTCAGTTTGTGCGCGTGACGAGTAGGGTACCTGTGACCCTCGCCGAACTTGGAGTACTCGTCTAGGTGGCTCCGCGCGTACATGGCGGCATGGAAGATGACCAGACCAGGGACCGTCATGATCTTCAGAGCACGGAATATTGGACGAGCGGGCGTGTCCCACGGAACTCGCACTACGGCTCGTACTGCTTTTTTTTGCATTCTTAACACTCGTTCCCAGTCGGCGGCTCTGCCACACAACTCAACACCATACTGGAGAAGCGAGTGCACAGGTGCGAAGTAGCAGCTCCTCATCATGGCTGTCTCTAGTGTCTCCGACAACCTCCACAGGGCGGAGCACGCTCGTCCGACGTCTGATTGTGCTATTTACAATGTCTAGCAATGGACTAGCATAATGTTGATAATGATGCTATTTACAATACAGTTGATCTTGGTTGCGTCGCGCGCTACAACTATAACTTTTGTGTTCATGTTATCTAAAAAATTAATAATTCTGGACAATCCACACAGCATCATCTGGTAAGCAGAGCTTATGTTATTGGTAGGTACTAAATGACTGATTTATACTTAAGGAGCAAACAGGAGGTAAACTAGCACACCACTTATTATATCACTAGATGCGACCGCGACGACAAATTTTAGAAATTTACTACACAACCCCTAGGGGTTATTTTGTAAAAATAAAAAATACTTGTTTAATTATTTAATTTAAAATATTTAATACTTTATTCATAAATATTTTTCCTTGGTTCGATTTACTCAAAACCCGGTTTGAGTAAATCGAACCAAGGAAAAATATTTTTTCATACAAACTTTACCACCCTATTTAACCCTCTCAGAGGGTAATTATTGAAAATTTTAATAGCCTATGTCTAAACTATCTACGTACCAAAGTACATCTAAATAACTTAAGTAAACGGAGATTACTTATAACAAATATTCACACAGACTTTCCCATTTATTATAATAGTAAGATAAGATATAATTACGTTACATAAAGGAATTTCCAAAATTCACACGTTCAGTTTTTTAACACCTAACACACTAACACACCATAAGCTATTTTTAATGCATCTGCAGAAGATTAATTTGTCTAATTTAGGAAGAGATACGTAGTTGCTCTTGGTGGCCACCAAACTCTGTTTGCGTCTCTCTGTTTACCTTTTCACGTCTAAGGCTGAATGTATTTTAATGAAATTTGGCAGGGAGGTAACGGTAACCCGAGGACGTAAAAAGGCTATTATTTATGCCGGTAAAGTGCGCGCAAAGCCGCTGAAAGAAGATAGTATAATTAAAATCGTGCGTTTAAATAATAGCATAATTTTGTCTAAATAGGAAGAAAATATTCCTAAGCCGCTGTGAGCAAGAAAATCACCTTGAGCGTAAGTAACATTAATAATTATAGCAAAAGTTACATGAAAAGTTAATAATAAAATAACTGTGTCTTGATCAGCACTTATACTGAGTTGTTTTACGTAAAAACTAATTGTTAACGTTGATAGTCTTAACTACTGTAGGTTTAAGGCTAAAACAAACATGTATTAGACACATAAGTTATACACGTGCTAGTGGTTTATTTTTCGCTTCTTTCACTAGTGAACAAAACATTGAAGCGAAGGGGAAATAAATTTTCACTTTATATCTTATATTATTTCGATAATTATGTACCTATTGTTTAAAATTTGACTTGTCTAAGTGCTTATTTTGTAAGCCTAAAGAAATAAAGATATTGATTTACTTGATTTACTGCAATCTATTAAGATTATCGTATTCTACTGTTGTATTTTAATGAAAGTAAAAACAAATATTGTAAATTATGATATAGGAATCTTTCAGTATAATCAGAAAGCTATGACAGCTATGACTAATGAAATGATTTTTTTATTTCATAAAACATGTACGAATTATTTTTAATTATGTTTAATTATTCTTTAGCACGCAATTATGCTTATGTCTATGACTTAAAATTGATAACTTCATCAATGTCATATATATTATGTTCATTTAGCGAGTTAAATAAGTTTTTCTTAAATAAATAGTCATTTAGTAATTAAATTCATTAGGTGCCTTATTATAAATTTACTTATATTAGTCAAAACTATATATATTAATAACTATGTACAGTAGCGTTCACTATTTGCTATACCCCTAATTTCTAAAATATTCGCCAACAATAATGTTGAAGAACTTCAAGCAATCTTAAACTAAGTGCAAAAACTTAACCATAGTTGAGATTCGAACCACGGCTTATCGCAGCGCAGTCGACCGTTCTTTCAATTCTGCTACCCGGTATGTTTACTCATAGTTCGAATTTTTAAGCCAGTAGTTTTTATCTTAACGGTGGACGATGAATCAGTTGAATGCATTTATTAATTTTGTTGAAATAAATGAGGGTAGTTTTAATTTTATGTAACGAATGACAGTCAAGTAAGCGTTTCACCACCGCTGGAGAATAATTATAAGTAAACTGTGTTTACGTGTTAAAAAATATCAAAAATGAATAGCCATATAAGCAATTTTGTAAGAACAAAAACTATAAAAATTCACGAACAAAACGTTCCTTATAAAGCTATTGCAAGTCAGCTTGGGATAAGCGTAAGTGTATTTTTATTTTGTTTTGTATTAATTCTTCGTATTTATTGAGCATAGATAATTAAATTAGTGACCTATTAGTACAAAATGTTATAAATAACTAATTGTTTTCCGAATACAAATGTAGATAGAATAACCGATTGTATTCAGAAAGATAAGTCCTTGAATCAAGGCACCACTCTAATAGTCCAGCTAGGTGAATGTTGTGTAAAACGGTCACAGTTGATTAGGCTTGTAGAAGTACTTTTGGAAAAGGTACAGAACGGACTGGAGAAACTAATAATTTGTTCCTTCCCCTACTCCAAATCACTGACAACAAAACAAAATGATATTTTATTCAAAAATAACTTACTAATTTACAACATGACATGTCGTCATAATGATGTATTGTATTTTGAGACTAATATGTTTATTAGTAAAGCTTTTTTGACTAGGGACACAATGGACCTAAATAATCAATGTAAAACGAAAATTGCTAAATTGTTAGCATATAATATTTTTGATCCCGTTATAAATAGTATAACGCAGTTACCTGACGAGCCTGTACATGTAGTTAGTAATAGTACTAATGAGGGCATTAAAGCTACAGCGTCAATAAACACAAATTTAAACTGACCGCGACGACAATGGGAAAGCAAAAAGCCACATTTCATATAGTCCATCAGAATATACAAGGCTTACCCAGCAAAGTCCTAGAATTAGAATTATTTTTGAACCACTTTAATGTAGATGTTATGTGTATAACAGAACACTGGATTGTAAAGAATCAGTTACTTCCCTTTTATAATAACTATTGTTTTGTAAGTTCATATAAAAGAAAAGCTGCAATACGTGGTGGCTCTCTGATTTTAGTAAAAAATAGTCTTAAATCTAAAGAAAGAAAAGATATTGTAAAACTCACTATTGAGAGAACTATTGAACTTTCTTGTGTGGAACTGGAGCGACATATCATAGTGTGTGTATACCGCCCTCCTAACGCAGATCAGGTTGCTTTTGAATGTACTATGGAAGAAGTTTTACTGAAGATATTTACATGTAGGAAGGATATCATTGTTTGCGGCGACTTTAATATAGACATTTTAGCAAATCCCCTCGCCGACAGATTGCTTAATTTATTCAAGTGCTTTAGTTTACAACATCTTTTTAACGATCCCACTAGGGTAACCCAAACATCTGCCACCTGCTTAGATAATATTTACTGCAGTCAAACTCCAACCAGCAAAGCAGTAGTTAGGCATTTCCAATCAGACCATTATGGTCAAAGTGTTAATTTTAGCTATAATGATAGAAATAATGTAGAAAAATATACCTACAGGCCAATAACAGAGAACCGTATTAAGAATTTTCAAGGTAGAGTTGAACTCACATTATCAAGTATACCTTGTTCTGATGACCCCAATGAATTATTTTCCAAACTTTTGAATGTCATACACAGGGAACACAGTGAAGTATTCAAACTTAAAACTTGCACAGTGAGAGACAGGGTCGGGTTTATTGATTGGGCCACTCCGGGTATTTATAGAAGTAGGAATAAACTATATGACCTTTATGCTTCTCGAGAAACTATGTTACACGATCCTGCGTTTCTATTGTATGTAACCAACTATTCTAAAACATTTAAGAAAGTTTGCAACACAGCAAAATGTCTATTTTTAAAGAATGTAATAATAAAATCATCTAATAAAATAAAAGCAACATGGAGGCTAATAAATAACGAAATAGGTAAATCAAAGCCACGTTATAAGGACATAAGGTTAAAAATTAATAATTCAATTCTTATACATGAAAAAGATGTTGCCGATGCTTTTGATGCATTCTTTTCTGCAATTCCTAAAATTGTTACCCAGTCTCTAAACTCCTCAGCATCAATGGCTGTTAAATTTTTAGAATCTTCAGTTGCTAAATGTAATGAGAGCTTTAACTTTAGTTATGTAAATGCTGATTATGTAGTGAAAACCTTTAAGTCAATTAACATTAAAAACACTGAGGATCTCTGGGGTATATCCACCAAAGTATTAAGTTCAATTATCAAGGAAATGGCTCCTTGTTTGGCCTATATTTTCAATAGCTGTGTCGACGCAGGAATTTTTCCTGATCTCATGAAATATAGTAAGCTGGTTCCTCTTTATAAATCTGGTAGTCACACTGATCCGGCCAACTACAGACCAATTTCAATACTTCCTGCTATGAGTAAAATTTTTGAAAAAATTATTCTCATCCAGTTGACTTCTCACTTCAACCTTAATAGGTTATTCCATGAAAACCAATTCGGCTTCACCAAGGGTAGATCAACAACCGATGCTGGTACAGTTCTATTAAGGCATATATTGGAGGCCTGGGATAAAGCCAAAAACGCTATTGGTGTATTCTGTGACCTTTCTAAGGCTTTTGACTGTGTGGATCATAGTACATTAATTGAGAAACTAAAACATTATGGAATTAAGAAAAAGGCTCTGGATCTTATGAAATCATATTTATCTGATAGAGTTCAAAAAGTAGATGTTGGTAAAGAAAGATCTACGGGCTCAAATATTGAATTAGGCGTACCCCAAGGTTCAATATTAGGTCCCTTTTTATTTTTAGTATATGTAAATGATCTCCCCTTTCTAGCAAAAGATCTTTGTGATATAGTCTTATTTGCTGATGATACATCACTAATTTTTAAAGTAGACAGAAATAAATATAATTATGACGATGTAAATAATTCGCTTTCACAAATACTAAATTGGTTTACCGCCAATAACCTCTTTACTTAATGCTAAAAAAACAAAATGTATAAAATTCATGTTACCAAATGTTAGAGAACTCCCAACTCAAATCATGTTAAATAATGAGATTGTTCACTTCGTAGACTCTACTGTGTTCTTGGGGTTGCATATTGATTCATCTCTTCAATGGCAACCGCAAATTGATGCTCTCGCGGGTAGGCTTAGTTCAGCAGCTTATGCAGTGAGAACAATTAGACATCTCACTGATCAGGACACAGCTAGGTTAGTTTATTATAGTTACTTCCATAGTATTATGTCTTATGGTATTTTGCTATGGGGACAGGCAGCTGATATTCAGACTATCTTTGTTCTTCAAAAAAGGGCGGTGCGTGCAATTTATAAATTAAAGCCACGTGACTCCTTGAGGGAATTATTTAAAGAAATAAATATTCTAACTGTAATTTCGCAATATATTTATGAAAATTTAATGTATACACACAAAAACAAGAGTAACTTTTTGAAAAATTGTGATGTTCACAATAGAAATACAAGAAACAAGGACAAACTACACATCCCTTCATTTAGATTACAAAAACTGGGGAAATCATTTATGGGTAATTGTGTTCGCTTCTATAATAAGCTTCCATCTGAAGCAACTGAACTTTCTATTCGTAGATTTAAACAGTACATAAAACTAAATCTTATCAAGAAGGCATATTACTCCATAAATGATTACATCAATGACGTTAGTGCTTGGCCAGATGTCGCTCAGTTCCACATCGACAATAGTATGTAATTATTTATAAGGTAAACATGTATTAGACACATAAGTTATACACATGCTAGTGGTTTCTATTTCGCCTCTTCCACTAGTGGACAAAAAATTGAGGCGAATTAAATTTGACTTGTCTAAGTGCTTATTTTGTAAGCCTAAAGAAATAAAGATATTGATTATTTGATTATTATTTGATTAAACTTTTTATTTAACTTTCAAGGAACTAGCGGTTCAATTTTGAGTGAGGAGATACGCTTTGACTGGAGATGTAAAGGCAATGCGATCGGGTCCAGCCCATGGGTTTTTACATCAGAACGCCATCGACAAATTGTGAATACTCACAGCCATGTCTGACATGGAGGGTCGGATAATACTATGGAGGAAACCAAACAAACGACTCCTACCACAAAATAAACTACCTGTTCAAGCAAGGGGCAGAATTACCATAGGTAAGATGTGATATAAATAATAAGTATTACCATGCAAATTCTGCTGCAAAATCATTTTCTATTACTAGAGACTAAATGATCTATCTAGTAAATTTCCAACATTTTTTGTATTACAAACTAAATTGCCTGTCCAATCAATTTTTTAATTGAATATATACCCCTACCTACAAGTCTTGAGAAGTCCGTGTTTTTTTTCAGGTTATTGGGGCTGGATGTCATCCATGGGCCCAGCCAGGAGAACTCGTAGAAATTGGCGGCTGCTTAGGGAACAATATTTACAAGTGTTGAAAGAAGTTATGATACCACAGTGCTCGTTGCTTTTCCAGTATCTCAAATGAAAAGTAGGCTAGAACAAAGTATACCAAGCGAGGGTTATCCAATTCGATATTAATTTTGAGTAAACAATAAATTAGTTTTGCTATGGTAGTTCTAGCATGCTTTTCATTTAGCGTATTGCATAATTATGCTCCAAATTTCTCTTAATGGGTAGGTAAATAATGGTCTATTACACACGAGAGATCTAAATTGTTAATATTTATTAGATGCTGCCTATAACAAAGTAGACCTTACAGTATACTGTGGTATAGGTCTAATAACAAAACATGTTTGTTCTACTTGTGTGTTGACTTTTATTTACAAGGATTATAAAACAACATAGTTGTGTGAAAAGGAACCGAAAATGTAATAAATTTTCTTAATATAAGTTAATATCATTGTAATGTAATTTATTTTCTTCAGACTTTCTTTCTATTGTATTAATAAAATCACATCACATAAAATCTGAGATGTGTTTATTATATTCCAATCATACCCTATTTCTTATTAGTAAAAAAACAGATTATAGACAATTATTATGCCATAAAGTAATAGGTGAAAAAAAGCAAACATAACATCGGTATAATGAATCGAACATCCTACCCAAGAACACAAGCCCGACCCTTGAACCACTCATCCAAATTTTAATTGCTATTTAAGTCGAAATTAAAAGATAGCTTTTATTTTAGCTAGCTCAAATGTTTTAAGTGTATCATTTTCATAACTTACCAGGTTATTTTTTTATTTTACAACAATAGTAGTAATTTTCTTTGTTATTTTATTTACTAGTGCTTTGTCAAAAAAAGCAAAAAATTGTTTAAGTAAAGCAGCAGGATTCGATCCTGGTATGTCTATTAGGGGGGGTAAGCAAATAATGAACGCCTCTGTACATATTTAAGGTACTATTTTAAAGAAAGTAAAAAAAAAATTGTAAATTATGATATAGGAAATATTTCAGTGTAAAACTATTTATTTAATATAGAATAGGTAGGTATCTAAAAATATGATTTACTATACTTAAAGCTATTTAGTAAATTAGCAATGGAGTCCAATTCAGTCAACAACTAGCTTTTTAACTATAAGTACTTTTAACAGAAAACCAATTTCAGTTAACTGTCTGTAGCATAAGACTTGCTACGTAAATACGTGCGAAGCCTACGTATAACGGCGTAGCGGCGTAGCAAAGTACGCTCCCTGAATACGTTACCTTTCACGTGTTTGCACTGTTCATCACTCATATTATAATTCTTAAGTGATTTCGTATTGAAGGAAAACTTTCAGGAGAGTGATTGATTTCTTAATTTATTGATATTATGTTGATTGATTTCTTTATTTATTCAATTTATATGTTACTAGCGACCCGCCCCGGCTTCGCACGGTTTTATTATACGTATAAAGCTTGTTGAATGTATTAATACATTCAATGAAAGAGATAATAAACAGTTATCCTATATAGATATGAAACGGTTTGATTTTGATAATTTCGTAGAAAATAGAAAGCTGATATTTAATTGAACAAAATTATTCAACATATTTTACCAGGCTTCTGTTACATAACTTCGCAAAAAGTAAATAACTAAAAATATTTCATTAGAAATCCGAGGCGGGCAGTAAAATATGCTTTGAGCTCATAAACGAAATTCCTAAAGCTACAGGTAAATTTAGAATCAGCTCCCTCATTCGGTATTTATTTATTATAATACTGGACAATTCACATAGCATCATCTAGTCCCAAGCGTAGTAGAGCCGGTCTTTAGGGTACTAGATAACTCATTACTGCATTGTATATTGATTACTACTTAGATAGGTATTTTTATATTATGTAGAATTGTAGAAAACAACCAGATTACCCTGAATATTTGCAGATCGTACTAACATTAGTCCAGCAAAGCGATTGCGGTAAAATCTCCCATCTATTTTATATTTGACATTTGAAGGCCCTTTTGATGGCCTTTACGATTTTCATCCATCCAATTGTAAATTAATTATTATCCAACGAAGGACGGTTGCCAGTCTCAGCCGAAATTGAAGCCCATGGGAACGAAATTAGTGTATTTGACTCTAGTGCAAATCGTCTGATATCGAAAACCGAAAGGTACCGTGATCCAGGTTTTTATATGTAAACATATACATTTATTTACCTTGTAAGTCCAAATTCAAAGAACAGCGTCAAAAAAATTACCAGGTTTTATGAACTTGTGCTCTTTTAATGTCCAGCGCTCATTCTCGGATCATATTCTTAGTATGTTCTCTACGTATGTAGTAAGCTAGTTATCCTATAAGCACGTTCGGTATGTGAGGGACACAGTCGTTAAAGCCTTTATTCCACCCGAGCATTTGTACATACAGCAATTTATTTGACGCCCGAAAATGGTAATGTTCGCGATTATTTATTTACTTATGTGTGGCACGAATGGTTCAAATTCTCAAGTTTCTACGTATTCATAAAACTCAAAGTAACACAAATTTTTTGATTGGCGCGGAACTCATGATCCCTAAATTTTAACAAATAACAATCAAATCCTTTCTCGCTAACAAAAAAGATAAAACTATTACGGACCTCGACTGTGAAAAACAAACATAAAGCTCGTATCGTAAGTTAGTAAAAACTCTGATCGTTCGACTCAAATTAATCAAAAAATAATTCTCTGGGTCGGCTGGCCTTAGATACTTTATTAATAGAAGATAACTTTGTAGGAAAATGAAAAAAATGGTCTCGGCTAATCCGCCCTTCATAAAAAGCTCTTTGGTCCAAAACGTGACACCGACTTCTGTATCAGAGGTATTTTGTAGTTATTCTTTTAGCAGATAAAAACCACAAAAACACGAGTTACGTTACGTTTACGATAAGGAAGCTTCATATCGGAAATACGTGACATGCCAAGTTGTTTTCGTAAGATTGTCATCAGGTATTTATCGTGTTTTCCCATTATTCGGGTAATATCTAACAGTTTCTGGTATTTATATTGCAACTAGCAGTATTAAGTGACTTCGTCCACATAAAATTACTCTAATACATTTTTGCATAAATTTTTTTTAAACAGCACATTCTCCAAATAAAAAGTCGCTGAGACGGTCAGAATTTTAATTAACTTTAAAACGACAACTTAAGTTTTTGAATAAATTGCCTCATTTTGACCTTCAATTACTAATTATACTTAAAACTTTATATCTACTCTTTAAAACAAAATTTTACTATGTTGGAACACCTTGGACAAATTGGTATCATATCTTTTTCAGGTATATTCCAGAAAACACTGAATCATGAGTTTTATTTTATTCTATAAGGGGATATCTACTGCATGTTAAATTAAGACGGCCTTCTACTTACGGTTCTTGAAATACAGAGCATTATTGTCTCATATTTATCCCCTTTTTGGAACACCTTAGGATACTAATTTTCAAAATTCCTTGCTTAGTACAGACATACACCCTATAAGGTAAACATATATATATGTAAACACTCAAAATTTCAATTTACTAAGCTGGATGAGTGGTTTAGACTGTGCGTTGTCTGTCAGTCACTCAGTTACTCATAAATAAAATATATCGTGATAAGGGCCAATTTTCAATCAAGAATATCCCAACACAAAACCTCTTAGTCTAGTTAAGGTTGTGTTTTGCTCACGCTATTCAGACAATAAATAGTGCTAGTTCGAGACTGGAATAGCATAAACTTCGGGTAGCCTAAATCATTCATTTTCACTTTGTTTTAATTTCAATGATTAACTATTAATATCGTAGGTACTAAGTCATAACTATTAAAATTAAACAAGACCATAAGAATAACTCAACTACTCACAAACTGCTTATAAATAAATAAATAAATAATTCCGGACAGTCCACACAGCATCATCTAGCCCCAAGCTAAGCAGAGCTTGTGTTATGGGTACTAGATGACTGATATACTTAATACAATACATTACATAGATATATATTTTTTATTATACATAGAAAACACCCAGACCAACGGAACAAATGGCGTCCAACTCAGAAATATGTTTGATTAGAACTTCATTTCCAGCGTTTGTTTCTTTATCTTTAAAGTTTAATTTTATAACAGTCTGCTGCTTGGATCTTAATAAGTATAAAAAAATCTTTTATTTATAGAATTAACAAGTATTATGCGAGTATGATCATCATTATCTTTATTTATTTATTAATAAATTTTAATAAATATTAAAATGAGAACAAATTAATAACACTTAGAAAATAACTGAGATTTGTGATGGAGTGTTATTTGAGTCATCTGAGTGACCATCAAACAGACAATAGCTCCATTTCTAAAATACAATATACAAATTTTTGTCCTGAATTTTTTTATATACTTATAACTACGATATTCATCAGCTCACCTGATCGCCCATACCAGTGATGATGGGAGTGTTCCAGTATGCCGCGAGCCTTGCCACGGGTTCCAACGCGAAGGCGCATGCTGGTCCAACGAACGCTATGACGTCATCCTTGAAGTGCATATCCGCTGCTAGCCCAGGTGCTAGGGCGCCAGAGCAGGTGGGGTAGCTGGAAATACGACTTCATGTAGCTATTTTTACTTATCTATATGCCCGTCAAATAAGTCAGCACTGTTTAATAAAAGCATATTTTGTATGGCACCTCGTATCTATAATTACTTACCTAATATCATTAAAGGAAGCAATACTATTAATATTTTTAAAAATAAATAAGACAATTGTTAATTGAGAAGGCTTTTAAGGGTTAATGAATATCTGTTAGAATATAGACACTTATTTATTAATCAAAATATTGACATTAAATTTAAACTTATTTATAATTTGCATGCTATTAAGCTGATCATGGCTGAGATCATTACATAATTATATCACATCCCTGTTACCCATGTTTTCGCAAAATAAATGAATAAGAATAAAAAAAATGTACCTTGCCTTGCCTGTGCAGTGCACGCATACTTGTCTCACCATATAATTATTAACTTTAGGATATCTAACGTTCGAAAACCGTATCCGTGCGATAAGTGTACTTAATTACAACTTTAAATACTAATAATACAAAATTAAAACTAGTTAAAAGTTAAATATTCCAAAAATATATCAAGAAAATCGCCAAAAAAAGTAAAAAGGACGGTGAAAATGAAACAGATTTAATGAGAATCGTCCAAGGTAAAGAAGAAAGAGCGAAATGGCTAATAAAACATCTTTTACGCTATCTGCAATACTAAAAAATATTAAAACTTTTATAGTGACAACTGCATCTCAAAACTTCTGCAATATTAAACAGACACAGCTTTACAAAGCTCGGAGGTATTCAAGTTGGAATTTGTCTAACGAAGAGCAAGATATTTACTTTTCAAAGAAAATGTTGATTTTTTTTTTTTGATTGCGTAGATTGATGTTAATCAATCTTAGGAAAAGTGTCAATAAATGACGATCAATAGATTAATCACTGTCGTTTATGCTATATTACCAACCTGCTTTTGTAACTTTGGGCATGAGTGGAATAAGTGAAAATTATTACTTAGTATACACACATTCTGTACTACGGAATTTTACAACTATGTTCGCTGCTAATGTTTTATATTATGTGTAATATTGGCAAACCTAATAGCCTGAAATATCAATGTATAAACTACTGTAGTAGTTTGAGTACTTCTTACAGTTCTAACAGCATGCTCAACATGGTCCAATAAAAGTAATAGCCATAATATTGAAGTTTACAGCCTTCATCAAACATTACGTCTATGTCAGCCCCTTATTTTGCAAGTTTATGGAGAGGAACTATTAATGTAATGTTTACTTTTGAATACCAAATTATTTTGCTATGTTTAAAGATTCTCAAAAAAGACAAAGCCACACACTTACATGAGAATAGTTTTTCATGACAAAACTAGTAAGTTCATTTTTTTAAAGAAGGAATCGAGTTTACATTTTCAAAGTTTATTTCTTATAACGTTTTACTCCTTCAAAATAATTATTTTTGTGTGAATTAATTCTAACTTTGGGAAAAACAAAATAGCTAGCAAAATAGCTCGGCGAGTGTTACGATTTGTCACGAGAATTTGATTTTACTACAGATTTGCTAGTTTGATCGTAGAGCAGCTACGGCGTAGAGGTGCTACGATGTAGATTGCTACGACGTAGAGGTAGATGATCTACGAGACTATCTCGTAGAACATTTTACGTGACCATTATCATCAAAAGTTCGTTTCAAACGGGTCCCGCGCCCGTAACTAAATCGGATTTAGATCTGACTAATTGACCCTCGAGAGCATTTCACATCATCGAGTCGAAATTTTCCCTATGCTAAATTGGTTTGCAAAAGGACAATGAGCAGATTGGGACCACCCTCCAACAGCAATTAAATGTATGTCGTTGGATAGCTCTATTCAACCGGAACAACTTTTGCTATAACAGCTTTGCTGTTACAACTGTTCGTGCAAAGATATAAGACTTATAAATTTTCCTCTTCTCCTTGGAAGAATTTGTTGCCAAGCGAAGCATCAATAAAATGCCACAGGCACAATAATTGTGCGTTGGCAAATATGCATCGATTTCATTGATGATTAATTTTATAAGAAATACAAAAGATATAAAAATAATCGTTAACAGATTTAAAAAAGGGGCAATATCATAGGTAAAGACCTAATATATTTTACATTAGTTTTACAAATGGATACTCAAAGTTCTGTTTCAGTACTTTCTAGTTGCAACGAACACTCCAAGAATTACATAAAATCTTTGTAAGTGCTACAGTGAATTCTAGGTGAATTACTACATTCTACATACAAAGAACAAAGCTGTGTACTTTAATTACATACGCTAAAAGCATATACCCTAGCTAAATGCATGTTGCCTTTGAGCCAGTAGTTTTGTTTCGTCAGAACAATGTGCGAGTACAACTTTAACAATAACAGAGACTTTGCAATTATGACCTATACAAAGACGAAATAAGCTTTGCTTTTCTATTTATTCATGTTATTTAAAAAAAAAAAACAGTTTTTCAGTTATTTGTCATAGCACGAATAATCCTGAGTATGCCTTGAATCCGGTTGACGGTACATATTTTACGTGATTGAAATGTCTTTTTTCTATGGGATTACTTTCGGAAGATGTTGAATGAAAATACCATACATAATGCATTATTATTATTATTACTACTAGGTATAAAAATAATCTACTAAGTCTCTAGTAAACTGACAAGTATATTTTCGGATTATCGGATTTGATATCTTAAAGTTTATTAGCACAGACACTTAGTGCTAATTTAATTACTTATCTAAAAACACAAACTTAAGAAACAAGAATAAATAAGTGAAATAAATTAACGAAACGGGGCTTCCCAGAGGGTTTCTCGATAAAAGAACATTTCATTTCAAAAAGGCACTTAAAAGGGCGATTAAACGTTACATCGTTGGGTTGCTATAAAATAAACGCTTAAAAGTTCCGCTCATCAAGATTTTTAAGCCATTAACGATGCAACGCGACGGTTAATTTGTAAGATTTTAGAAGTACCTTTTAAATGGTTGCAAAAGATGTCGCTATTTTAAGAGCTCGTTTACGTTTACTCTCCTATTGTTTGCAGACGAATACAAACAAAAGCCAAAACCGTGTTTTACAAACTCTACTTAGTATTTTTACAGTAAATTAATGAAAAGCTTTGATTGTAAATAAAAAGGGTTGAGTATAAATTTTCAGCTTAGAGTGTAAAATAAGAAGCTTTGTTCGTAAATTAAAAGCTTCGGTGTTCTAATAAAAACTTGAATTGGACTTACCTTCCTTGAACCTTCTGTAGCTCAACCCCATGATGGGCCAGGAACTTCTCATTGACCTTATCTAAGGCCAAGTCTACTGCTGGACCACATCGCTCCAGGTCGAAGGGAGAGTCTAGGCGAGATGCCATCAAGACTCCAATGTTGTACACTGTCTTGGTTGCAATGTCCGTTGAACCAGATAATAATGGCGTGAGAAGAAAAATGTACGCTGTTATCAATTGCATTTTAAAAACATTCGATTGCCTATGTTACAAAATTACTATATTCGCCGAGGATGCAAAGAACTACTCAGGAAACCTTCTTACTAAAACCAAAATATTCATCAATACTTAATTTAAATAACAGAAAAATCCACAAAGATTTTCCACGATAAAAGACGTTATATGTACGCGGGAAAAACGGGAGACGAAACGCGTCCGTCCCACGCAACCGACCTATCAACACTGAAGAAAACCCCGAGTTGAAATCCCAGCGAAATCCCAGACTGCGATAGGTATTAACCCTCTGAGTTGTCGAATACCGTTATATAGATGGCAACAGGTCGGCCAAGCTTTGCCTTTTCGTATCATTAATCTTGGAGATGGGACGAAGGCCGGAGCGAAATACATTGAAACTGCGACTTGATTTCGGTGTTCATTCCAGACGTGTAGACTAAATGAGTATTTCATCAGACTGATAAAGAATTAAACTGGAAAACACCAGTTAGAAAACATTTGACAGTCAGATTTTTTTTTCAGTTTAAAAACCCAGATTCTGACTTCTGAACCAATTTAAACTCGTGACATGGCAGATTTACTTATTTCCACCCAAAAAGAGGGAAAGCTCGTCTCATACTAACCCAGGCCGCATTTTACAGGTAAATTTATTCTGACTCCCGTCACATCAGATAAGGATCCTTAGATACATTACGATGTAAGAGAAACAAATTGATAACATTCCGCGATCCGACGCGACGCATCTGTATTTTGCGCAACCATATGGAGAAAGCTTTTCCCATAAAATCAAGTCCCAAGAACAAAAGTTTTATGCACATAAAAGTACAAAATTCAAGGCGAGGGATTCCATACCCAACGGTATGGAATTCTCCCCAACGGTAGACAATTCCTACCACAAAATCTCCCTAATATCCATCCCAATTTATTTTCTCTACATCGGAATATCTTTACGAGGACCGCACGTGTTCATATTTTTATTGCAAAGCCCTAACTAGTTACGCCTATTATGTGAGAAACAGGGTTTGGATGATGCTTCGTCAGCGTTTATGTTTGATTAACTTGACTTTAGATATTCGGGAGGTCAGAAGATTGTACTTATACCTACGTTAAGGGATCACTAAGATAAGTAGGTACCTATTGATTCTAAGTTATGTTAAGTAGCATATAAGAACTAAGATTATCTTCGATGACGTTTACAGGAAATATGAAATTTAAACCTTATTTTTACGAATTACTTATTGTCTTCGTAAGTGAACTTTCTAACAATGAAAGTTCTCTTACGATGACGAGTGAACTTTCATTGTTTGAAAGTTCACGAGAGATATGAGAAAAAAAGCCTCTTTACCCTCATCTTGAGAGGTAAAGAGGTAAAGAGGCTTTATTTCTAAAAATGATAGGTATTACTTCTATGGAGAAGTAAATATATATATATATATATATATATAATATAAGTAACTATCATTTTTGTTTTTTATATCACGCACATAAAGTTGCTATAAAGCGTAGCGATAGATTGCATAATTTGAAGTTAATGAATCTACAAGACTGGTCAAATTTAAAAGATTAATTGTAATCATTGTTTTAGTATAGTATATTTCTGGGGTGGCCAACTAAACTTAATTGACATGTAATAATGGTATTATAAATAAATTCTGTACTCTAGATCTACTGTTTACTTACGAAACCCTGAGAGATCTACGCATTACATACTTCTTAAAATTGAAAATGAAACAGTATATTGAATATATTGCCTTCACTGTCCAACCTCCGTGTGGTGGTGGCGGAGGGGTGAGGTACGCACGGGTAGGTTACATATAAAAACTATTTTAAACTTTAATTTCTCCATTTTATATCTTTGTTTTATCGAAATTCATGTAACTAGTTCAAACATGAATAACCTTCATATGAGTAGTTATGGCTTATCTTCAAAATTACACAAAGAATAAACACGAGTAGGGGAAAATCACTGTAATTATGGGTTTGAACGGGTTGAAAGACCTTTCTTAATTGTAGTCTCGACGAAATCCGTACATCGCTTCGGAAAGATTCAATCTTGTAAATCAATTTTGTACTTGTATTTCTACAGTATATTCCTCATTTTTATCGGTTCGGCTTTTAAAAAAAGCATCATGACGGTCGGTATAATATAGTACTAGATAAGTAATTCAGTAGTAGGTATGTGATATATTTGGGGTATTTTTGATAAAAATATAAAGTCGTAGTATTTGAAACATGACATTTAATTCAACAAAACCGCTACACACTGCTTACGAATATACTCAATACAATAATTTTACGCATCTGAAGGGTAATATTTGGTGTTCTAAATTATCAGCATAACAAAATAGGTACATCAATAAAATATAAATATATCCGTAAAGAAAATTACAACACTTTTAAATATTTTTGTATAATTTTGTACAGTAAAAACGCGAAATATATTATTGTTCAAATCACCTACATACGGTTATAATAATATACTCTCTTAACGACTAATCTATTGGAATATAATAATCAAATACATTGTGTAAGCGTCAATTTAAATACATATAACTACGATCGTCGTAACATCTCTAGGGTATGTTAACACATCTACATTAGTTAAATAACATTGTAAATAATTGCTAATATCTAAAATATGTTAAATACGAACATCCAAATAAACATTAATGTAAATATAAGTAAATCGCAGAATATAACACCTACAACTACAAAATACATTAAACTTAGGCCAGTTTTACTGAACATTACAACCCGAGAAATATAATTTCAGAACCATAAATATATTTCAGTTAAATAATACAATAAATATATAAGTAGGCGAGGGTAATCACAGAATTAAATAGAGAAACTTGATTTTAGTTAAAATATCTGAGAGCTTAGTTGTAGGCAATCGTTAGTTTCTTGTTGGACAAAAAGTCCAAAAACTTTATTTTAAAAGCCAAAATCATTATTTTCTAACGTAGGCCGAGCTATTTAGGTCGCCATAGATATATATTTGCCTGAAATTGTTTTCACCGGGTGATTAGAAACATCAATACTAATAAATAACGAGGATTGGTTCCAAATAACTCTAATACTACGTAAATACATTCTATAAGTTAGCGAACATGATAACATTGATCTCTTAGAAATAAGTTCAGTATGTAATTGATAAGAACTTATAAATCAGGCATTTCAAACTCGGCTCACTTTTGTACCTGCTGTTTCATTTTTTAACCGATAGAAGATTTTATTTTAAAACTAGAATATATCGGTGTCGAGTCCGGGCAAGTAATATGTATAATATTTTTTTAAGAATAAAAAAGTTATATAGGTGCTATAGGACCTTCTGGATCCCATAACATAAGTTCTGCTTACATTGGGTCTACTGGATGCTATGTGAAATGTTTAACGTTATTTTCATATGATTTTATTTCGAAAAGATCAATTTAATAACGTTCTTTAGAACAGTTAAATACATAAAGACGAACATCTAGAAACAGCTACGTGAAATGATAATGACTAGATTTAGACTTAAGCTAAAAGTTCAATTAGTTTACTATGACACGAGAAATGCATACGAACATTGTTATTTGAAGTTATTTTTGTTATTCTATGTAGGTATAAAGATTTTATAAGAATTTGTAAAAGACAACGTAAGAGTAAAGTAGGTAGGTAAATATTGTTATATATATATATATATAGTGGAAATGCGAATTTCACTACATAGTGAAAAACGCTTAAATAGCAATAAAGTTCTGTATTTATAAAATGGGATATATAAACCTAGTTTGACACCGTTATGGTAAATATGACATATTGCTATATGCATCTTATAATCGCAATATATTTAAATACGTTGTTGGAAACATTTGCAAATAAACGCGTACATTTTACACTTCTTTCCAAAAAAGGAGTGTACTTAGTGTTTTCAGGGTCCATGAATTTGGTTGAGAGGGAGGGATCGTTATGGTTAGATATAATAGGTAAATATTATCTTTATATTCAACCGAGTAACAATGGCTATATATTTTTTCAAAGGCAGCCAAATTTGTTTGTCAATATTTAGTTATACACAAATACATGTAGTTACAGAAATTCAAATTAAACAAAAAAATATTGTAAATTATCATGCTATTTTAATTTTTTTTGATAAATACAGTTGGTACCCATTTTTATACCTTATATTTGCCGTCATCCAAAGTGTTTCCAACAACTAATTCCAACAATTCACACGAACACCATAAACTATTTATCTCTACTCTAAAATTTGTGCGTATCAATCTAGCATTATATTAACTCCACACGTCTCACGAAACTATAAAACTATAGGGATTCAAAACACCGACGAAACCTTAAGATGAACGTGAATTTGGAAGATTTACTCTAGAAATAATTGATTACATGAATAAACTTTATTTTTTTGTAGAGGTTTTACTCTTTTTAAATACGGAAAACAAAAATTACCATCGTACTTAAAAATATTAATCTCGTAATTTTTTGTCGAAATGTCCTTGAAGAAACTCATATTTCTTTGAACTGCATGCATTACTAAATTTTATTTTCTCTTTTTTTTGTTTACCATCTAAATTCACGTTCCGGATAGCATACTTTATACTTAGATTACCATATAAATATAATCTTTAAAATTTTAATATTTATTGCTGTCTCTGTCGCACAGAGCAAGAAGAGCTCGATTTGTCTCACTTACGTTACCTAATTGTACTCGAAGGTTCATGCAATGGGTAACTAGACTTTGGTTACTTAAATGGCGATTTACTATATTTTCGTATCCCTACAAGGTCCCCTCTTCTCAATTCACGGCAAATTTATAAATATTTAACATTGTTGTGTAGGACTTTGAACAAAAAGCGAAATTTATAACCAAAATTAGCTCAAGCTTTTTTGCGCAATCGTTTTCTTATGAAGGTCAAATAAATGTAAGTATATTTTGTATGAAAACAAATCAGAATCTTTGATATCAAATTTCCGCGTAGGCCACGCTTCGTTTTTTTATAATTTTGTTTCGATGATTTTATAAGTTGAGCTAACTTGGGACCAAAATGTTTTCCCATACAACAATGTTGTTAGTATTTTACATATTAATAAATAATATGTATGTAAGTGCCTTTATTAATGAAAATAAGCGGGTAAGCTACGAACCTAACCTCTCCGGGGCAGTGCTTACGTGGACGACGACAAGTCCCTTGTTGAGGTATGGAACTTAGGTGTTCTTTCAACACAAAACGTAGCTGTTCCACCATTTAAAAACCTAACTATTTTTATTATAAATTACCACGGGTATTTATCGCGTTTATTTACCTGTGTTTTTCCGACGTTTCAACAGGTCTTTATAACTATTTTAAGCCAAAAACTTAGTTTTAAAACAAAAGAAATTAGTGTTATATATTTTACAAAATTGTTATCATCAGAGCAAGGTGCAGTTCTAAACAATTTGTGTTTTTGATATTTTTCATTCATCATTCCATTGGTCTCTCATTCGTTTTCGAAATCGAATTTACATCTTTTTCGCTGCGCCAATAACCCATTGTTGAGGGTTTCGTTTTGGTTTATAGTTGTTACCTTGCTGTTCTATGTTAATATTAACAGTTCTCATGCATGGTTTTGTTTACAACAAAATATCTATGATTCGAAATAAGAATATAGGTTTCGTAGCTAGTCCGCTTAAATTCATAACGAATTATTCTACAATAGATTTTTTAGTAGTAAAATACGGTATTTTTATTTAAACACATATAAAGCTAACATCAAAACTTTTAAATAAAACGACACCAAACAAGCTAAATATTACATTATTATTGCTTTTATATGGTTCATATTTCGGAAGACTATGTCTAAGTTTAGTATCGGATTTATACTGGTTCACTAAATATCACTTACATAATTTACTCTATATATTTAAGAAAAAAGTAAATAAAATATATGTATATCTATATAAATCGTATAACATAAATAATAAGTAAAAATTTGTACTATTTTCCTATTTTTTGTTCTTAAAATAAATCATCGGGAACAGATATAGACAGATATAATATATAACAGATCTCTCTATAGCCTGTCTGTTATATATTACATAATATCAGATATAATAGGTAGGCACAAATATAGGATGGTGGGTGAACACTAATTCTAATATAGCTAAAATATTATTGGGCGCTGAAAAACTTGGGAGTAAAAGGTACATTGTCAAGTTCTAAAAGGACAAGGCATTTGGTTCATCTGCAAGCAATAATTGGTCATTTCATAAACTAGCGGTCAGCCCCGGCTTCGAATAGGTCACCTATGTTCATCAGGGATAATGTAGGATTCTAATGGCGAAAGAATTTTAATTTGAAATCAGTGCAGTAGTTTCGGAGCCTATTCAATTCAAACAAACAAATATTTCCTCTTTATAACAATAGTGTAGATATAGATGAAGTCAATTAAAGATGTCATCTATGTGACGCAGCACCAGAATTGCTATACAGCGCGGCTTGGGGACGCTTCCGACTGGTATTGACATGAATCAGTTGAACTACCTCTATATTGTTTGCAACCATCTGCAGTTAGATTGGAAATACTAGTTTTAATTTGTTTCTTGAAAAAAATTAAAACTAGTAAGAAATTTACATGTATAAGATTTATATTAGCATTTTTCTTTGTAAATCAAGACTTGTATAAACTTTATAAATCTCTCATATAGTATAGACTAATTATTGCTTGCGATTGTATTTGGAAACAAAGAATTGTCACTAGAAATGGATGGATAGGGTAGTACTACTCATTATATTAAGTACTACTTTGCAGCATACTAATATGCCTTTGTAACTAAACTATATAACATAATTACATGCTAATAAATAATGGGAATAGTAGACAAAGGGACCTCTATGAGGGATAGACTTGGTGTTTATATGGCAAGGGTTTTTCTAAATGCAGAGGAATTATAACAAATAACTTCAAACTTGAAGCTAAATTTGTAAATTTTGGAGTTTCTGTTTTACTTATTTCTATTAAAAATAATGTAGGAATAAAATAAATGTGATCATAATCTAATTTGAAAGTAATAGGTATATTTACCGAACATATTGAGGTAGAAATAGGAAGTTAGGATGTCATATCACACGAAATTCAGGTAAAATCTCTCTTCTTCGATGATAAGGGGTTTTTTAACAATTTCATCGGCTTATAGGCCACTTTCCGAATAGGCGCTCTAAACAGCAATCTTGGTATCATCATACATTGTCTGGTCCAAATCCAATAGGCATCAATAACAAATCATTCCAGTACTTTCCAATACCATCATCGAATCATTTCGAATCATTCAGGAGACAAAGCACCCTCCAACAGACATTGTCTGGGTTAACAAACCAAAGAGGTTGTCATACACCCTACACCTTCCAAGGTGTAAAAAGGTAGGATCGAAGAGGCCTTACTGTGTTAAGGGGCGGAGTGGTGCCGCCGCCTGCGTCTGAAGACCAGTGCGAATATGCTGCGCAGTCGCCGCCAGCGTCGCCGTCCGCCGCCTGTGGGGACGCCTGTTGTACCCATTAGTGATGACTGGAAAATAAAAGAAACAGATATTTGAATGCTTTATTGCATCTTGAAACACAAGATAGGTTGTTAAAAATATATTAGTTTCAATTATGTCTACTAAGATGAACATGCAAATGTAAAATTAATTGTGTTTTAACTATAAATTATACTGTAATTTTTTCTAAAATAGTATTAACAGTAACTGGAGCAATAGTAAAATAAGGTAATGTAAAAAAATCCCTCATTATCATTAATTTTGTAATAGCATTTGTTAATAAAAACTTGGTTTATACGTTTTAAATTTTGATCGACAAATCCAAGAATTATTCCTCTGCTGTGTTATATTGACTGGGGATTGAAATCCATGAATACATTAAAGTATCCACACACAGAAGCCGGAGGCGCAGCGGAGGCGAAGGCGTGCTGGTTTTGCCTATGGCACCGCGCCGCCACGGCCTGCGGTGTGTGTAGGCTTTCATATGATTCAATATAAATAGTATATAACTCGCACGCCTTCGCCTCCGCTCCGCCTCCGGCTTCAGTGTGTACGTACATGCAAAAATTATGATTTCTTCTCCAATATTTCCAATGTACCTGTCTTTGCCTGTCCAGCCTCCTAATCTCCCGAATCAACGCGTGGAATGCATCATCAACGAAGTGCCTGAGCGCCGCCGACGTCTCGAAGAACGGACAGCCAAGCTGTGTTGCCAGCTCTTTGCCTTCATCAGTACTCACCTACAATAATGATGAAGTCTATTTTATATTTTGAAATTTATGTGTATATTAATACCAGCAGCGCCCCGCGGTTTCATCCGCGTAATTCCCGTTCCCGTGGGGATTCCGGGATAAAATTATTGCGTGAAAGAGTAACAAACATCCATACTTACAAACTTTCGCGTTTATAATAATAATAGGATTTGTTGATATGTTTATTAATTAAAATTTTAATCAAAATTGTAACGCTGTGGTTTACATTAATAAAAAAATAAATAAAAAAAACCCAAGTGCGAATCGACTCGCGTATGCCTACTAAATGTATCTTTATTTTGTTAAATAAATTTTGTATTTTTGTATTTTTTGACTCGCTCATGAAGCGTTCCATACAATCTATACATACAGCAAAAAATAACGTCTATTGTATGGGATCCGCTTATGCCCTTACAATCAAGTCTTTATATGTTTATTAGAAACATGCTTATCTGCGAAGTATCCTTATAAGGTATATTAATAAAGTGAATTGAATTGAATCCTATCCTTATCCTTACTAATATTATGAACGCGAAAGTTTGTATTGATGTTTTCACGCAATAACTACCGAACGGCTTTGGCTGAAATTTTGCATAGACATAGTAGCCCTGGAAAAAAACATAGGCTACTTATCATCATATACAAAGTTCCCATGGCATAGAAATAGCCTTGAGACGTTTCCTTAGAAACGTCGCGTGTGAAGCCGGGGGCAGATACAGATACATAATTAATATAGTTAGTAATAAAACGCAACAAAACCTTTTTAACATCTTGACTGCTGATTTGTGTCTGACGCTTAGGGAGAACTGTAAGTCAGTCATGAAGTATGAATAAATAAATAAGTTAACATAAAAAATGAGCTTACTTGTCTGAACCTAGGTGCAAGATCCAGTTTGTTTCCCACCAAGACTATGGGCAAGGTCTCCAAGGGTCTAGCCTGGGCCAGGAGCCTCCTGTACTCAGCAGCACCTCGGAACGACCTGCGATCGGTGACCGAGTAACAGAGAACAAAGCCTTCTCCGCACCTCATGTACTGCTCTCGCATTGCGGTGAACTCTACCTGTGGATTGACACAATACAAAGGTTTTTAAACTTACACAATCAGAACACATTATTATAAATATTCATGGGTGTTCCTACATAGGGCATATAAATGCATGGGCGCTGAAAGTGTTAAAGAACCCAGATGGTTAATCGACAAGTAAACAAGTTTGCAATAGCCAAGCATATACTAGACTTAAGACCTAAACACTGGATTGAACTCCACTATAACCTGTGCTATAACTAAATAAACTGCGAGTTATTTGTAATGAAAGGCTTAACTACAAGATAATGGTTTGGTTAATGGGAGATTGTTTAAATGTATATTATGATAAAAAAATGTTTCTAGAAAAGTTCTTTAGGAAACTCTGTATTGAATATCAAATGTTCATTAGATTTATTGGTGACATCTTAGTCTTATTCTACATTAATATAATTTAGCATGAAAAGCATACTCCAATCATACATTACATAATGCTTATTTAAGCCATGGAGAACAAAGCTTGATGATGAAAGAAATGTTTATTGTAATTTATATAATACTAGCGACCCACCTTCTTCGCACGTTTTTATTATACATATAAACCTTCCTCTTGAATCGGTTTACTCTTATCTATTAAAAAACTGCATCAAAATCTGTGGTTTTAATGATTTAAGCATACAAAGGGACATAGGAACATAGGGACAGAGAAAGGGACTTTGTTTTATACTATGTAGTGATTGTACCTGTCCAGCTGTATCCAATATATCCAAGAGTGCGGGCTCCCCATCTATCACAGCTTGCTGCTGGTATGAGTCCTCTGTAAATGAAATTAAAGTCTGCATTTCAAATGAGTTAAGCCATATTTTAGTGCTACAAGGATCATATAACCGAAAATTCAAAAACATTTCTAGAGCATAACTATCTTTCTTTGTGGTGTTTATTGTTTACTGCAACTATTTTTATCCAATCCATATGGAAGTTATCAATTGTACAATAATGAACGGATTTCAGGGTCAATGCTAATAAACTGTGTCGTACATTGTCCAATGTTTATTTACATCGTAGTACGTTACTATCATAATGTAGAGTATGTACCAATAGTAGGATCATGGTAGTCTAGGAAGCTGTGGCTGACGAATTGCAGAGTGACGGCGGACTTGCCGACGCCTCCGTCGCCAAGAACCACGACCTTGTAGACGCGGAGGCCGCGCGAAGTGCCCGCAGCCTCGCCCGCCATGCCGCCGCATGCCTGGCGCGCGGGGCTCGCCACGGAGCCGCGCCCGCGACCCCCTTCACTCGCCCGCACCCATCGCCCGCCGCACAGACCCCCACCCAGCACTAACACCACCTTGGATGATTGCGAGAATCGGATATTAACACCTTTTATTCACAACACACATTTTTGCCTGGTTTTTTGGCTAAATTTCATTATATTGGAAAATTCGACAGCTGATTCGAGACTATTGACATTTTTTGATAGGTTTCTTTCATTTCTTTGTGTTGGTACTCTTCAATGTCAAATCGATGATGTAGTGACCATGAATGAAGTAGAAACTGGTAGGACATTTTTCTCTCTGCATAAAAAACTTAGAAACATAAAGAAAAATAATTAAATACTATTAAAAACTAATAATTTAAGAATAAATAAATTAATATCTGAAAATTCTAAATGTTTTACCTAAAAAATCTCCATTTTTTGGTTTTTAAACTTTAGTTTAGTTCATTCAATTGGTTTTATTTGGTTTTCATAACTGACATTCACATTCACATTTACGCCTACTTCCTTCACTGTTGTTTGACTGTTGTGACAACAGTCAAACAACAGTGAAGGAAGTAGGACAACAGTGTTGTCCCAGATTTAATATCAAAGTACACTGTTGTTTTGTTTAGTTTATTTAGTGCAGCTTGTTTTTTTACGAAAAACCTAAAAACCCTTTTGAAATGGCTCACATACAGTTTGTAGATGAATTGGTGCGTGAATACTTAATGTACAGAGGATTCACATCCACCGTCAAAGCGTTTGATAGCGATTTAAAGGCAGATAAAGACAAAGGTTTCAGGGTGGATAAAATTGTGGAGCAAATCGTGCATTACATTAATATTTCGGATCTGAACGGGCTTAAAGAGTATTGGTCTCATCTCGACTGTTTAGTTTTCTCAAAGTTGGAAGTCCATGTCCAGCCAGGTGAGCAGAAAATGCAAAATATAAACCTTCCTCAAACTAGGAAGTAGAACATGAGAAACTAGTAGACTGGAACCCGTACCCATTATCTCTGTCATCTCCTGTATATTAACTTCAATATTTCCCTTCACAGCCATGCGTAAACTCGAATACAGCCTGTACAAGCTGTATTTGGTAACGGCATCCCAAAGCACTGGTGGGGTACGCAATGACAAAGTAGCTGAATTCCTGTCTAAGATGCTGCCTGAGCTACAGGGGCAGAGCGAGTGGAGGGACTGGTTCAGTAAGTACTTAACCCAAATCAAACTACTTATCTGAATATAAATAAGATGTTCAGCTGTATCAGTCTATAAAACTCTTGACAACTCAAATCCTCAGATTAGTCTATCATCTTTCAGTGCTTCCCTACGTCCAAAAACCGGAAGAGAACCCATCATTCAGCCTCTACTTCACGAGAGCCTGGCAGGATAGTGTGTTAGTCTCTCTTCACAACCTGCTAGCAACAGTGTTCCAGTGCATGCCTCAACCAACGCTGGTTAGCTATGAGAGTGAGGCTGCGCTCATCAAACGGCTGCAAGATAAACTTGCTGCTGTTACTGGGAAGGTAAAGTTCTTTTTTGTTTTAACTAATTTTCAATGCACATCACACATCAAAAACTTGCTAACTTGTTACAATTATTTAATTATGATAGTTCTTCTTCTTAGTTGTGCACTCTTGGAGGAGTGGTCGTGGTTATGGGGGGTCCTGATGAACGGCTGCTCGAGCAATGTTTCGCCATCATTCCCTATTGCTTAATTATGATAGTATGCTTAAGAATATTGTTATACATTGTCGTGAACTTTGTCTTGTCTTTTTTAAGAAATAAATTCTTTTAACTAAACTGATTAGATAGCACTTGGACCACAGCCGTACATCAAGATGAGAAGATTAAAGTATGAACAAGTATGAGACGGGTGGGCCTCATTGCAAGCATCTTACTTAGGTAGTTGTCTGCAAACAGCAACACGCTGTCTGTTTTTAACGTTTTCTGCCTCATTGGTTGCCTTGATGAAGGGATTCCAAGTAACTAGCTACGCACAATCTATCATCTTTCAGTACAGCTGTGGCTTGATTATTAGATAGGGAGTATTCCACGGTCATTTTTAACATTTTAGCTAAAAGAAGTATCTTATTTTGGCCCGTCACAACCGTTCCGCTCCTACCGTTCCTAAAGCCGCGTACAGATTGCTGTAACGTAACATGCAATGTATCACGCAATGAAAGAAATTGCCGTCCACACTGTCGCAATGTATCATGCAATGTAACAGAAATCACACAGTGTGGACGCCTCGCGCGCACGAACCGAGCACACTACGCGCACGAACAGAGCATTTCAACTCGTGCTCACCGCGATCCGCCATTTGTCGGTTTTTTCGCCGAACACAAAGGGGCGCGCAGTGTGCGCGGAGCGCCAGTGTGGACGGGTTGTTTACTCGAACGCGCGCGAACGTTAGAAGAATGGAAGAAAACACAGCTACAGTAGAGCCGTTTATGTCCCGTTTTTTTTTCACATGATTGATGATAATCATTGAAGCATCGACAGTCATCGTAGCCAGTAATAATTGTATATTAAATTCTCTCCGCGTGTTCTCGGCAGACTGAGCTATGTTCGCCGCGCGCATGCCGGAAAAGATGCGAACACCTACGTGCTCAGTTCGCGCGCGCGCTGCGTCCACACTTGTGAAATGCTCCTTTCATGTTAAATTGCATGTTACGTTACAGCAATCTGTACGCGGCTTTATACACTAAAGAATCTGAAAAAAGAATCTGAGAAATTGAGAGATATTAATTACGTGTTCGAATTTGAAGATAAAGCAAAGACGATGACCGTCATCGGCTGATCTTCGTCTTCGTTTTCCTCTTTGCTTTATCTTCAAATTCGAACACGTAATTAATATCTCTCAAATGAAGCACAACGAAGTTAAAGAAATATATTTTTATGTTTATGTAAGTTTATCATGCATGGTAGGTATTGTATAAATAATAATGCTGGACAATCCACACAGCACTATCTAGCCCCAAATAAAGCTACTCAAAGCTTGTGTTATAGGTACTAGATACTGATATATTTAATACATTATATACATAGATGGATATTTTTTTATGTTACATAAAAAACACACAGACCAATGGAAAAAAATCTGCAGATCGTACACAATTGTTTTCCAAGGCGGGAATCGAACCCGCAACCTATTGCGTCGCAGGCGGACTCTCGCCCGCTGCGCCACTGAGGTGTCATAACTTTCTTTCTATGATTCTGTACTTATTGTATTTGTGTTATTGTGGTACAATAATAAGTTTTAAAAAAATATCTGAGCGTCTCTCAGCGCATCAGCATTGCCATACAGCGTAGTCATGCAGCCAGTGTCTTGGGGACGCTTCCGACTGGTATTGACATGGATCAATTGAGCGACCTTTAGACTGTTTGCAACCTCTCGTCTTGTCTCCCGTCAGCTCAATGGTTTCAATTGCATGTACTAGTTTTAATTTTCTATATATTCCTTGATTGTAATTTTCGTTGTTAATAATAAAGTTATCTATCTATATGACTATGTTATTTTCCAGTCGCAGCCTCAAGAGAAGACTTCCCCAATAGGCCACCAGTCACGCCTCTCACAATACTCAGAACGACTGAGCGGTCCCCTGCCGTTAGTTGACGACTTCTGCGCAGTGCCCTCTGAACAACTCGACAATGGAGTGAGAGAGGCCAAGGGCCTCCGAGGCCTTCTCCGGCAGATGGGTGGTAGCCCTGTCATGGGTCGAAAAGGCTCCAGATCTCATAGTCAGAATTGATATGATAGGGGTTGATTGGTAGGATAATTGTAAATAGGTGCTGTAATTAGTCGTTTTGTTATTTTACTTATCGTCAGTAAAGTAAATATTAAAACTAGGATAGAGTATTTAAATAATGCAGTAGTAGAGATATTTTAATTAATTTGATTCGTCTCCGTAACGGAAACGTCAAATTTGAATCATTTCCGTCAGATCTTTAGAACGCTATTTTGATTTCATATCCAAACTAAGGAACTAAGGATTCATATTCAAATGGCAAAAAATTTCATTCGAATTCGATTCCATTTCCGTCAGATCTTTAGAACGCTATTTTGATTTCATATCCACACTAAGGAACTAAGGATCCAAATTCAAATGGCAAAAGTTATCGAATACGCTCTTTTAGAATAGCACTCATAGTCAAGTTTCCGATATCGAATCCGAAGTGTTTCCAGATGAATTAAAATACCCCTCCTGGAGATAAATTTTTTGGCAACAGACTTGAAAAAAAAGGAGGAGGTTTTAAATTCAAGGGTAGGTATATTTTATGCACCAGCATTCAAATAAAATACCTAATCATCAAATCAGTTCACCTAGAAAAAAAAATACTCAACATTTTTTCTAAGTGAAGCGATTTTATTTGTTTTTTTCGGTCGGTTTTTTGTAATTACTACATCACCTTTTTACTTGGTGAACCGATTTTGTTGATAATTTTTATGATTGCCTACTGGTGCTTTTTGTGTGTCCCATATTGATCAACATCTGACCAGAAGTTATTGAGTTATTCATAATAACGCTTGAAATGTCAGTTGGGTCTTAGTTGTTTGTAAGACCATCAAAATATTAGATAGGTACTTTCGTAAAATAAAACATATTTTTTATTGTTACCATGTTGTTTGTAGATATTGTTTATTTTCTTTCTGAGATTTCATCCCTACGTTTGTAAATCCATGCCTGTCTGCATATAAAAATAATAAATGAAATGATATATAATTAATGAATATTACCTACACTTTAATAATGTTAAGTATACATGTATTGTAGCTATGTACTAATTTCTAAAACAAGAAGTCATCGCAAAGATTCTTTTATATTCATTAGGCTGTTAGAATATTTGTTTTTAAGTTACCTATCTGAAATTTAAACTATGTAAGATCCTATTAAAAGTGGTTAGTAGTATTTATATTCTCTTTGAGGAGGTAGTCATAATACCACAAGCAGCTGATATTATGTTTGTGGGTTATACACACAGAAATATAAATAAATATTTTGAATACCTAGGGGAGTTACAATTTTTTTCCCAATGGAAAAAAATTGTAAGATTTGTATTGTAAGAGACAAATGAACAAACTAATATTCGCCTCACCTCAATAGGTGAGGCGAATATTAGTTTGTTCATTTGTCTCTTATTATCATATATTGTCATCTTGAAAGGCCGTCACATCAAACAAATCAAAAAAAAATCACCACAGATATAGAAGTACTAGTTACAAGTTTTTCACCAGACAGAGCCATAATCAAGAAGTCGAGTTATTTTTTTCTGTAAACCAAAAATTACGCGTTCCATTTAATATTTAATCTACAAAATTAAAAGCAATTTTATTACATAATTTAGTTTCCTAAAATTATCTGTTTCTAAAATAAGAGAAATAAATTAAAAAGGAATCATGTCGCATGCATTTATGGCTGATGCTATGCAAAAGTCCCAATATCGAAATCAAGTTTGGTACACGACCTACCTCATGAAGATATTGGAAGACGCGAAAGAGAAGAGAGTTCGAAATGTCGATAAATCTATTCAACGTGCCGATACCTTGCAGAAGGTAATTGAGTTATTACCTAACTTGAAGGTCTACTAGTATCTGTCCGCGGCTTCATTCGGTATTTCTATGGAAACGGTCGTGGCGTAGGAATTGACTTCGATTGTTCATCGGTGGTTCACCATCGCTGAGATACGAGAGTTTTCCATAAACTACTTCCACGGGTTCTTTACTCCATCGACCGAGACAAAATGTTCTCTACGACCGATTGCAGAGGGGTGTGGCCCCGTTACCTAATCACAGCTGCTAACCCTGTCCTGATTCGCTTACGTACTACGTATACCGACCCCGTCGAATGCGGGGTGGTAGAATTAGCCACTTAATGGGCTTCCGCCCATTAAGTGGATTCGTTCAGTTAAAGGCGAAACCTCAATTCCATCTTTAACACCTGCCAACATCTCGCCATATCTCGCGAAGAACCGACAACCGTTGGGGTAGGTAAAGTGTTCTTGAGTGGAGACCGCGACTTGGCAAACGTTCCGGCCAGGTGGGATGACGATCTGCGAAGACTGCTGGCAGATGCTGGATGCGGGAAGCTGAAGACGGCGCTATGGCGCTCATTAGTGGAGGCGTATGATGATGATGATCTGTCACAGTCCAAGTAGAGGTTTTCGCTCAAGTGATGGCCCTTGTCCGTGTGCCCACCTAACTTTACCGGTGGTGTTGGTGTTTTGGCCATCTGAGGTCAACTGTTGACCCCATTGAAAATACTACCTATTGAAAATGATAGTGTTGACCGTCAACACCATCATTTTCAATAAGAAAAAACATACTTTCCTACTTCTACGTGATTGGCATTAATTGTAGGTATATAGATGCCTTGGTACCTACCTAATCTTTCGCACCTGCCGTGATTATTTATTGCATTGAAAATTACCTACAGCCCATTATTAGTCCATCCCTGGACATGGGCTGGGTCCCTATTTACCTGTTGACATCTAGACTTCGTAAGATACGATGTTCGTGGCATAATTTAGTAGATGAGTTAGCGGAGATTGCATTTATCCATATCAACATACCTTTCTATGTGGTATGTGAAAGATCGAATAGGTACCTACCTACTTTTAGGTACATAATTACCCATCGGCAGATCCTATCCGCGCCAGCAGCGAAGCCTATTCCCGTGCCACTGAGGGAAATAATTAAAAAAGAAGACGATAGCATGATGATGGAAGTCGAGCCCGAGATCCTCGACATCTTCTACAAAAGCACGGAGAAAGGAGGTGATGAGCGGTACCTGAAGGCGAGGAACCGGAAAGCTCCGGATGATAAGTAAGGATTCGCAACCTTGGGTCTAGGTACCTATCTACTTCTTGAGTTTAAACACATAGGTTAAATTTATTTATTTTGCTTAGGTACAGGTCACAAATAAATAAACCCCTAAGCAAAACTAGCACAGTAGATATAGGTTTTAATAAAATAAATAGGTAATAAAAAAATAAATAATTGAATTTCTAAAACCATATAGTCGATATTTGTAAAAAGTCTTTCAGAAATCTGGGTTTTATACTGCGTCAATCTGGCGACTTTCACAACATCGGCTCCATTAAGGTACTGTATAATGCGCTAGTTAGGAGAAGGTTGGAGAGTGGAGCCATGATATGGAGCCCTCATGAAAAAAAGTATATAAGTATGGTGGAAAAAATGCAGAATAAGTAGGTACTTAAGGTTTCTTTATTTAAAGTTATATGGGGTGTACCCATTTTTCCCACTAATGTATCCCACTTTATTCGTTATAGGTATGGTGGGATATTTTAAACTTGAAATAAGAAGGGAAATGATGTTAGTAACCTATATTTTTAGTGTGATTAGAGGCTTGATACACAACCCTCGGGTTTTAATGAACATAGGACTGCATGTAGTACCTAGTAATGTAAACGTGCGCCGAAGACATAAGGTACTTGCAATTCCGCAGGCAAGAACGAATCTCCTGAGCAAGTCCCCGTTCACACGGGCACTTCGCGCTATAAACGACGTGTGTGCACATGAGGATGTTGATTTATTTTATACGTCCTTGCCAACCTTGCCAAAATGAATTTGAACTCATTCATTTTCGGCTATAGAAGATTATTTAGTAGCTAAATTTACTAATAAAGTGAATTTACTCATTTATAAAGGATTAAAAAAAACTATGTTTTCTATTTAAAAGACATGATTTACTTAAATTTTAGAAATCTATTAAATACTATTTGAGTGACGACTGTTTGAGAACTTCGATCTTTATCGGCAATACCTACTTACTCGGTACGAGGTATTTGTCTCTGTCACAAGTCAGCATTGGTTTGGTGCTAAGACCAAGTAGGTACCTTACGTTCCGTAAGGTAGACGGAGCATATGGTCACTGTCATCCTATATGGCGATGTAGCCGATTTGATATTGTTTTGGTTTTGTTTGATACCGTACGGTGACACGTGAATGTCAGATTGAGAAAATGAAAATTTGTGTTTATGTTTTAGTTGTAATTTTGTGTTTTATATATAATATTTAATCGAGAACTTAGTATATAATGACTTGTGTAGCTGTGGGTTGTAAAAGCCGTTTGGGATCTTTATGTGAAGATAAACGCAAGATATCTTTTCATCGGTAAGTCTATAATCGTGATAGACGCGGATATTACGCGGATATTACATGTATTTTCTTTGCAATATGTTGAATAGTTTTTTGTACATAGAATATAATAACTGTTTTACTACGTTATTTACAGCTCATTAGCAGTATAATTCTATAATTCACTAATATTTAAGTACAATACGAAAAACTGACATCTGATGTACCATTTTGATGCCACCTAGTGAAGTACTGGTAGTGGTCGATAATTTATTGTCGATGAATGTCTAATACTGGTTGACAAAATGATGATTCAAAAGTAAATTGTCGTAGTTTGAGAATTATACCTACCTACCGAGATAGTGCTACGGTACCTACATGGACCGACTAAGTTGGAGTTAGAAATCAAAACTTGATTATGGTGTCGCTAGTAAGATCTAGGAGACTAAAGATTGCAATGTAGCTAGAAGTTCACAACTTATTCTTATCTTTCACTTCTAGATATACAAAATATCCAATAACAAAAGAAAAATGGAAACAAAACTTGAGAAGACATGTCTGGGAGCCATCATAGAATTCTCGTTGGTGTTTTTTACATTTCCATGTTTCGTGCCACAGAATTGGATATCAAAGGACTTACAAAAAAACTTTGAAAATAAAGGTTAAATGATAGCATCCAAGTGGTATCTAAGCAGGTATAAGTGGTATATTTCAGTTAAGTATAGTAGTATACGACGTGAAAATACTTTTATTAGCTTGGTTTTGTCACCTTTTAATTACTGTTGTGCAGTGTATGGCCCTAGGCTATGGAATAAAACTGAAACTGCTATTCAAAGAGTTCAAAACGCCTGTATGAGGTTCTGTTATGATTTCCCAAAAAGATCTCATGTAACACCTTTTCTAGTAAAAAACAACATACTGAATATGAAACTAAGAAGAGAGCTTCACATCGCATGTACCACTCACCGAGTTATTTGGAACAAGAAACCTTGAGTATTTATATGAAAAGCTTGTTTGGATTAAAGATATACAGTCTGCTAACACGCGTTCTAAATCACTTAATAAGCTGGTTGTATATAAGCACAAAACTGAGGGGTTTAAAGGAAGTTTCAAATACAGTGCATCGAAAATTTGGAACAATTTACCACCACCGCTTCACCAAAAAATATGTACAACAACTTTTAAAAAAAAGTATAAGCAACTACTTCTTCTAAGACAACTAAATTCATTTAACAAACGCGCCTCCTAGAAATCCTACGTTGAATACTTAGGTGTTTTCTATGTATATAGTGAGGATTATTTGTATAAAATACTAATTAATTATGTATATAAATCATCTAGTACCTACCCATAACACAAGCTCTGCTTAGCTTTGGGCTAGGCTGTGTGGATTGTCCAGCATTACTTATTTATTAATATTAATATATATATTAACTAATAAATATATATATAATATATTATATTAATTATCTATACCTACACATGAGCAAACTTAACCTGGCGCATTAAGATCTCACGCCCGTGTGTTCTCGGGTTGCCCAGACCCTTACGAGACTGGTGCCTCAGGAGAACACACACTATTTTTGTGATACATACAAATTTATTATATGATGTAACAAGCTAAGAACCCGCAAAAAAAAAAAAAAATTACTTCTATCTTGCCGACGAATACCAGTCGCGCGTAGGGGTAAACTGAAAACCAGCGCCGAGCATGCTTAATTAGCTTGCCGGCATTACGCTGAGCTTACCCCTATTGCCTGAAAAAATGTGAACCTGTATAATATTGATGTAGATGTGTAGATCTATGTAATATAGGATACATACCTAGTTATTAAGTTATTTTGTATACCTATGCATGCAGGTTAGTTAGGTTTAGTTAGTCAAGTTATTATCTAAGGCTTTCAGGCAATAAATGATTTTTTACTTTACTTTTTTTTACTTACTTTAAAAATAATTTCGTTTATGTTAATGTAACTAAGTACCTACCTAAGTTTTCTCACTGCTCATATCCTAAATAACGACGGCAAACAACCATCACCGCTTAACCCCATTTTAAATAAAAACATAATTTTATTATCAAGAAGATTTATCAAGTTTATGTAAGTTTTAACAAAATAACCTTAGTAGGTCTTTATTTATATACCTACAGGGTCAGGTACCGGTTAAGTCGATCTAGATCCTTGAGGGGGTTGTAGTTTCAATCATTACCAGCTGATTGATTTAATCATTATTGACTCACATACTCCAAACTTAATATAAAACCCCACAAACACCAAAAAAATATAGATGATTAATGAATATTGGTATATCTTTTCAAGTAAAATTACAGCTTGCGGATTTTAAACATAACTGAATTTATTATACTCTTTTATAATAATAATATATAATAATGCTGGACAATCCACAAAGCACCATCTAGCCCCAAAGTAAGCTACTCAAAGCTCGTGGTATGGGTACTAGATAACTGATTTATTAAATACATTATTATGCATAGACATACATTTTTTATAGTACATTTATACCCAGACCAACGGAACATAGGTATATCTGCAGATCGTTCACAAATTTGTTCTGAGGGGTTTGATTCCCGAACCCGTAACCTCCTGCGTTGCAGGCGCACCTTTGCCCACCGCGCTACATCGGTCGTCATGATCAACATACAATGCAGCGGTTACAACAAACCTGCTTACTGAAATCATAATTTAATCGATAAGTACAGAATTTCACATCACTATTCTCACATTTCAGTAGAATGTCAGACAAGAATCAGATTGACCACATACGTATTTGAATGTAACTGAAACTGAACTGAAAAATTATATCTATCTTTTTTTTTCATATGGCATACTCCCAAAGAGCAAGAAGTCAAAACAGTGTCAAATGTTCGTTTTTTTAATGTTACATCTAGTTACTATAATATAATCTTTGGTTTGGTGTTTGTGACGCTATCTCTGTCTTGACCACAGTTGGGTACAAAAGTGTTCGTTGTGTTTTCGTTCGTTTTTATCATGGTTTTTATAAATAAAAAAAAAGTTAGAGGATAAATATTGAGATATGATACAATTTAAAGATTTAAAAAAACAAACACTGATTATATACTATGCCATTATTATTATTAATCAGTACTTTCTCTCTGTATTAGATATTTTCTGCTCATATATTTGTGTGTACGAATACATCCGACAGAGAACCAAAGTTATCGACATAGCTCAAAGAATTAGCAAGCTGAAGTGGCAATGGGCCGGCCATATCTCGCGAAGAACCGACAACCGTTGGGGTAAACGTGTTCTTGAGTGGAGACCGCGACTCGGTAAACGTAGCGTAGGACGCCCTCCGGCCAGATGGGATGACGATCTGCGAAAGACTGCTGGCAGATGCTGGATGCGTCAAGCTGAAGACAGGGCGCTATGGCGCTCATTGGGGGAGGCCTATGTCCAGCAGTGGACTAATATAGGTTGATGATGATGATGATATTTGTTTATCTGGCATTAAAAGTTTTCTTCGCGACTGTGCATGCGGAAAAGTTCGCAGAGCCATAGAATAGATAAAAACAGAGTAGAAGGGAAACTTTGCTTTTTTTTTTAAATAGGTTAGTTAGGTTAGGTTAGTTAGGTTAGGTAAGTTAGGTTAGGTTGGTTAGGTTAGTTAGGTTAGTTAGGTTAGGTTAGTAAGGTTAGGTTTGTTAGGTTAGGTTAGTTACATAAGGTTAGGTTAGTTAGGTTAGGTTAGTTAGGTTAGGTTAGTTAGGTTAGGTTAGTTAGGTTAGGTTAGTTGGGTTAGGTTAGTTAGGTTAGGTTAGTTAAGTTAGGTTTGTTTTTATAATTGACAACTATGTACTAGGTATTATAATTTATTGTAATTATAGTCGAATTATTAGTAACTATAGTTAAATCTTTGTTGCACTTTAGCTATTACATATATTTCTATGTAACTACCTCTTACCGGTTTTTACCTTAAAAGTATTACTTTTGTAAGAGTTGGTCTTTTAAATAAAAAACATAATATAACATACCGCTACGCTACTCTACGCTACGCTATACGCTACGCTACGCTATATGCAACGCTACGCTATATGCTACGCTACACTACGCCATGCTACGCCATGCTACGCCACGCCACGCTATACGCTACGCCACATGATAAAACAAAATATGTAGCGTAGCATGGCGTAGCGTATACGCTACGCTATACGCTACGCTATACGCTACGCTATACGCTACGCTATACGCTACTCTATACGCTACGCTATACGCTACGCTATACGCTACGCTATACGCTACGCTATACGCTACGCTATACGCTACGCTATACGCTACGCTATACGCTACGCTATACGCTACGCTATACGCTACGCTATACGCTACGCTATACGCTACGCTATACGCTACGCTATACGCTACGCTATACGCTACGCTATACGCTACGCTATACGCTACGCTATACGCTACGCTATACGCTACGCTATACGCTACGCTATACGCTACGCTACGCCATGCTACGCCACGACACGCTATACGCTACGCTATACGCTACGCCATACGCTACGCCATACGCTACGCCATACGCTACGCTATACGCTACGCTATACGCTACGCCATGCTACGCTAAATATTTTGTTTTATCATGTGGCGTAGCGTATAGCGTGGCGTGGCGTAGCATGGCGTAGTGTAGCGTAGCATATAGCGTAGCGTTGCATATAGCGTAGCGTAGCGTATAGCGTAGCGTATAGCGTAGAGTATAGCGTAGAAGCGTAGCGTAGTAAGGTTAGGTTAGTTAGGTTAGGTTAGTTAGGTTAGGTTAGTTAGGTTAGGTTAGTTGGGTTAGGTTAGTTAGGTTAGGTTAGTTAAGTTAGGTTTGTTTTTATAATTGACAACTATGTACTAGGTATTATAATTGTAATTATAGTCGAATTATTAGTAACTATAGTTAAATCTTTGTTGCACTTTAGCTATTACATATATTTCTATGTAACTACCTCTTACCGGTTTTTACCTTAAAAGTATTACTTCTGTAAGAGTTGGTCTTTTAAATAAAAAACATAACATAACATACCGCTATGCTACTCTACGCTACGCTATACGCTACGCTACGCTATATGCAACGCTACGCTATATGCTACGCTACACTACGCCATGCTACGCCACGCCACGCTATACGCTACGCCACATGATAAAACAAAATATTTAGCGTAGCATGGCGTAGCGTATAGCGTAGCGTATAGCGTAGCGTATGGCGTAGCGTATGGCGTAGCGTATAGCGTAGCGTATGGCGTAGCGTATGGCGTAGCGTATGGCGTAGCGTATGGCGTAGCGAATAGCGTAGCATATAGCGTAGCGTATAGCGTGTCGTGGCGTAATATGGCGTAGCGTAGCATGGCGTAGCGTAGCATGGTGTAGCGTATAGCGTAGAAGCGTAGCTTACAGCGTAGCGTAGCGTATAGCGTAGCGTATAGCGTAGCGTATAGCGTAGCGCATAGCGTAGCGCATAGCGTAGCGCATAGCGTAGCGCATAGCGTAGCGCATAGCGTAGCGCATAGCGTAGCGCATAGCGTAGCGCATGGCGTAGCGTATGGCGTAGCGTATGGCGTAGCGTATGGCGTAGCGTATGGCGTAGCGTATGGCGTAGCGTATGGCGTAGCGTATAGCGTAGCGTATAGCGTGTCGTGGCGTAGCATGGCGTAGCGTAGCGTATAGCGTAGCGTATAGCGTAGCGTATAGCGTAGCGTATAGCGTAGCGTATAGCGTAGCGTATAGCGTAGCGTATAGCGTAGCGTATAGCGTAGCGTATAGCGTAGCGTATAGCGTAGCGTATAGCGTAGCGTATAGCGTAGCGTATAGCGTAGCGTATAGCGTAGCGTATAGCGTAGCGTATAGCGTAGCGTATAGCGTAGCGTATAGAGTAGCGTATAGCGTAGCGTATAGCGTAGCGTATAGCGTAGCGTATAGCGTAGCGTATAGAGTAGCGTATAGCGTAGCGTATAGCGTAGCGTATAGCGTAGCGTAGAAGCGTAGCTTACAGCGTAGCGTAGCGTATAGCGTAGCGTATAGCGTAGCGTATAGCGTAGCGTATGGCGTAGCGTATGGCGTAGCGTATGGCGTAGCGTATGGCGTAGCGTATGGCGTAGCGTATGGCGTAGGGTATGGCGTAGCGTATGGCGTAGCGTATGGCGTAGCGTATGGCGTAGCGTATGGCGTAGCGTATGGCGTAGCGTATGGCGTAGCGTATGGCGTAGCGTATGGCGTAGCGTATGGCGTAGCGTAGCGGTATGTTATGTTATGTTTTTTATTTAAAAGACCAACTTTTACAAAAGTAAAACTTTTAAGGTAAAAAACCGGTAAGAGGTAGTTACATAGAAATATATGTAATAGCTAAAGTGCAACAAAGATTTAACTATAGTTACTAATAATTCGACTAAAATTACAATTATGTATACCTAGTACATAGCTGTTAATTATAAAAACAAACCTAACTTAACTAACCTAACCTAATTAACCTAACCTAACTAACCTTTTTTTTTTTTTTTTTACTAGCGCACGCATATCGCACTGCCACGGGGAGACAGTACGATTATGTGGGACTCCAACCCACTAAAACCCTCAGGGTGTTTCCGCCTCTGCCGCTTGTGGTGGGAGCATGGGAACGCTTTCGCTCTCTTCCACGAACCCACCGCGGCTGCCCGAGATCTGGCCCCTCACTGGGGGGTTAACACCCCCTTCACGACGCGCCAGAAACACATGACGCGCCGCGACTACCACAGGGACCTATACCGTCACAAGGACCGCGATTACTAAGCCCCCCCGCCACAGCAAAGCGGGTACCCTTCGGGGGGGGCGGGAACCCTTCGGGGGGGAACTAACCTAACCTTTTTTTTTTTTTTTTTTTTTTTTTAACGTGGGGAAATCCTTTATGGATATCTCCGGGTCCGGGGGGACTCGAAGATTATGTCGGACTCCTTATACCGACTAAAACCACCACGTGTGTTCTTCTCACACCTTGTGTCGGGGCCACGGGAACGCGCGAGCACTCTTCCGCAGCCCCAACGGCGTTGGCCCACAACTTGATGTGGGCCCCTCCTCGGTGCGATGGATGTATCTCATCACACTCTCTCAGTAGCGCACGAGAACACACGCGCGCGCCACCCCGGGGCATTATGTTGTCGGCAGCTGAGTCCCCCGACTCAGTTGCCAACGCCCCTGTTATGGGGGTTGGAGATGGGCATTGAAGAGCCGTCTCCTTCGCCCGACTCTCCGTCTGCGGATCGGGAGAGTTGAGAGAATCTCCCTCTCACGCTCCGCAGACTCCTTCCGTGACATTACAATATCGCAGAAGGACATGACCTCCTCCCAAGCCCTCTCGCTTTCCAGCATTGATTTGATCAATGCTGCAAGCGACAGGTCACTCCCCACGACTGCGACGAGGGCGCAGCGCTCATCAGTCCAGGCCGGGCACGCCTCGAGCGTATGACGAGCAGTATCCTCGTCACAGCCACAATGGTGGCACTCGGTGGTCGGTTCCTTTCCGGCTATACGACACAAGTACTTCCCGAAGCAGCCATGCCCGGTCAGTACCTGCACCAGTCGGAAGGAAAGCGACCCGTGTGCCCTGTCCAGCCAGTTCTCGAATACCGGCCGGACAGCCTCAACAGTCCAGAGGCCGGCTTGAGGGTTAGCCAGCCGCTCCTCCCATTTGTCTCTCAGGACCCGTCGAATGCGGAGCTTCCAAGCGGGCACCACACCCGGCGCAGGGGGCCATTCGCCTCGGACGCGGAGTGCCACACGCCACTTGTAAGTTGTCGCATAGCACTCCGCTTCCAGGTCCCATGGAGGGGATCCCGCCAGCAAGCAGGCCGCCTCAAAGGAGACGGTACGGTATCCACGAATAACCCCGACAGCCATCACTCTCTGCGCTCGTCTTAGGAGAGCGATAGTTTTTTCCGTCAGGGTTTCAGCCCAGATTGGCGCCCCGTAAAGGGCCATCGACCGTACCACTCCCAGATACAAGCGGCGGCTTGACGCCTTGGGTCCTCCGATGTTAGGCAACAGGCGCTTGAGTGCACCCGCGGCGCCCATCAAACGAGGGACAATGCGAGTAAAGTGCTCACGGAAGCTCCATCTGCTATCGAGGATGAGTCCAAGATATTTCATCTTGGAATCAACCTCGATGCTTACTTCTCCGATAGAGATAGTTGAACCCCTTGGAGGCGCCCGTCGGCGGCCATGAAAACATACAGCCTCCGTCTTGTTGAGCGCCACCCGGAGTCCCAATCGCTCTATCCTTCCAACGACGAGCGCCACCGACTCCGTAGCAAGACGTACAGCCTCTTTGAATGTCGCTCCCCGGGCAGTGACGAGCGTATCATCCGCATAGCAGATGACGCCAGCGCCCGGACTGAGAGACTGTCGGAGGACCCAGTCGTATCCTATGTTCCACAGGAGCGGTCCAAGGACTGAGCCCTGTGGAACGCCACACGACATTGCTCTCCTCTGCATCGCACCACCCCGGCCAGGATAAGAAACAAACCGGTCGGAGAGGTACGATGCGACTATCCGACCAAGATACGGAGGCACTTCATGGTACTTCAGTGCCTCCCTTACGCAAGCCCAAGGTAGCGAGTTGAACGCGTTGGCGATATCGAGCGACACCGCCAACAACACGCCACCGCTGGCCACCGCCTCCTCCGAGCGAGCCCTGACGAGACCTATAGCGTCAATCGTCGATCTGCCCGCCCGAAAACCGAATTGGTGGTCGGATAGATCCGGTCCTTCCCTTCGGAGATGCTGGATGAGCCGAGAAGCTATTACTCTTTCGAACAACTTGTCAGCTTCATCCAGCATGACCAGGGGCCTGTACGCAGACGGAGAGTCTACGGGGCGCCCGTCCTTCTTGAGCAAGACAAGCCTGCCCGTCTTCCAAATAGTTGGGAACCGACTCGTCTCCAGAGAGGCGTCGAGTAGCCGTCGGAATCGGTCCCCGAGGTGTTTAATAGCATGAACCCAGACTCGGCCGTGTATCCCGTCAGGCCCCGGGGCTTTATTGGCTCGGAGCCTACGGACTGCCAGACGTATCTCAGCGTCCATTACCGGCGGCACCTCATCATCATCCCTTCTGGCTCCATCCCCGGGGGTCATCTCGGGAGGCTGATATTCCGCCCTGTTAGGAAACAGAGCGGAAACAACAGCCTCCACCAACTGAGGCTCGAGGGTCTCTGTTAGCGGGGGTGCCCATGGTCGAATTTTACCTCGAACCATCTTATAGGGACGCCCCCAAGGATCCCTGCTGAGACCCTCGAGAAGCTCTGCCCGAGCTCTGTCTTTGGCGGAGCGGATGGACAGCTGCAGAGCCTTTACGCAGGCCCTGTACTCCTCATACAGCTGTCCCTCCACCTCAGCGTTTCTACGTCGCAGCCGTCGGTGGCGGGTGTACTGGCGTCTGGCAGCTACACAGTAGGTGCGGAGGCCAGAAATGTCTTGTGACCACCAGTACACGCTGCGTCGGGGGAGAGGCGGTTTGGCTCGGGTCATGCTTGCATCGCAAATTTGCGACATAGCACTCCGAAACCATTTCGCCTCCTCCTCAACCACCACCGGCCCCTCAGGCGGGGTCTGCCAGGCCTGGACTATTGAGGCCTCTTCTAGTGCCTCAATGTCCAGGCTCCTCAGTGCCCATCTCGGTGACATCGGAGTCTGCCTTCTCGAGTGACGAGGGCCGGAGGTTGCTGCAGAAGAGGAGACACTGAATCGAATGTAAAGATGATCCGACAGGGTCTCCACATTCTCCAGCACCTGCCATCCCCGTACACTACGTGCAACTGTGGGGGATGCAAATGTGACATCCACAATCGAACCCCCGTTATGTCGCACGCAGGTATTGACCGACCCCTGGTTAAGAATACAGAGGCCAGTCATCGCCACCCAGTCCTCCAGAACCTCACCACGAGCATCCGTTAGAGGAGAACCCCATGCCATTGATTTGGCATTGAGGTCCCCCGCAACGAGAACTGGACAGGGAAGGGTCTGCCCAATGAGGGCCCCTAACCTACCCAGGAACGCTTCGAATTCGGCAAAGCTTCTATTGGGCGAGAAATAGACCCCGATGATCACCATCTCCATCCACCTCGCTGCAACATATCCGCTGCCTCTAGCTATTATATTAAGGGGCAATGCTCCAGCAGCCACAGACGAAATTATCGTCACCAAGCCATCGATGTCTCCAGCCCAGTTGTTATTATTGGGTGGGACAAAGTATGGCTCAGAAACCACTGCCACGTGTATCAACCACTCAGCCATGGATTGTAGGAGCAAATCCTGAGCGTTGGCAGAGTGATTGACATTCGCCTGTAGGAGGCGATGATCCATTATTAACAACTTAGTTAACGACCATCTCCTCCAGAGCCCCCGTTTGTGGCGATGGGCTGCTTTTAGCTGCTGGTTTTGTCCCATGCTTCCCCTTTCCCTTTTGGGGCCTAGGATGGGAACACTTCTTGTCCCCTGACCTATGGTCCGACGGTTTATTTGCAGCTGCGCAGAGAGAGCACTTTGGTGCTGCCGCTGCGCAGCCTCCCGCCTTGTGCCCAGGTTGACCACAGCGATAACATTCATCGCTGCGGTCAACCTCGGAAGTACAGTGCACCCGCACGTGCCCTGGCTCAAGGCATCGGTAGCACCTCATCAGCCTGGGTTCTAGCATCTTTACTGATGCTGAGGCCCAGCCGACGAGTAGACGACCCCCTGTCTGTAGCCTTTTAGCCGCGGTGACGGGGCATTTGGCCCACACCGCTCCGCTGCCACGTAGGTTCATCTTGATCTCCCCGACCTTGACGGACTCCACGGGGCAGCCTCCATGCCGAGCGACCGCGGCGGCAACCTCCTCTGTGGTGACAGAGTCATCCAGACCCACTATGCGCAATTCTGCGCATAACGATGGCCTGGACACTCTCACTTTTTCCCCCAAGGACTCCCTTAACTTTTGGGCCAAGGAGTCTGCCTTCTCGCCGCTGGTCACTCCCGGCACCTCAAGGATGCGGGCACCCGTGACCGTTTTGCGGCATCGTAGACCAGCTATACCGCAGTCAGCCAGATTAATATTTTGTCTGGCCTCAGCCAGTACCTTGGCGTATGTTACGCCATTTTCCTCGGCCTCAGGCTGCAGTGTGATCACTACAGCTGAGGATCGAGGTAGACGCAACTTTGTCTTGGTAGCGCCGGCTGACTTCTGCTCAGCGGGGGCCTTAGGCTTGGCGGCTGACTTGACAGCCGCAGCTGAAGCCGTGGCCGCGAATTTTGCAGACCCCTTTGACCTTGCACCCCGCTTTGTGACCACCGACCAGCCCTCATCCATAGTTTGGGGAGCCGGCGGCAAGGGGCGAGGCGCTATCCGTTTTGGCTGGCCAGCTTTTTTAGAGGGCCCAGGTTTTGGCGGCTGAGTTGCCGAAGGCGGCACTGGAGTACAGTGCTTGTCCGCTGCAAGTGGTGGGCGGACACGCTTCTCCGGAAGAAGCCGTTCCTCATAGGCTTCTAGACGCGCGTTTAACATTCCGCCCACCTGCAACATGATGGCACGCGTCAGCTCCTCTGTTTGGACTACTCCAAGGGCCGGAGAGGGCTCAGGTGGCATGAAATGCTGGGGAACTAGAGTTCCCACCAGACCATCGCCTTTAGTCCGTTCGGCTAACTCCCTTCTGAGCTCCGCGATCTCCTTGCGGAGGTCTGATACCTCGGCCTGAAGGCGGGAGTTGTTCTCCTGCAATATCGCGGTTTCTCCCGTAGAGGATCGGCTGCTTAGAACCTCCACTGCCTTCTTTATGGAGTCTGCGGACTCCTTAAGGGCCTTTACGAAGGTCCCCTTAAGGTTCCTAGACTTGGACGCCACATTCGCAATAATGGCGACATCCTCCATTATGCGATCATTTAGAGCTTGAATGGTTCGGGCGTCTTCATCACCCGCAACCACAAGCCCCATGGTCGCCCTCTCCCTGCAGGCCTTTTGAAGCTGATCAGCAATCAGCTCCTCAGGCCGCGCAACCTTCGCTTCCTTGTGACGGAGGAACTCCGTTCTTCGGCTTGAGACATCTAAGGTCGGAGACCCAGGTGTCTCAAAAACCAGCCCGTCGTTCTCCACAGATGACTCAGAGCCACCTGTGCGCCGTCTTTTGGAGGCAGGCTTCCAAAACCGGTCTCTCACAGATGCCTCTGATCCACATGCCGGTGTCGACTCAGGGTGACGCGTTAGAGCAACACGTTCCTCCCTCGGCAAACCAATACTTCCACTCGCGCCCGAAGTACTGGCAACCACCTCCGCCTCTTGCTCGGGGCTGCACGTATTCACCTCTGGATGGCCTTGAGAAAGGCCGTTGGGGTGGCCCTGAGAAGGGCCGTTGGGGTGGCCCTGAGAAGGGCCGTTTGGAGAAATTGAACTTTCCATACAAAATCCCACGAGTACCGGGGAAAAAAGTACGACCCGAACAGTGCCCACGAGTATCCGGGAAGGGCTAGGTGGACCTAACCAAGGTGCGAACGCCTAGAAGCAGTAGGGACTGACTTTTCCGGCCAGCCATCCTCAGAAGAGAACGGACTTCGTGCTGCTTCTCCACTTGTCCTTCGGGATTTTTTATAGAGGTTATCTCCTCGCGGCCCGGGCGGTTAAGCCAAAGCCCTCGGTCAAGACATCCGTTACGAGACATGACCGCAACGAATGTCAAGTTTCCGATCCGTGACGCTTGCATGGGAGATGGAATCTTCCAATGCCTGCCCAGTGGTAGTGTGAGTACACCCTGGGCACGTCTCTCACTCCATCAACTGTACTTTCTGCTGATCAGAGAGTACGCAAAGGAGTCCATCCCGGTCACGTTGGCCTATGGTGAGAAGTATGATAAATAAATTATTACACTTCTCCCCACAGTTTCCAGGGAGGACCACGTGGAGGTGTAACCATCCCCCCCGAACTAACCTAACCTAACCTAACTAACCTAACCTAACCTAACTAACCTAACCTAACTAACCTAACCTAACTAACCTAACCTAATTAACCTAACCTAACTAACCTAACCTAACGAATCTAACTGTGGTAGCTATAAAGTAACGATTAAGTACCCAATGAGGGTCCAGTTCAAGCTGCACCATCTTCAGTTAAGGATTTAGATTTAGTGTTAGACAATCAGACAATTAAATACTAGGAAGACTGTTATGTATTCAGATAAGTTGGGTGCAGGTATAGGTCTAAAACTGCGTGACCTACTTGTACAAAATGTTGTAAATAATTGTTATCCACGTTGTAATATAAATAGAATTATCTTATTTTTAGAATTTTCGAATTTTTAGTAACTATAGTTAAATCTTTGTTGCACGTTAGCTATATTAGTTATATTTCTATGTAACTACTTCTTACCGGTTTTTTACCTTATAAGTTTTACTATTGTAAGAGTTGGTCTTTTACATAAAAATATAACATAGCGAAGCATGGCGTAGTGAAGCACGGCGTAGTGTAGCGCAGCTTGCACGCTATTGGTGTATTCTGTGATTTTTCTAAGGCTTTTGACTGTGTGGATCATAATAGGTAGTAAATTAATTTTATTGAGAAACTAAAATGTTATGGAATTAAGAAAAAGGCACTTGATCTTATGAAATCATATGTATATCAAATAAACTTAATAAAAACTTAAAAATTTAATAAATTAAGTTTAATATTTTTTTTTATATGTTTAAGAAAATTATGCCTTATTCATTCGTTGTTTTCTTACAATCATAAGCTAATAACATTCAGTCTCTTATAAGTTCCTAAACTAATTTAGTGACTATATTATGAACTAGCTGGTGCCCGCGACTTCGTCTGCGCATGATTAGTATTTCGAGTACTCGCGATTTTACTTGCGTAATTCCCTTTCCCGTGGGATTTTCGGGATAAAATAAAGCCTATGTGTCATTCCAGCTTATAATCTATCTCTGTGCCAAATGCATCCAGATCCGTTATGCAGTTTTTGCGTGAAAGAGTAACAAACATCCATCCATGTATCAATCTATCCATCCATAGCTATCCATTCATACTTACAAACTTTCGCGTTTATCAGTTCAATTCAGTTTGGTTCCCCTGGGTTATACGGGTTTTCAAAAATTTCTCATAGCATCTGAACGACGCGTACACACGCGTCGTTCAGATGCTGTGAGAAATTTTTAAAACCCGTATAGCCCAGGGGAACCAAACTGAATTCCAGGATAAAATGTATCCCATGTCCAATCGTCCCGAGTTCCATTCGAATTCATTCAATTCCGTCGTGATGCGTAGTTAAAGAATTTTTCTTTCACCCTCTCTCCCAGGGGAACCTTACTGAATTCCGGGATAATAAGTATCCCATGTCCTTCCTTGTACTATGAACTCAAATCGTCCCGAGTTTCATTCCAACTCATTCAGCAGTTTCGGCGTGATGCGCGGTAAAGGAATTTTACTTTCATACCCTCTCCCATGAGAACCTTACTGAATTCCGGCATAAAAGTATCCTATGTCCTTCCTCGTAGTATGACCTATAATCATGCCGAGTTTCATTTCAATCCATCAAGTAGTTTCGGCGTGATGCGTGTTTACGATACAGACAGACAGACAGACATAAATGAAAAAAATTACAGTTTTGGCTTGAGTATCGATAATAGAGTGCCCTCCAAAAAAATTTTTCAAAATATTTTCAATGTACAGATTTGGACCTGTTACAGTTTTATTATAAGTATAGATAGATAGATTATTGTTCACTGTACGAGCACCGGAAGCAGATAATTTTATTTATTTTTAGATAGATTATTATTTTAATAAAACTTAATTTATTAAGTTGCCATAGAAAATAAATGTTTCAAAATAAATCTCGCCTAATATTCTAGATTTAGCCTTTCATAAGTTCGAAATATTAAGGCAGTTTTAAAACTTAATTTTGCATATTATTATAACGACATTCAGTCTATCTTACGATTCCTCCGGCTGACCAAATATTTTAAATAAATAGGTACCAATACATTTACTTTACTCCCAAAACATAAGATTAAACTTACTTTGGGAAAGTGCGGCATAGTGCCGCACTTTCCCCAAGTAAGCGGTTTTCAACCATGCATGGTAGCCGCACTTTCCCAAACAGTGCAACTTGAGGTGAAATTTTTGAACTGGGATTAAAGCTTATTTCGCATAGATACGAATAAAATAACTACATAAATACGAAGCTTAGGATCTAAAGAAAACACTAACGTTTTACAGATTATCCAATCTAAGCAAAAACGTTGTTTTTGTAGCACAGCAACGCACACGTATCAACTACGATGTGTATTAAAATCCGAGTGAGAAATAAAAATGGCGATAACTCCTATTTCCTTAAAGTGGCGCTCCCAATTTTTTTTCTGGGAACTAATTTTGTGTCTCTTGTCATGACTAGATGGCGGTTTTAGCAATAACATTGCTAATTTCTTGAATAATGATGCTTGACGCACTTACCCCATAGCCGCACTTACCCCAACTGACCTTACTTATTTTGTACGCAAGTCTAAAGAAATAAAGTCATTGATTTCTGAAAGATTTGTAATTGTGTCTATCTACTAACAGATACTACTTCCGACTGACGACGAGCTGGGACTACGGCTGGCAACAGAAGCAGTCGAGGCAGCGCGCTCGTGACGTCAACTTCGGCAGGAAAGCCATCCTGAAGGAAACCTTCTACCGGAAGAACAACCTGGCGCCGGATCCCAAGCACTATTCTGAACCGAGCGGCGGCGAAGTCGGGATATGCAGCGAGTATACTTGCATGTGATACTTAAAATTGATTTTACACAACAATGTTAATCTTTTAACACTAAGCATAAACTTATGTATAAGTTTTTTCAATATGACGACCAATTTCTAGAAACTGTAGTTTTATTTCCATTTAAAATAAAACGTGCGATTATATTTTAGAAAACATGATCTTTAGGTCTGTAAGTTCTCCCAATCAACTTCTGAGATAGAGAATGTACCTGATACAATACTAATAATCAATTACCTTAAATATATAAGGTACCGTAATCACTACATACATACATACATACCTAGTATAAAACAAAGTCGCTTTCTGTCCCTATGTCCATTTGTATGCTTAAATCTTTAAAACTACACAACGGATTTTGATGCGGTTCTTTTAAACAGATATAGAGTGATTCAAGGAGGTTTCTAGGTATAATAAAACCGTGCGAAGCCAGGTTGGGTCGCTAGTAATAATATACATTTCGAAACGATCCCTTATTACGGATCTGGACTGGAAAGGATTAAGTAATGGAAAAGGAAAGAAATGAGTTGACGAATGTTAAGAGAATCAATATCAACATAAGATGTCGGGCGGGAATTACACGCTTTATGTCGTGACCACTCCCATAGTTCTTAAAAAATCCAGGCTTTAGCTGGATCAGCATTTGAGTGAATGTATATCTATCAATATAATAATATTAATGTATTAATAAAGTAAATAATATTTTATTACCTAATAGCTAAATCAATGAAGCTTATAAGTGATAACTGTCCGACTGTCCTTTGGTGAACACTGGTTAAGAGGCTTTCAGACAAACCGAATCACGGTTTTAGTTAAGCTTTTTGAATAAAATAAGTGCTTATTTGTATACCATAAAATAAATTTAAAAAAAATCTATACTTATAATAAAACTGTAACAGGTCCAATTCTATACATTGAAGATATTTTGAAATTTTTTTTTGGAGGGCACTCTATTATCGATACTCAAGCCAAAACTGTAATTTTTTTCATTCATGTCTTTCTGTCTGTCTGTATCGTAAACGCGCATCACGCCGAAACTACTTGATGGATTGAAATGAAACTCGGCATGATTATAGGTCATACTACGAGGAAGGACATAGGATACTTTTTATCCCGGAATTCAGTAAGGTTCTCATGAGAGAGGGTATGAAAGTAAAATTCCTTTACCGCGCATCACGCCGAAACTGCTGAATGAGTTGGAATGAAACTCGGGACGATTTGAGTTCATACTACAAGGAAGGACATGGGATACTTTTAATCCCGGAATTCGGTAAGGTTCCCCTGGGAGAGAGGGTGAAAGAAAAATTATTTAACCACGCATCACGACGGAAGTGAATGAATTCGAATGGAACACGAGACGATTGGACATGGCATACATTTTATCCCGGAATTCAGTTTGGTTCCCCTGGGCTATACGGGTTTTCAAAAATGGAACCAAACTGAATTGAATTGATAAACGTGAAAGTTTGTAAGTATGAATGGATCGATGGATGGATAGATTGATAGATGGATGGATGTTTGTTACTCTTTCACGCAAAAACTGCTGAACGGATCTGGATGAAATTTGGCACAGAGATAGATTAAAAGCTGGAATAACACATAGGCATAGGTTATTTTATCCCGAAAATCCCACGGGAAAGGGAATTACGCAAGTAAAATCGCGAGTACTCGAAATACTATTCATGCGCAGACGAAGTCGCGGGCACCAGCTAGTACCTAATAAGAATGAATATAGCAGCGTTGAGCATCCATAATCATCCTATTGCAGCGATTCCTAGCGATACCTTTCCTTGTTAAGTCCATTAGCACCTCGATCTCTCGCTCTCGCTCTGGCAGCGGCCTTGTGGATAAGGGAATCGATTTCATCCCTAGTCCATGGAGTTGGCAGCTGCTTTATTTTGATCAAGCGTGGTCATTCGTGAATGAACGTCAGACAAATAGAGTAGAATTAAAGCGGAAGCAGCAGGTAAACTAGCGCCACAACTTAAAGACAATCTAAAATTACTATTGATGCTTTAAAAGCTTATGATAGATAACAAACTACGTGCCTACAATTTTTGGAAATTGACGACCGATGTGGCGCGGCGAAGGTCAGGAGGTTGCGGTTTCGATTCCCGCCTCGGAACAAATTTGTGTTCGATCTACAGATATTTTTTCCGTTGCTCTGGGTGTATAATATAAATAAAAAAAAACCTATCTAGGTATATAATGTATTAAATATATCAGTTATCTAGCCATAACACAAGCTTTGATTAGCTTACTTTGGGGATATCAATTATATTCCTTTGTTTAACGAAATTAAATGATATAATAAGTGGTGGCGCAAGTGTACCTGCGGTTAGGCTTTTATCATCGATCGTGTCAACAAGTCGAGTTGCATGTAATAATATAGGTTCACAGCTGGGTTGTAGCAAAAAAACATAATAAGGTATACTTTATAATTTTATTATTTACAATAATTCAACTTTTATTTACATATTAACAACAGAAAGAGACCCTAATCATAAAGGCCACATCTAAAGTTAATTACATTAAGTGAATGGTTAAGACCTTTTCGCCAAAAACTCAATTATAGTCACAATTCCATAGGTGGATTCCAAGAATCAAAAGGTAACGCAACTTGGGAAAGCAATGAAGGAATAATCAATCTTGATTGTAGGTGTTTCTCAAGCAATAAGTAGGTAATAAGAGAAACATATTTCCAAGAATCATAACATTTTGCTGCAAGTTATATTTCAACAATAAAATGACAAAAAGTAAATGGAATCCACCCACCGAAACCAACCAAACAATACTCAAATGCTACATTAAAATGAATTAACTAGCAAACTGCATAACATTCGCTCATTTAATTATTAGCTACAAAAATAAAAATTATTCTAATAAATATGAGAGGGTTTGTTCTTTTTCAAAATCAATATTTATTTATTTACAATTTTATTACTTATCAGTCCTTTAAACCGCCCTTTTTAGTAAGTTGTGCAAATTAAATAGTTGATAGTAGTGATTATATAATATACTCAATCTAACATGACATAAGTAACTTTTATTTACAAGTCTCATATTGTAGTTCACAAAGTAATTCTACACATTTAAATGCTGTTAAAGTGCATGCCAAGTTAAAAAGTGGCTGACTGGGCAAGCTTAACATCATTTTAAACTTTTCAACAAAAAACAAGACCTCTTATTACAATTCATCTACAGCAAAATCAGCCCTAACTTCAACAAATGATTTAAAGATTTATTCAAATGCAATTGGTAACAAAATAAAGAAACAACATTTGTAAAAAGAACCACATTTTTTCAATACGCATATTTTTATGTAACTGATGTTAATGGAGTTAGTACTTAAATTAAAATGTACTACCACCACCATATTTCAAAATATATCATCAAATGTGCTGCAATGTCACAAAATTATTTATGTGGTCTTTATTCCTACTGACAGAAATGCTAGATTCGTAGTTACAATCAATCTATATTGTGATGTACTTGCTCTGGCAGTACATATACTAAAAATCTATATTGTGATATGACTTTATTGTCAGCAACCTACTTATGATTAAATTATAATGTTTGACTTGTTTATGTACTTATTTTGAAAGACAAAGCAAAGTTATTGACTTCAGTTTCATTTTCAATATAATACCAAGTTTCAAGTTAGCTTGCAAACTATTTAACAGCAGAATTTACAGTATCTACACTACTGACACCTTCGAATAGATAAAGAAAATAATTCAAATAAAATAAAATTGGGAATCAAACGGGTCTATACCAAGCGAACGAGAACGAGCGAAGCGAACGAGCGGGATTCGACGATCGGTACCGCTCCTGTTTTAGCTGTTGTGTCCACACTAAACGAACGCATGTGAACCTCAGCGAAAGCCGGCGACAGAGCACGACCGAACGAAGCCCCTCACTTGCTTTCGCCATCACGTCCATTGGTTGGTTCGCGTTAAGGTGAAAATAGACTGTTTAACCAAATTGAATCAATTTGGTTGAACCGTGATGATAAAAGTGAAAATATTGAGCATGTTCAATTCTTTTAACGCCGTAGAACGACAATATTCAATGACATTGAATGATTCACTTATAAGTTTACATGGATCATTCGGTTGCTTCATCCAAATTGAATGAAAAAAGTGAACCGTGTATTTTCACCTTTAGCTTATTAGCAGTGATCAGGATTACCTGAGCATATTTACCTAAAGTTCGAGTGTGGAAGGGTGGAAGTAACACCGAGTTGATAAAACCTCCTCTATAATCCCGGGATGATGATCATCATCATCAGCCTATATTAGTCCACTGCTGGACATAGGCCTCCCCTAATGAGCGCCATAGCGCCCTGTCTTCAGCTTGACGCATCCAGCATCTGCCAGCAGTCTTTCGCACATCGTCATCATACCTAGCCGGAGGGCGTCCTACACTACGTTTGCCAAGTCGCGGTCTCCACTCAAGAACACGTTTACCCCAACGGTTGTCGGTTCTTCGCGAGGATGATGATGATGCTGTTTAAATTCCGGGATCCCAAATCACATAAATGGGATTTTCGTGAGAACCCAAAAATGGATGATATTTTAAATAACAGATTCTAACTTATATTTTCGTAATAAACGTACTTTTTATGATTTTGAAAATTCAATTTAAACGTCATCATCATCATCTCGGGATTATAGAGATATAACTTTGTGTTACTTCCACTCTCGAACTTTAGTTAAATACGCTCAGGTAATTCCGACCACTGTTTATTAGCGTTTTCTCGTTCTTGTTCGATTGGTTTTAACCCACCATAATAATTACATACAACATGTTTGAACTAAATTTTACATTATCTCTGAATCCCACTTATGTCACTGTATATCATTTATGTGCCAACTCCTAAAAATAACAGTCGTGTCTTTCTATGTAGTTTCATTATTTATTATATTGCAACAACTGCCTAAACCAGAGATTGATTGAAGGCAACCATTACTGTATGAGACTAAAAGTAATTAAGATGAACTAGTTTTAGCAAACTATACTCAAATATACATTCGTAATTAAGTAGGTAGGGTGCGTATAATCAGCGCTGTTCGACCAAAGATTTAAAGTAAAATAAAGGATTTAGAATTGATACAAAAAGTAGCGTAAAGTTCAAAAGAAGTCAGGTAGTTTAGTGATTTCTGTTTTTTCGAGTTATTTAACCAGTCAGTTTAACCAGTAAAAGTCATTCGCTATGAACCGATGCTAAAACCAAAAAAGAGGAAACTCAGACGTCGCCTCCTATTTGGTATCTTAAAAAATTCACGTGATTTTGATAGCGGGGAGAGGGTTATCAGTCATAAACATATATCACCAGAGGGTAGGGAGGGTTAAAAGCCGCCACACACTGAGCCGTGGCAGGACCGGAGGCGAAGGCGTGCCGGTGTATCCTATTGGTATCTCACCGCCACCGCCTCCGGTCTATGAATAGTCTTTCATATGATTTAATAGGATACAACTCGCACGCCTTCTCCTCCGTCCCGGCCATGGCTTCTGTGTGTGACGGCTTAAAGTACGAAACACACAGAAGCCGGAGGCGGTGACGGCGCGGTCCAATAGGAAAAACCGGCATGCCTTCGCCTCCGCTCCGGCTTCTGTGTGTTTCGAACTTTAGAGTGCCTAACTAAAGAAACATGAGCCCTATACCGTGGTGTAAAGCTGCCTGTCCATTGACGCAAAGAGAGGCGGCGGAGCGGAGAAACGAGGAAATGTTAACCAATAGGATTGCCGCTCCGCTTTAGTCCGGAGATTTCATGCAATCCTATTGGTTAACATTTTCTCGTTTCTCCGCTCCGCCGCCTCTCTCCGCGTCAATGGACAGGCAGCCTTAAGAGTGCCTAAAGAAACATGAGCCCTATACCGCGGTGTTAAGAGTGCCTAAAGAAACATGAGCCCTATACCGTTGTGTTAAGAGTTAAGTAGGCGGCGTGGAAGGCGGCGTGAGCGCCGGCGGCGCGCCGGAGACCCAGTTGATGAGCGCGTGCTGCGGCATCTGCGAGGCCGAGAAGTGATCCTTGAGCAGCGCTTGAGAGAAGTTGCAGTGCATCTGGTAGGCTTCCGCTTCGCGCTCCGTGTCGCCCGATAGCCGGTATAAGTCTGGTGAACAATATAAATGAGTGAGTCAGTGGTAACCACTACATAGTATAACATAGTTATTATTTTACAAATGTATTATAAATTTACCGCCCCGGCTTCGCACGGTTTTATTATACGTATAAACCTTCCTCTTGAATCACTCAATCTATTAAAAAAACCGCATCAAAATCCGTTGCGTAATTTAAAAGATTTAAGCGGTATACCAGTCACAGTACACATAACACAAGCTCAACTTAGCTTGGGGCTAGATGATGCTGTGTGGATTGTCCAGTATTATTATTATAAATAATGTGATATGTATCTGTCTATACGCTCTGCCCAAAGCTAAGCGGAGCTTGTGTCCCATACCCACCCTGGATTTTTGAGAAGGGACAGTTTTTTTGCTATTTTTGGCATTTCTTGTACTCGAACCTCAGCTGGTCCAGTATTCTTTTGATCCTTATAAGAAACAGGATCGATGAGCATCAAAAAAGATATTACGCAAACGAAAATTTTCTTCCTGACTGTAAATTTTCCAAAATCAGTGAACGCAGTTCAGAATTTCTCTAAAAGATTCACTTCTAGAAACATTTATCTAACTAAACGGTTAAACTACCTGCCCTTACTATCTCGTCTCAAAAATCCACCTACCCATCTATACATATAACCACACAAAGACGGGTGACAATACAGAAGAAATGTTAATAGAGGCAGTATAAAGCGCCTTGTCGAGTGATCTCTTCCAGGCAACTTTAGGCGTGAGTTGAGTTGTTACCTTTGAGTATAGCAGAGGCCCACAGCTGGACGTGCACGTCGGGAATCTTGCTGGCCAGCTGCATGGCCGGCGTCACCATGTTCATGGCTTCCCGCGAGTTGTTGATGGAGAGGAAGATGTGGCCGAGAAGGACTAGCGAGCAGGAGGTTAGGCGGTTCAGGTCTTCGGCGTTCGCCATTTTGAGGGTTTCGCGGAGGTACCGCCTGTGGAAGAAAATTAATTATTTTTTATTTTTTTATTTCTGTGTTTGTTCTTGCTATCTGCCGTTTGGGCATTCAGCTAAGCGTTTAGGGAGCCTGTCCATTGGAGCGGAGCGAGCCGGCGGAGCGGAGAAACGAGGAAATCGATGGTCCCTATTAATAATGTCGGATATACATTTTTACCTATTTTCACTTTTTTACATAAATAGAACCACAATAAAAAGATGCATGTTATACAATTATTTTTTTAATCGAAAACCATGTAATTACGTCAATTTCTAGGCTAATATTGTCGGTAGTAATAACATTGTCCACGCAACATTGTTGGTAGTGACAGAACCGGCGTTGTTTGCGGGAGAGGGGAGCGCGGATGCGCGCGGTTCTGCCACTTCGCACATTGTTGTTGGGGGAGCGCACGCCTAAGCATCGCGTTGGCAAAGTAGGATAGTGCTCGAATTTCGACACAAAGATCGATAGTTCGAGTCCCAGCCGTGTATAAATGGCATTTTGTTCGTTTTTTTTCGATTATTGGTAAAATCAAAAATCTTGAAAAAGGAATACCTACTTCGCTTCTTATTTTACTTATCAGTTGGATCTTTCATTGTTACCTAGTATTTTCGTTCTAGAAAATTATTTATATCTGAAGATCGAGAGTCTTCACCAGTACGTGCGCATTATGATGAGGACTTGACACAGTGTCCACAAGATCTGATGCATGTTGTATTCAATGACAGCGACGAACCAGTAAATACTTCTGTGGCCGAAGAGAGAATTCCTGAAGAGGGGAATCCCTACGTACGTTGTGAAGTCCGTAGAGAGGGGAAGGATACCGTAACCCTAGACTCGAGCCATCTTCTCTACTTTCGCGAAGGTGACAAAATATCCCAGGGTGGCGTAGGTTTTCTCGTCAATAAGGCTAGCTACGTTAGCTACGTAGCTCTAGCAACGTTCTCCAGTGTCTCGACCAGGGTAGCATACCTGATCCTTCGGCTGCCCAAGCGGTATAGCATGAAGGTAATTCAGGTCTACGCACCGACCTCGGCACACTCGGATGATGAAGTGGAGGAACGTTGTTACGGGGAACTTTAACTGCCAGGTGGGAATCCAGACTGGTAACGAATCCCAAATGGTTATGGAGTTAGGAATCACAGGGGGAGAGGAATCACTGTTCTTAATGAACTATTTTTTTAAGAAACAGCCCCAAAGTAATATGGCGAATACGGCGTCCCCACACTGTGAGTAAAATGAGATCGACTTCATCATGACAGATAGCAAGCACATAATACAAAGATGTATCAGTGATCAACAGGTTCAATACCGGATCTGATCACCGAACGCTCCGAGTCACTCTGAATATCAACTTAAAGCTTGAAAGAAACCGTCTGATGAAGTCCACGTTCCGAACTAATCCAATTCAAATCAGGCGAGCACCGAGAAGTTTCAGGAGCTTCTCGGGGATAGATTTTTGCCCTAGAACCCAGTGATGTCGCTGACGAGACCTGTTTGAAACGTTGAGGTTCAACAGCATTAAGTTCTGCAGAAAACAAGGAAAGGGTAGGAAATCCAAACTCCAAAATAAATGGGAAAGTCTGTGGGAATGTTTGTTATAGGTAATCTCTGTAAATACTTAAGTTATTTAAATGAAATTTGGTACGTAGATAGTTTAGGACCTAGAATACACATAGGATATAATTTCGAACTTTTAACCTCTGAGGGGGTTAAAGTTTGTATGGAAAATGATTATTCCTTGGTGTGATTCACTCAAAACTCGTTATAAATAAATTGCAAAGTAAATTATTAAACTTGTGTTTTTATTTTGATAAAACTACCCCTAGGAGGCGTGCAATAAATTTCTGAAATATGACAGGTAAATTTCCATGCGGGCAAAGCCGCGGGGTGCACCTAGGTACTTCTTAAGGATGTTAAGTATTAGTAATAAACTTAACTTTAGAAAAATGATTAGGTCTGACTTTTAAATTTTTAACTTTATTATTTATTTACGTTATTTGATATGTTTTTTATTTGTTGATTGTTTTTACGTTCCTAATTTAATTTCTGGATTAAGTATATTGATCTCAAAGTGTGATTTCCTTATTTTTCACTTGTGTTGATGGTAAACTGTTAAAATGTTTAATTTCTAATAAATGAATGGAAAAGTTTCATATTATTTCGCTAGCACACAGAACACATACAACAAACTTATTACTAAATCTCCAGTTGAAAATGTCGAATATACCACTACCTACATAAATTACTTTTAAATATCCAAATAAAATTGTCGAAAGTGTCACAACCGACAATTCATCATGCAAAATGTCCACGTGAAAGTGTCGGAAATACCTTATTTCCTAAAGTATCTAGAAATTCTAGGATTTTTCCTTATCAGTACTTAGTAAACAATTCATAAAACAATCAGTCCAAATTTCAACATCATTGGTCTCTTAACTTTTTTGTTATCGTAAAAACTAACTTTGAACTGCTCTACTCAAAAGTAGTCATTTTGCAGAACCGACATTGTTAATAGGGACCATCGAAATATTAACCAATAGGATTGCATGAAAAAGCGGAGCGGAGATTTCGTGGTAATCCTATTGGTTAATATTTCCTCGTTTCTCCGCTCCGCCAGCTCGCTCCGCTCCAATAGACAGGCAGCCTTCTCGCTTCCAGTCATGTCATGTATCGTTTATGCCTGTATTTAATATGTAATGTTTTTTATTCAGAATTGATTTATATACTACCGACCTGCCCCGGCTTCGCAAGGTTTTATTATGCGTATAAAAAGATTTAATCATACAAATATAGGGACAGAGAAAGCACAGAGAACAAAGCCTTTTGAGTTAGTTTAGTGATTATCATAGCGTGTATAAGTGCTATTTAATGAACACATAACCAAGTGTCTTCCCATTTTTAGAGACAATAAGAAAAGTGCCAATGGACACGTTCTTAGTAATGTTTTTATAAAAGTTCAAAATACCCATTAGCCAAATCTATAGCTAGTTTGTAATGTTACTGTAGTATATTTAAAATGTGAATGCTAGTCTAAGTACTAGTAAATAAAGGAAAAATAATAATATTCTGTATTGATTTTGTTTCTATATTTTTAATCAGCGCTGTTTTGTGCCCCGGTGCAACAAACAGCATAAAACTGAGACAATCCGTTTTGGCTCACCTCGGCAGCACCAATCATACCTACTACTATTACTGACTGGTTATATTTTACTGTATACATTATGAAATTTTTTCTTAATTATTTTATTTATGATATCTACTTACTATGTTTTTTTAATATTGTACAGTGATATTTGTGAGTCAAGTAAATTATCTATCTATATTTTTTTTGGTTTTGGCGTGAAAGAGGAACAATCATCCATAAATAAACCCATAACTATAATAAACCCATACGAACTTTCGCTTTTATAATATATGTACTAGCGACCCGCCCCGGCTTCGCACGGTTTTATTATACGTATAAACCTTCCTCTTTAATCATTGTATCTATTAAAAAAACCGCATTAAAATCCGTTGCGTAGTTTTAAATATTTAAGCATACAAATGGACATAGGGATATAGGGACAGAGAAAGCGACTTTGTTTTATACTATGTAGTGAAAGTAAGGATACTTACTTGGCTTCATTATACCGCGACTGGAAGAAGGCTTGCAGCCCTAGCACGAAGTAAGAGGCCGCTCGCAGCCCGTGCGCGTAACCTGGTAACGCCTCTGGTCGCACCTACGAATACAAACATAAATAAATAATGCTGGACAATACACACAGCACCATCTAGAATAGATAGACCGAAAGTAAGCTACTCAAAGCTTATGTTATGGGTACTAGATAACTGATATACTTAATCCTTTATTTACATACTAATGATTGTATATACTAGTTGTAGTATGTCTATTCCTTAATTTTCATTTTTCGTTTTTAATAAAAATAAGAATACCAACACAAAAAAATATTTACATATAAATATATTTTTTTTATAGAGGTACATAGAAAACATCCAGATAAACGGAACAAATTTCTGAATATCGTACACAAATTTGTTCCGAGGTGGGAATCGAACCCGCAACCGAAAAATCATACTTAGGAAAACAATTCTCTAAAGATACAATAAGGATGCAAATTGATTGACTATGAATAACTTATCATATAAAACTCCTACTCCTTTTTATATTTATATTTTGACTGTCGGCGTACAGCGATCTTGCAATTTTACGTCGACAAAGATGTAGTTAAAATTGTCGTCGATATTTTAAATTCCCAATAATAAAAATGTTTTTCTCTACTATTATATCTACTATTTAACTAAACATTTCTATTATAATTCTGCCTTTCACTAGCTTGACGTCAACTTTAGAGTTGAGATAGGTACCCTGTATATGTAAACCACATCAAAAGCTATATCATCATACATACAAGTGGAGTTATATCGGCATACCTGCTCCATAATGGCCGCTAGGTCGTTGTCCCGCCGCGCGCGCAAGTAAACAATGGCTAGGTTCAACTTGGCGAACATCCATAGGTCTCTTTCTTGTGACGTCTGAAAATAAAACAACAGTCAATTAATTGAAAACTCATTATGTACAGATACTAGTACAGAAGTTGAATTTCGCGAAAATGATTATTAAAAAGCGACTCCAGCTGCGACACAACAAAGTGCAATTCGGCTCGCAGAAGCGCTCAGTGCCAACCGCGATTCACCTAAACATTGCCGCTCTCTTCTAACGCGTAACTCTATCGCTGTCTGGCGCGTATTGTCGCTGCACAGGGTTGTCGAATTGTCGCTTACAACAACATAAATTATCTCATAATAAATTTATAGAATTTTGGTGAACAAAGAAACCAAAAAAAACAAACAAAAAAACAAATCATGGTAAATATCCCGTATTAAATGACTTTAATGCATTACATAGATTTAAACCTTCTATTTAAGATTTAAATACTCTCAAAGTCTCCACGCACTGAAGGCGACGCGACGGCGTGCCGGTTTTTCCTATGGCACCGCGCCGCCACCGCCTGCGGTGTGTGTAGGCTTTCATAGGATTCCATATAATACATCTCGCACGCCTTCGCCTCTACTCCGCCTCCGGCTTCAGTGTGTGGAGACCTTTAAAAGCGATAAAACGCCCGGTCCATATAAAGGCCACTAAGTATGTTGTGAACTCACTTGTATAGAAGTAAGGAACTGCGCTTCTGCTTGTTCCAAACAGTTCATGGACATAGCGTAGAGTCCCAGCAGACAGTGCAGCTGTGGTGTGTGAGCGGCTGCGGTTTGAGCTGCAAGTATACATAGAACATAAGCTAACATAGCCTTTATATTGTCAGGTTTTGATTTAGCTATGACGTATGTTGCCAAGGCCAAAATGGCCGCCAGACTTATAATACGCCGAGCGGTTACGATACATTAACCTGTATAATTTTGTTATCTATGATATATTATGTATCGGTTTGTGTACTTTTTGTAACAGACTAATTAAATAAATTTGAGTTCTGAAGGTACAAAAACAAAATACTTTTTTTTAATAGGCCTAGTTATTTAATTTACCCCAAAATTTATTTGATTTGATGTTTATTAAATCAGGATTAACCTATTTTTATATAATTTAAGTGAAAATCAGTGGGTGTTCATACAGAAGCACAGTCTGGCAGTGATGTTTGCCGCGCAGCGCACTGGCCGCTGTCAGCGTAGTGCTCTTCTCTTCACATGCTGTTGTCTCTATCTGACAGTACTCACGTGACGGGGCGGAGTGCAGTAGATGCGCGGCGCGCGCTATCTCGATGAGCGCCTGCGCCTTGCCCCCGGCCACGAGGCGGCAGAGCGCGCCGTGCTCCATGAGCGCCATGCGGAGCCGCCACGCGAGCCCGGCGCCGCGCAGCGCACTGGCCGCTGTCAGCGTAGTGCTCTTCTCTTCACATGCTGCGGAAAGATAAGCAATCAATAAAATCGTATATTTGCTGAAGTGTGTTTATTTAATTTATTTATCTATGTATAAACTTTATTAAATATATCAGTTATCTAGCTAGTACAACACAAGCTTTGAATCGATTACCTCAAGGCTAGATGGTGCTGTGTGGATTGTCCAGCATTATTTATTTATTACAGTTTCGATATCCACCTTGGGAACAATATTGTACGATCTGCAAATAGTAGGGTAGTTTCCTGCATATTTGTTTTTTCTATTAGTCCGTCAGTCAGTTAAAACAATATTATCTTACACGTTGTGAACTGGGAACATAAGTTAATGTTATTTTTATTTCAATATCTAGTTAAAGAATAACAAGAAATACCTAACACTATAATATGAAAAATATACTCAGAAAAGAGTTTTGAATTGAAGTTGCGAGCGGAGTTCTCAATCTTAAGCTATAATAATAAGACCCAAGGCTTCAAATTGTACAACAAATGGAATAGTGAAAACATAAAAGACCTTGAGTACTTACAAGTTAGCTTATCGATCTGAGCGATTGCCTTCTCCGTATATTTATGTGCCTTGTCCATATACCCTGCCTGGGCGGAATGCATCACAGTGACCAAGTAGACGAGAACGTATAACTGTTGGCGACAGAGCCATACGAATGATTCACCGCTTGCCACGTTGCCGCCGCATACCGCTGGAATACAAAATGAGACGAACTTTAGTTTTAGCGTAACTTCTGATAAAATAATACCAACTTATACAAATGTGTAACTTAATTTTAATCAGTCATCTAAACTTTCTGAACATATGGATACATTAAAATGAAACCTGGAGAACATATCTGAGCGTCTGGTCGATGCGACACGTGACTCGAGAGCTGGTGAGTATTTGGCTCTGCGCATCAGCATTGCCATACAGCGTGGTAATGCAGCCAGTGTCTTGGGGACGCTTCCGACTGGTATTGACATGGATCAATTGAGCTACCTTTAGACTGTTCGTAACCGTCTGCAGCAAACTAAATTGTTTCAATTGTATAAACATGTTTGATTTTTTTCTATTCAATGAAACACGAATATATAACTATTTCAATGACTTCGAAAACAGGAGGAGGCTCTCAATTCAGCTGTTTTCCACATGAACAGATTTTGATCATTCTTTTTTAATTAAAAGCTGGTGCTTTTATGCAGACCCATAAATAATATGAAGATCTGACCCTAATCTGAGAGCTCAATCTGACTGATTCATCATCACAGAGCCGAAACCTTGGGATGCTTGGGGCAAATTAATGCTGTGTCAATTTTCCAGCATTAGTTATTTATTATTGATCAAACCTTTTTGAACATATATTAAAAACTTCAGAATTAAACTATACAAAATTAACCACTAAGTGGATCCAGCCAGAATCACCAAGGTAGGTACCTAAAGTTTATTTCAATAGGCACTTCAAATAGAAAAAAAAGGACTTTTTGGTCCAAACTTTAAATATATAGTGTATTTTTAAACACTAACCGTCGTCGTCTGGCCACGTCGGCGCCATGATCGTCTGTATACTCTGCTGTAATTGCTTCAGGCAGGGTTTTACACTCTTCACCTGACCAGCCATTAGGTAGTGACATACCTGAAAAAGAAAAGAAATTGTATATACATTCTTATTCAACTAGCTTCTTCTTGCGGCTTCACACGCATTTTTTCGCGTTTGGATCGCACCCTAGGATTGATGTGATACGAGTGAAACGACGGGAATAGACAGACGATATTAGTCTCTACTTACTTTTCAATGAGACTAAATTATCTTTACTGTCTAATGAACTTTTATCACTACATAGTATAAACCAAAGTCGCTTTCTCTGTCCCTATGTATGCTTAAGTCTTTAAAACTACACAACGGATTTTGATGCGGTTTTTTGTAATAGATATAGTGATTCAAGAGGAAGGTTTATACGTATGATAAAACCGTGCGAAGCCGGGGTGGGTCGCTAGTAAGTCTATTTTTATCATTTATTTCAACCATAGAGACACAATAGAGACTGCCTTAAAAATAATGAGTTGGTTTTACCAACTGGCGACGACATTGGTTATTCTAATAGTAAATTCAGCGAGAAATGGATATGTCCTAGTGTCCTGGAGCAAGCATAACATAGGACTTTATTTCATTTTATTTTTTTTATTTTTTTTTATTTTTTATTTTTTTTTATTAGAAGAAAGCATGAATGTGTGTGTTCAAGTGTGAAGATAGAAAAATACAAAAATTAGTGATATTAAGGGGTTTATTCACTCAGTTCGTGTCTCCTTTACAATCTTAATTGTCGCTAATCCAAGTCATTTAAGTACCCTATCAAGTGTAGTCGGTTAAACTATGACTGAATCTATGGCCCCTTGATTGGCTAATTAAGGCAGAAGCAATTTTAAATGGACAGAAGATAATTTATAAGCATAATGCCAACCTATTTTTACTGACAAATGACAATGATTGCTTTAGTCATGACATAGTAATTTTTTTTTTTACCTAACTACGACTAGACTAGTAAGTTATCGTTTTCGTGAGAATGTATTTACTTGTTTTATTAAGACTCCCGACCGCGACGCGCGACCGCGACCGGGTCGCGCGACCGGTGGGTGTGGCTCCATATGAATTCATACAAAACCGGTCGCGGTAGCCTTCCGTTCCTAGCGACCGCGACGCGCGACCGCGACGCGCGACCGCGACCGCGCGACCGCGACCGCGACGCGCGACCGAAATCGGGTCGCGCGACCCACTGCTTTGTATGAATTTGTATGGAGCACTAAACACAAGGCGCGACCGCGGTCGCGCGACCGGTGGGCGTGGCCAGCGACCCTAGGGTCGCAGCGACCCGGTCGCGTCGGAGGCAATGCCGTCGCGCGACGCAGGCGAGAAGCCTTTCAAAATGGCGCCGTTTTTATCACACGAGGACGGGTTGTTCCCATTCGATCACACCAAATCCGATCACGGGGCATCCGATCACGGCAAACGGCGTCAAACGGTTGCATCCGATCACGCCATACAAATAATGCCCTACTTTTTGATTACGTTTGTAAGCATAATATATAGATTTTCAGTTTTAAATATTTACGAATGTTATTCGTAGTGTGTGTTTATATGATTCAGTAGTTTTTAAGGCGAGACAGCGAAAATAAAAAATATGGTATATGAATCAGTCTTTTATTAGTATCTCTGTTTTCAAAATCAGTCTTATTTTACGAAACCAGTCTTAAGATTATAAAATGAATATTGATTTTTTCATAAAATAAATAGGTATATCGTTCTAAGTACACTAATACACACAATTTTACTTTATAATTTAACTAAATTGCAATTGATTTATTTATTTATTTATTTTATTGAGGTAAACCACAGCGTTACAATTTCTGTTAAAATACTTAAAATATAGTTAAAAATAAGGCCAAAAAGGATTACACAATTAAAATAATCACATAATCACATTTATACAAGGAAAACTATAAGATAAAATCACAGAAATTAACCATTTAGTAAATCAACGTAAGCATAATTAATAGATTTTATTATTAAATACTTACGTATGTTATTCGTATTGTATTTATATTTTATTCAGTAGTTATAAAATAGAAAAGGCGAAAAAAATCAATTTAATGGATATACTGTCATTAATAATGTGCCTCTCGTTTTCGCAAAATGGATATCCAGGTAACAGCTTGTAGATTCATCTATCTCTTTTTAGCATATGGCTAATAAAAACAACCGACGCTTTTTAAACTGCTTCAAACGTTAAAAAGTGATGCCAAACACTATGCATTAGAATTGATGAACAATGAAGAGGGAAATGATAGACAAAAAAAATATGTTGGTAGAGACAATTTTATTAGATTTGTTTTGGAGCAATTGCAAAAAAAGGAGATTAGGAGAAAAGGCGTTGGTTTGTGCTTAGAAAAATTAAGAAATTAGTTTTTAAGAATGATTTTTACCAAACACTATTTATTTTTTGTTGATTATATTGTTAATATTTTACACTGATTAGTTTATTAGGTATAATAATTTTTGAGATTTTATAAAAAATTGTTTTCTTTTTTTGTATATGTTGTACTTTTACGTTAATTATATTAGATTTATAAATGACTGTGAAATATTAAAATAAATCTATATTTGTATGTAAATAAACATTTTCATATCTAAACAGATATTAAAATGTTTAAAATAATCGTTTATTAATATGGTTTTGTTAATATGACTGTGATTTTAAAATAATAAGTGAGACTGATTTACCCGTGTGCATTGTTGATTTACTAAATGGTTACTTTCTGTGATTTTATCTTATAGTTTTCCTTGTATAAATGTGATTATCAATTGCAATTTAGTTAAATTATAAAGTAAAAATTGTGTGTATTAGTGTACTTAGAACGATATACCTATTTATTTTATGAAAAAAATCAATATTCATTTTATAATCTTAAGCAAGTGAAAGAACTCAATTGTTTGGTTCTTCCAGTGTGCTCAATATCGGACAGTGCAATGCTATATTGGCGTCACCCCTGTCGGATAAAGCATTACAGCTATATGAACTAGCTGAAGTTTGTTTAAAATTAAGAAGATAAAGTTTGGTTGTTAATTAAGATTTACTGTTGTTATCTACTTTTATTGTGTTTAGATATATAGATATAAATTACATAGGTTTAAGTCTGCAATCACGATAGGGCGATGTGGTCGCTGAGCGACAAAGTCCCTTTTAAAAAATAAATTAAAAAAAAAAAAAAAAGACTGGTTTCGTAAAATAAGACTGATTTTGAAAACAGAGATACTAATAAAAGACTGATTCATATACCATATTTTTTATTTTCGCTGTCTCGCCTTAAAAACTACTGAATCATATAAACACACACTACGAATAACATTCGTAAATATTTAAAACTGAAAATCTATATATTATGCTTACAAACGTAATCAAAAAGTAGGGCATTATTTGTATGGCGTGATCGGATGCAACCGTTTGACGCCGTTTGCCGTGATCGGATGCCCCGTGATCGGTTTTGGTGTGATCGGATGGGAACAACCCACGACGAGGACATGATATTAATAGAATTAGTCAATAAAAACCCCTTTTTTCGGAGGCATAGATAATAACATACTTAATAAGCATATCATTTTTCTAAATTATATGCTGATTTTTAAATTAATCATTGATTGATACTATGTTTGGAAATTATATATGTTGCGTATATATCGCTCTCGTGTTAGTGCACGTGACCTTAAACAGCTGAGTGAGTTGAGGTTGATTGGATATTCGGGCGCTTATATACCTAAAGTTGGCGAGAAGACATGACATGGAGCGGTTGAAACCACCTCTTTCTCTGGAATTCTTTCCTGGGAATTCCCGGGATTTCGGAATTTTCTACAATGTTGGTTTCTTTTCACCAGAATCTTACATAAAGACGAATTATGACGACACTTTTATTCCGACGTTTTTTTACTAAACTCAATATTCTCGGAGAAATTTAGATTTTTTGCCCAAATCCGTTTTCTAGATGAAATATAAAACAGTTTTCTTGATACGCACTTATCATTTATTTGATAATTGCGTACGTATAATAGAAATAGTTATTATTTGAAAAAATATTATAAAAGTCGATGTTTTCTGAGATAACACCAAACTTATTTTGTTCCATATTTTCCGTAATTATCAAGGGTCGTTTTTAAAGTCCATAATGTGGTAAAGAAACAATAAAAAAAGTAAAATATGTGTTATTTTCAATATTCAATATATTAGAAAAAAATATTCTCGGAAAATAGATATTGACTTTATTAAAATGTGTAAGAATAAAAGTTGTCTTATTTTTCGTCTAGGCATAAGATTATTTACGGCAAAACAAAACATTATCATGCATTTGAGAAAATTTGGTCGAAATCATTTAAATAAAAACTTTTTTCTCCGGAAATATTGATTTTAGTGAAAAACGCATATGAATAAAAGTTTCTTATAATTCGTCTATCAATACGATGCGAGTGAAAATACATCAACATTCTAGAAAATTCCAGAATTTCCGGGAACTCGTTCCCGGAGGCTCGATTCCCGGAAGAGATGGTTGTAACTGCTCCATGTTGTGTCTTTTTACCAACTTTAGGTAAAAAACGCCAGAATATCCGATCACTGTGATCACTTTGCATTGTACTTTGGGTGCAAAATACAAGGCTTTGTTTTTGTAATTTATTTATTTTTGCTTTTAAAAATAATTTATTCGAGTTGATATGTTTTCCTAGTGTTGAACTATGGGTGTGTAACTAGATAAAAAAATAAAAATTTCAAGAAAGGTTAATTTTTTTTCGCTTTTTTTTCGATAAATATGTTCAGAATAATAGTCTGATTGCTACCCTTAATTTTTCGATAGTAGTCTTTTTACACCCTGTATAACATATTTTTTAAGTTTGGTCCTTCATTTTTGTTACACCCTGTACAGGCGACCATGGTCGCACGGTCGCGCGGTCGCGGTCGCGCGTCGCGGTCGCAGGTAGCCTTCCGTTCCTAGCGACCGCGACGCGCGACCGCGACCGCGCGACCATGGTCGCCTGTACAGGGTGTAACAAAAATGAAGGACCAAACTTAAAAATATATTATTATACAGGGTGTAAAAAAATTATCTTTGATAATTATCAAGATAAATATATGTTGATAATTGTCTTAGATAAATATAATCGGAAATATTTAAATTGCCCCTTACATTTTTTGTATTGTATTGGTGTATCAAATGACAAAAATTCAAAATTATAAATTAAAGCTTAATAAGAGAGTTCCTTACTAAATCGAAATTACGACAATTGCCTTAATTTTGCCGCCTCAGTTTCCACGCGCTAGTGCGACATCTACCTCATTTAATTATAGTATCATTGGAAAAACCTATTTGCTAGAGCCTATCCTAATTTTCTTCCATTAAATTTCGTTCCTAGTATAGAATAAATAAAAATTCGAAAATTTAAAATAAATCTTATCTTTACATGACTTTAGATGACATAGTGAGCTATGTCATCTAAATATAGTTAAATAATCTTTACCTACCTTAATTAAAAAATTGTAGAAATTAAAATACACCATTACTTACTTACACCATTACTTATTTACGTTTATTCAATGACTTGGCAATTCCTTCCCAAATATTCTCCCTCACAATATTATCTCTATATGACTGAAGCCTTACATCATATATGGGAGGGTTTTTATTTACTAATTCGATTAATTTCTCGTCCTCGTGACTTAGAAACGACGCCATTTTCACAGACATAGAGCTGAGCTCTTCGCCTGCGTCGCGCGACGGCACTGCCTCGGTCGCTGCGACCCTAGGGTCGCTGGCCACGCCCACCGGTCGCGCGACCGCGGTCGCGCCTTGTGTTTAGTGCTCCATACAAATTCATACAAAGCAGTGGGTCGCGCGACCCAAATTCGGTCGCGCGTCGCGGTCGCGCGTCGCGGTCGCTAGGAACGGAAGGCTACCTTTAGTGGCAGTGGACTGAAAGGTCCATCTGCGACGCAGTAGGTTGAAAAAATGTTTATAAGACCTGCAGATAATTCTTTCAGACCTGGGTAAAGTATTATTTGTGGCATTCACAAATAATAGAACATAAATAATAGTCTTCAGGTACCATAATATAAATAAGTAACACTGTTACATAATATACAACTATTTATCTATTTTATTTGTGTTTCAATAATCCTTCAGATACAATAAAAAAAAATAACAATGTTTTTATGATCTGCAGATGTTTGTTCAGGGTGTTCTGAGTGTTTTCTATGTGCAGTATAATGTATATCACGAATAGTCAATAGTCAAAATGCTTTTTTTCCTTAAGACCATTACAGGACACTTGGACACGTCATTTTTTAGATAATTAAAACAAGGAAATAAAGTGCTCACTTTGATTTTTGTTCACTTCATTCTTTTTAAGGTAAAGTAAAGAAGCGAACAAGAAACCTTTACCTTATTAGTTTGATAGTCCCTAAGTACCATAATAAGAATATCAACGGAGTCAACAAATCCAAAACCTCCTTACCTGTAGAACAAGGAAGTACACTTTAAGGTATTCCTTCTGATGTGGACTTCCAACCCAGGTGTCCACGAGATGTCCTGCTTGATTGAGCAATGGCAATACTTCTTGGATCTTTTTATCTATTAACAATAACTGAAACAAGATACATCTTTTAACCCTTTAACTATGCAAATACATATCAGTAAGGACATAACATGCCCACAGCACACTGAATCAAGTTGACCCCAGTGGTCCTCTATTATCCTATGGGATCCAATTTGAAGGATGAAAAGTATGGAAACATTTCAATCCTATTTCTATCCCGTAGGAACTGTTTTAACAGATGAAAAGTACAGAAGTATATTATTCCAGGGCGAGAACTACGAATATTAAAAATTTCAGTCCAATCCATTCAGTAATTTTCGAGTGAACGAGTAAAAAACCTCCATGTGTTTATTATATCAGTTTTTTTTTACAGTGCACATTAATTAAATATTCTAAAGAATGTACCCTAGTGTGATTACAATCTAGCCACAACATAGGGCTAATAAGTAATTTAAATTTAACTTAAATTGCTAGCACAGCTTATTCTAAGAACGTGTTCATTAACAACTTTCTTATTGTCTCTATTTAAGATTTATGGGAAGACACTCTCTTCTTGTGTTCTTTAGCTTGTTTACACTATATTTCACTAATAATTATATCAGCAAGGATAAAGTTTTTTTAAGAGATTTTCACAAGAAGTAAATGTGATTTCTGAAAAAAAAATTTTTGTAACAATATCCACATTACATTTACATCAAGTTTCACCATGATCAGTTCAGATGTTAGAGAGGTGTTAAATTAAATCCTATTCACTAGTACTGAGTAAGTACTCACATACCTTCAACTTATAATATTAGTAGGAAAATTACTCACCATTACCCTACTGAGTAAGAATAGTACTCTAGTGTATCCCACATTCGAGAACTGTGCATAGTCCACCCCCACTGCAAGTAATGTACTTGCTACTTCATATTCTCGCTCTGTTGCATGGATTTGCTGAAAGATAATTGTATTTGAAATTATTTTATAGAAAATAATTTAATACAATTTGATCACTTTCATTCAATTATTGCCTAAGTATGCAAAAGTCTGAATTTATGACTTTTATTTATAAATTCAGAGATTGGATAATGTAGAATGATTTTACATACTTGCATTATGGTTTCATGACATGGATATGCCATTTTTTCAGGAAAGTTCAAATTTTTAGCAGATTGATTAATTATTATAATTTTAAGTGATTGTTAAACATTGTATTCTATTAAAATATCAAAAAAAAATAGTTTTGTTTCCCTTGTACTAGGTACTTATATTTTCAAAAAATTCCCCATTTGATGCTTGTTGAAATGCAGTGCAAATTTTTAAAAATTTTGATGTTTTCTATGCATTTTTTAATCTTTGTTTGATAGAGAAAATGGTCAACACAACATTGCTATAGATTTTTTGGCTGTGGATGATAATTATATTGATGTTTCTCACTTTACAACTCTATATAATATTTATACAATTATGAAAAAACTATCTCCATATTTTGAAAATACTGGAATTCTCAAACAATATCCATAATAACATATAGTTAAGAGGTCATTGATCCTAAATCATTCTACTTACTCTGATCTCTAGTTAGAACATTTGGGAGTAAATTATTTCTAAACAATTATTTAGAAGTTGATGATTTAGCTGTAATTTATAATAGTTGTCTTAAGTTGTTACCTACTTATTTCTGGACTGATTTCCAAGGCTACTGGTTACCAATTAATTACAATAGAATTTTGAAAAAAAGTTATCAAAATTCTATTGTAATTAATTCTAAATGATGTGAAGTCTAAATTAACACGACTCAGAAAGACAAACAAAAGAACATCATATCATAGGATTTTTAAGGGCTTAAGTATTTTTAAATACTGTGATAACTTACCGCCAATTGGAAAACGAGCCTACAGTGCCAATAAACACAGTGTTGTGACAACTCTATAGCTTTCCTTAGAATGGGCATAGCCTGCTGCGGTTGGCCCTGCTGCTCAAACAACTCGGATAGAACACTGGCAGCTTCAAACTTCACGTCGTCGAAGCCATTGATCGTCTGTGAGAGGCACCACTGCAACCACAACACTGTTTATTATCCAAATGACCCACTTCATCATCATTGTTTACATACTTTGAGAAAGTTTTAGACATCATTCCTCGCATAAAACTTCAAGAATTAGTCCCCCTACTGGTTACAGAAGAGCCCGACCGCTCGTTTCGCAGCACCCGTGACAAATCGGATAAATAACAGTAAAAAAAACTTACGCTCTGTTCCAAATGCGTTCTCGCCAAGTCGATGTTTTTGGTGTGTGTCAAGAGTATATTTCCAAGTTGCAAATGTGTCCGGGCCTCGACCCTTTGTGGAGGTTTGAAATTGAACACGGCTTGTAAACACTGAATACATGATTTTATGTCAGGAGGATTTGATGTGCGGAAATGTTCCGCTAAACCAAGTAAAGAAATATACCAAGCGTCCTGCGTTGACGCCATTTTGACATTTCTGCTTTGGAGGGAACAGTGTTTCAAGCTATCATTAATTCAAATTCTACCATGACATAGACAATACTTTTGGTAGAATTTTTCTTTTCTCGTGGACATAAGAAAATTAAATTTAGTTTCGCTACTTGTCAGTAGATGTCGCAAGACACAACCTCACTCGAGAGTAGTCGAATAGCAAAATGTACTATCAAGCAGAAAAATCAGCACCAATTTAGTCGTATAGTAAGTCGTCCATCAACAGTAAGGAGTCACCAAAGTTAGCGACATAGCTCTCAAAGAATAAGCAAGCTGAAGTGGCAGTGGGCCGGCCATATCTCGCGAACTAACGACAAGTTGGGGTAAACGTGTTCTTGAGTGGAGACCGCGACTCGACAAACGCAGTGTAGGACGCCCTCCGGCCGAGTGGAATGACGATCTGCGCAAAACTGCTGGCAGATGCTGGATACGTCAAGCTGAAGGGCGCTTTGGCGCTCATTAGGGGAAGCCGTGGTCTAATAGGTTGATGAAGTCGCCTATCATACTGGTATACGACTACGTGATCAATCGACAAAGACTGACGCTGTCAGGGCTCAGTCCATAATGTGAATGCTTTACTTCTTAAAGCTCGATTACACTTTACGGTGCACCGTCGACGGTAAGAGTTAGGAAGCTTAAAACGGAAGGTGTAATCGCTGTTAGGAAGAAAGGAAGCCGACACCGGAAGACCGTGCGCTCCCGGCCGTCCTAATAGCTCGTACAGACGCTCCGATTTGGTTGGTGCCAGCCATATCGGAACCGACATAGCAACCATTCCAACATTGCTACAGATTGTCCGACGGTTGGCCTTCCAGCCGTCAGTTGACTTTGCCATGAAGTAGTGAACGGACGTCTTGCCACCTGATGCCATGATATTTTTCAACGTTTTTAAAGTAGCCGCACTGTCTATTTTTCTTAAAACGTCCAGCATAATCAAATACGCTTGATTTCAGGCTTTTTTCAGGAGGTTGCGGGTTCGATTCCCGCCTCGGAACAAATTTGTGTACGATCTGCAGAAATTTGTTCCGTTGGTCTGAGTGTTGTATTTATTTATTTATTTATCGGAGCTGCCAGCGTAACATATTGAAAATGAGATACATAATACTTGACGATCAATGTGGCATGGCGGGCGATGGTCCACGGTTGCCCTTGTAGCGACATATTGACCCGCCTAAAAGTCGCTAGAAGTCGCTATAATTTTTTTTCTCGCTAAATGTGGAATTTTGTCCGGTAAGCATTCATAAAATCCCCTAGTTCTAGCGACAAAGTCGCTAGAACGGCAACACTGAATGCGACTGAGCCGATTTGGTCGGAACAAAGCCTCCATACGTTCCGATTTGGTTGGACCGACTAACGATTTGGTTTGGTCGGATCGCCGGCGCATCCGACTACCGTCCAACCAATATTAATAATAATTATGTCGGACCGACCACTCTCCACACGTTCCGATTTGGTCGTGGTTGGATGGTTGGCTCCAACCGAATCGGAGCGTCTGTACCAGCTATAACTTCCTAACTGCCGGTGCGCCGGCAAATGTAATCGCGCTCAGAGAGACCGGCCGCTCAGTCGCGCGAGGCGTTCATTGTGAGCGGACGTGCATCAGCGAGCCTTGCGTGCAAAAATGACTTCCCAAAAGGAAAAGGATGTATTAAATCACTTGACCGTTACTGGAAGCTTTAATAAGCTTTTAACGAGAAAGCACATCCGTTTCCGTCGAATTTGACTACTTTTTGACTGATTTTTCGGTAGTATATCCGGTCCACTGGCGACACCTAGGCGTTTCGCGCCATTTTTAGTTTGCGTAAAATGGACAGCGCCATGTTTTATCATTGGCGTTTCGTATTCCGTCGAAGCAACTTGTGTACGCAGCAGTTCTGCTCTGGCTCTGTTAAAGTTGCACTACATATAGTGATAATTATTATAAGGTTATATCGTAAAGTGAATCGCAGAAAAACCTGTAAGTTTTTTAAATTTACTTATTTTCTCGCACTTGAAATCATTTTGAGAATTTTTATCGACCGTGTTCTAAAAATTTCTTTGTTATAATATTTGTGTTATTTTTAATAAGATATAGGGCCTGCTTTCAATTTTAGCCATTACTGTCCCACTGCAGGACAAAGGTCAAAGAACGTTGATTCAGGAAAGCATATTGTGCTCATTATTTTTTACCTTACCTAAGGTAGGTAACTAACGGTAAAAATTTAACGGTTTGTTCCGTTCGGATCTCGTATTTAATAGAAAGTACTTGATCATTTATTTTAATAATATACTGATTGTGTTCGGTTTATTCGGTTCTTTCGGTTCCGGTCTCCAAGCCCATTTAAAATTTACTTCAATGTGTTGGTTCTGTCATATAAGATATCATATTTTAAAATGATCTTTTATTTCTACCGGATTGGGTCCGGTATTTTTGGAAGAAACAAGGACATTTTTGTTAAAATATTTTGAATAACTGTATTTTAAAATTACAGCCTATTTTTATTAAAGAGCCGGAACCGGCGCTACCGCCGCCGCCGCCTCCTCCGCCGTGAACGCGCCGTGAGCTTCGATCCCAGGATACGGGTAAGCTCCAAAGTTATTATAACTGATGCCCTGCCTGACTATTTGAGTCGTTTTTTATACTGCTTGCCATGATGGTAAGGTCTCGATAACTTCATTTTGTAAGCGTTGACGCTTGTACAAACATGTTTAACTTCACTGACAATCAATGTCATGGCAAGGCCATTATTTCGCCCTCGTGGGGTAGATACTATAAAACAAATTAGAAGAACGAAACCACAGGTTCCGAAAACACGCAACTGTTTTTCGAAGACATCTTCTAGGTTCGCAAGAAACGACCCAAGAAATAATAACTAGCAAGCACTAGACCTTTTTAGTTCGAATACCTACCCTCAAAAATTTTATTTTTGAGTCTCAACTCAACCATTCACGGCTCCTTTTGATCATTCAATCAATACAAATACAAAGAGAACTTCAATAGTAATGTAATCTAAATTTGACAGTGAAATAGAAATTTTTGGTAATAATTATATAGCAGTTTGTTGAACTCATTTACGGAAAAGCAGTTAACTAGTGTTGGAAGAACATTTGATTTCATCCCTTAACGAAAGAGGGACTTCAGGATGTGCGCGACTCTAGTCGCGCGCGTTCTACATAACTACCTGCGAGTTTTTTAATAATGATTTTAGTTTGAGATTTGACTTGTTCATAACCTGTACTTGTAAAGAAATTAAAGTGATCTTGTTGATTGATTGATTGATCTTGTATTTTGTTTTAAAAGGCTGGGAGTATAAGCATAAGTGAATCTTTTAACCCTGTTCTCGCAAAACATAATCAAGGACTTAGTTGCCCCTCGCGGGGGTAGAGCTAGTGTGAATCACTAGGTCCATCGTGTGGACCTCCAGGTTCCTTTCAAGGTTAAAGGCAGAATTGTAAATCCCTATAAATCAGATATTCATTTATTGGGCCATTTCGAAGTAACATAGGTAAATCATATAACACACCAGTAGGTGCTCAAAGTTTATTAATCCACATGAAATGCCTACACAGCAGGGCTTGATATCGGTACCAATAATACCGGTACTTTTACGGTAGTAACGGTACTTTCATTTCGTTAAATTCGAGTATCGACACTTTTGAAGTACCGGTACTTTGCCTAAAAGTACCGGTATTCTAAGCGGTTTTCGCGTCGTTTCGTTCATCTTTTTATTCAGTTTTCTACCTCGCTTGCACAAAATAAAATTTTTGAAAAGTACCGATACTCTTCGAGCATAATTTCGTTAATTTAAACGATACTTATAGAAAATACCGATACTTTAGTACCGGTACCAATGAAAGTACCGAGACCACACCACGTTCAATTATACCGGTTCTCAAAAAGTACCGGTATAATTTATATCGATACCAAAGAAGTACAGGTCAGTCGAACCGGTATTTATAAATACCGGTATTCCAAGCCCTGCTACACAGACACACCCTCGCGGGGTGGATACCGTATTTACCTTTCAGAGGTCAGCTCGGCTGTGACCAATATACAACATCTATAATTACTAGGACAGCGCTCAAGTTCACGAGTTTCCTTTTACCACTGCACTGACGCTTCCGGCCCGGTCATAAATATGATACAGGACGCTCATGTGCTTTTGAACTTAGGTGAAATGCCTACACAAACACCCTCGCGGGGTGAATACCGTTATAACCTCTCTCAAAGAGGTCTCAAAAAGGTCAGCCCAGAAGTGGCCAATATATAATAACTATCACGAATTTTACCACCGAGGCTCCTGGCCCGGTCTTAAATATGGTACAGGACGCTCGAATGCTCCTGACCTAGGTGAAATTCCTACATAAAAACACCCTCGTGGGGTGGATACTATATAACCTCTCTCAAAGAGGTCAGCCCAAAAGTGGCCAATTTATAACTATAATAACAAGGACCAACCACCGAGGCTCCTGGCCCGGTCTTAAATATGGTACAGGGTGCTCCAATGCTCCTGGACCTAGGTGAAATGCCTACATAAAGACGCCCTCGCGGGGTGGATACCATAATAACCTCTCTCGAAGAGATCAGCCCAGAAGTGGCCAATATATAACTATAATAACAAGGACCAACCACCGAGGCTCCTGGCCCGGTCTTAAATATGGTACAGGGTGCTCCAATGCTCCTGGACCTAGGTGAAATACCTACATAAAGACACCCTCGCGGGGTGGATACCATAATAGCCTCTCTCAAAGAGGTCAGCCCAGAAGTGGCCAATATATAACTATTATAAAAAGGACCAGCGCTCAAATTCAAGAGTTTTATTTTACCACCGAGGCTCCTGGCCCGGTCATAGATATAGTACAGGACACTCCAATGCTCCTGGACTTATGTGAAATGCCTACAGAAACACCATTCGCGGGGTGGATACCATAATAACATCTCACAAAGGTCAGCCCAGAAGTGATTAGTATACAATTACTATAACAAGGCTCAAAAACATGAGTTCCCTTTTACCAACAAGGTTCGCAGCACAGTCATAAATAAGGTGCAGGGCGCTCCAATGCTCCTGGATACTGCATTTAACAAATATGAACAATTATTTATTTATTTTATCTTTCGTTTATTAAGGCATAAACGTTTACAATTTCCTTGTCTATCGCATAGATAAATACAATACGCAGGAAGCTCCAATGTTTCTTGACACTTGACACTTAAACAAAAAGGTAACAATATACAAGGTATAACATATTACCCCTACTAAGCCGAAGGGGGGGGTTTCAGGAACCCATGGTGATCAGTTGTGGGGGGGAGATAATTAAAAATTCCTATTTTCAGTTTCCCATACAAAAAGTTTTCATTTCCTAGTGCCAAAATAAAGTGACAACCCTATTCGCGCAACCTGTACTTACCTACTAACTTTACAGGTATGTAGGTAGGTATTTATCTTCGTAGATTTCAGCTATGGCGGGAGATTACTAGACGAGCTAATAAATTCGTGATAATAATATGCTAGTATGTAAGTTCCTAGGTAGTGTTGAGAAAATCTTAAAATGCTGAGTTAGGAAAGTTGTAAGTGTAGGTACAAGTTACAAACCTCATATTTTCTCGCTTGTCAGCTGTCTAGATGGCTTCTTACGAAGGGATTTATGTATGTTTTGGTAGGTCACTTGTAGGTACACAGTCACAGACAATTCACACACTTCAGCACAAGGTAGGTTTCTTTTTAGGCATTAACATGTCTCACTCACTTTAGCACTAGTTAGGTTAGTTAGTTAGTAAGTTACACATGCATGACGTAGGTATCGATACCTATGCATGTAAGTAAGGTTCGATATGCCTCCCTTCTTCCAAACAACACACATTTTATGGAAGTAAGCACACGCTTCCAACACACGCCTCTTCATCTCTTCAGCTCTGTGACACTCCGATGCATACACCACACCCTTAAGGTATTCTTAAGTCCTAGTTACTTGTTTTTTAGGCACGAAAGATAAAAATTGTAATTATAGCACTACACGGCACCGCGACGAAGGTCACACTAAAATAGTTCATCATTCATTCTTTTGATTTCGTTCGCCGAAAAGATGGATAATTTTTAGGGTTCATTTTCAATTTTAATAAATCCCTAGTTGGCAACATGAGTAAACAGGAGGTATTAGGATCACAGTCGTGAAATAATAGGTATGTGGTAGAAAATTGTATGAATACGTAGGTAGGTACTGGTCTTATTTTACATAGGTATTTCACAATGTAGGTACCTACCTGCTACACACACATACACTTTGCGTGAATTCTGATAGTTGGTATACCTAATACAAAATCCCGTAGAAAACGGATTTAAGCTTTTTTTTTTTGATTTTATGATTTTAAACAAACGAACTTCTTTAAATTTTGGTATTAAAAAATTACGGAACCCGTATTAAAAAATATTTCGGCCCGCTTGGCAAATACAGCACCGCCATGTGGTGTATCCAGTGTTGCCAGATGGAATTTGAAAAAAACAGTAGAAAGTTCAGTAAAAAATCAGTAGATTGGAATAAAAATCAGTAGGTAGAAATTAACGACTGAAAATTCTAGAGGTACCATATGTATTTGTGTTTCGCGAGTATTTTGACTCGCATTTTGGCTGGCGATCTTTTTTTTTTTTTTAGGTGCATTCGTAAAAAGGAAGCGATTCTTTGCATTTTTGCAGACAATTGCAGCTAAAAAAAAAAAAAAAGGTCGCCAAGTGGTTATTCAGTCACGGAGCTATAGGCGCGGGAAAATCAGGTAGATTTCACGAAATTTTAGAAGGCGCTCGGGACATCAGGTAGATTTCACTAAATTTTAGAAGGCGCTCGGGAAAATCAGGTAGGTTTCACTAAATTTTTGAAATAAATCAGTAGATCGGTAGACGCCTAAAAAAGCAGGTAGATCTACTGCTAAATCGGTAGATCTGGCATCACTGGGTGTATCGCATGTTGATAGATGCCGACAGTCAATGAATGAATGAATGGTTCTCTAACTTGTCTATGATTGGCGGTTGGCTGGTTGCCATGGTTTTGCATAGTGCTACAGCCAATAAAATTTAGTCGCGTTCCTTTGTGGAAATACAAGTGTCAAAGATTAATGTAGGTACAGAACGGACAGATAAACTACATAATGACGGAAAGAGTCATTTGGTAAAGTTTTTAATTAAGTTAACCGACCCATGCGACTCAGCTCGTCGTATGTCAGATGTCGTAAAAGTCGACCAAGGGGCTTCGCCAAATGAAAGGCAGCATTTTTATTGTGTGAATTACTTATACCGTTTCTTTGATCAGCAATCCCCAGCCAAGTGATTATGGCAATACCCGCCAGATTCACAGCTCTTTTCAGTAGTGGACATCAATGTGTATTCAGTCAGTAGGTTATTATGATTAGATCAACACACAAGAAAGAACAAACAGTTAGAAAAAGACATAACTGTGTTAGCGTAGTTTAGTTCGTATGTTTAACTACACGTAACTCAACCTTCAAATTGAAATGTGATTTTAGCCATGACTTACGACAATTTGCCTCAATGATGCTGTAGGCGTTTTTCTATTTCAAGAATATGAATCTGTCACTCTTTTCTACATCTATTCTGTGACCATACTGAGGTCATCGTCGCAAGTATAAGAAACAGCAGATTTTAGGGTTGTCACTTCGTAAAAAATCAGCTGGCCATGTGAAAACTTTGTTTTAGTTTTTTCAGAGATACCAATCGAAATTAGAAAAGTCGTTGAACAAAAGTTGTTCCCCGGGGGGGTAGAAATACCCAGCTTTTCGCTTAGTACATGTATATTGTTACACCATGTATAATGCTCCTGGATACTGCATTTAACAAATGTGAACACTTAGTTATTTATTTTATATTTCGTTTATTAAGGCATAAACGTTTACAATTTCCTTATCTATCGCATAGATAAATACAATATGCAGGAAGCTCCAATGTTTCTTGACACTTAAACAAAAAGGTAGCAATATATATATATATATAGGACGCTCGAATGCTCCTGGAAACATGCTCCTGGACACTAGAATTAACAAAAGTTAAGTTAGGAAGGTTTTTCTGGTAGGTATACAGACAATAGCAGCTCTCTGGTATCGCCACGTTCGATATCCCGAATGTTTATAGTTAAATCTAACAGATCAGCCAGTCCCATTTTCAATCTCGAGGCAAACTATACTACTACTAAACGAGTAGGTATGTAATTAATGACCGAAATACGAGTATCCTATCTCGACGATTTTCTGGAATACATTGCATCAAAATTTAGATGTGCTTCGCGAGCACTTAATCTTGGTCTTAGCTCTTAGGTACCTCGGTTCTCAAACCGCAGAAAGATGTATTGTGAAGGCCGGGAACTGTCCAAAATATATACCCTGCAGAAATTAATATTTTGTCATTGTGCATGCCTGTTAGAGGTGCACATTCAAAGGAAATACAAAGGATTTTTCTGCTATATGATGCGACTCCAGCCTGACCACCTGGTAACGAAAAGAGTTTCTCCTGCACTACAATCAAAATAAATCTATTATATATACAAGAGGCTGCGCATGATCTTTGTAATAATGTTACACGAGATCTGAAAGATTGTTTCATGACGCGTTTAGTATCGCTTGGATATTTTATAGCGTGTTTAAAATCTGGTATGTATCGATCACTAGCATGGGAATTTCCGTTACCATTTCTAATCCCTAAAGTGTTTCGTCTAAATCATTAATGACTAGGGATACCTAGTAGTTCCTCAACTGGGGAATAGGTCTGTCACCACCGAAAGTCAAGAACATCGTTCTCATGTTTTTGAAGTGTACGTGTAGAATGGTGGAACAATTGACACAAAATACCTACTAATCAATATTTTCATAAGATCGTCACACCACGATATAACTGTTGATCTGTACACGTAAAAGTTTACACGTCTTAACGTTACTAGACATACCTTGATCTTGTCATTGTGTACTATAGTATGTATTATTTATTTTTTGACGGTTCCAACACTGTACAGTGGTAGACTTCTTTCAAACATTAATTATGTTATAAATTAATCCACTATTAAGAATGAACTATACTTATTTAATCATAAAACTAGACTGAAAGTCTAGAAACGATTTTAATATACACTAAGAGTGGCTAAGCTAGCGTAACGTACCTATTGGCTGGGATAAAACTTCTTTTAGATAAACAGATGTTGGAGCAGTTTCAGATAACATACGATCACTGTATCTTTAGACGAGGGAATTGGCTGTTCGCCAATAATTTTTAAAGGATTTGTAAGCGAGAAATAACATATATCTACCTGATAATGTTACTCCATTATTGTTGAAAACGATTGATACAATATTTGCTAATTATTACTCTAGTTTGGTGGCAATTCGAATATTTAAGCTGTTAAAACGGCTAAAATTCAAGTGGATTTGTTATAAATTTTAATAAATTAGTTCTTGGTAACCTACTAAAATCAAGTGTCAGAATTATAGAACAAAACTCAAGAGAACATTACTGTATCAGTAGTCTTTCAGAAGACTTGTTACACATTCTTTTTAATTTTATCTCATCACATTGGCGTTATTCCCTCAAACTCTACATTTGGCGACACCAGGCGAAAACAAACAGATCTCGTTAAAAGCTTATTAAAGCTTCCAGTAACGGTCAAGTGATTTAATAGAAGCGTTTTACCTGAAATAAAACGCATACTAAAATACTTACCTTACTGGAAGCTTTGCTTTTATTTCTGCCTGGTGTAACTTAACCAATGACAAAACATGGCGCTGTCCATTTTACGCAAACTAAAAATGGCGCGAAACGCCTAGGTGTCGCCAGTGGACCGGATATACTACCGAAAAATCAGTCAAAAAGTAGTCAAATTCGACGGAAACGGATGTGCTTTCTCGTTAAAAGCTTATTAAAGCTTCCAGTAAGGTAAGTATTTTAATATGCGTTCTATTTCAGGTAAAACGCTTCTATTGTCCAATGTTCTAGAACTGTTTATAGACATGCCTAACTTATGGAACGAATGCAAGATGTTCATATTACACATTTTGTTTCATAAAAGAAGATATTGCTTGGTCCAACATTTTCTTTTTTTATTTCTTCTCAAATTTACAGCCGCAAATGCGGCAAGGGCGATTCCAATTTTTTGAAATTTTGAGAGCACAGGCGCCATACTCCTACTACGTTCGACAGGCAACTGAGTTAGGAAGGCGGCGACCGTGCAGTGTAATCAGAACGTCCTTTCCGCCGTCACGGCGCACCGTTCCGGTAAATCGTGAAGTGTAATAGGCCTTTTAGTATAAAGTTTGAGGGTATTTTTGAAGCCTGTCATTCAATAAAAGATTTGCTAATATTTTACATTATTTTATTCATCAATAGTTAGTGATCCACTGTTGATGTCGTCAATAAGATCATGGGGTGGCCTGCCATCAATTGTGCATCCAACAGACTGTGCAGTTCCAAGGATCTCTTTAACGGTTCCTGAGAGATCACGGGCCATTGACCTGGGCTTCATGACCTTGGCGATGGAGATGACATCTTCCAGTGTGATGTTTCCATTGTGCTTGACTGAAAAAGACGAAAAACAAGATTTTAATATTTTTGTCTGCTTAGTATTTTGAAGGCAACATTTTTGGACATGTGATTGGTTTAGTTTACTAAAAGTAAAGTTTTGGACATGTGACGTTAACTTGCAGTCAATTACACAAGATTCTTACTTATAAAACCTATACAAGGTTCTGAATACCAATAAAGTAATTCTGTCTATTACTTTTTAACATGTAAGCAGATGTTTCTGAGATTAAGCATGTAGATAGATTCCCCATGATCTTCTGTAATCCTAGAGAAAATTAATTTCTGGCCTGCAGCTGGCCAGAAGTTAATTTTCTTGTATTTTCAATGGAAAAGATTAGAATAGTACATTGTTACCAAAGGGTTGAAAGTTATTTAGTCCCGAGACGGGGTTTGACTAAATATAAATAAAACATGAGAAAACAAATGAATCAAAAAGCAACTAATTAAAAAAAAAAAAAGATAAGTCCATCTAGGACAGACGAAAGCCAGAAAGCCTTACTGCCTTGTCTTTAATTTTTTTTTTGACTTCAGTGAATTGCCGCTAACACATTTTTTTTAGCATCATCTTTTATTTTTCTCATTCTGCCATTATAATGGTTCAATAGTAACGTGATAGCTGTCAGTTGAAAACAATTCTCTCTAGGCCTGAAAAGTATCACTTTCAGTCCGCTCTTCAGGCAACTTCAGACCCACTTTCCGAGTATGAGTAATGAAAAATAACTTACTGTTCTTCTGCTTCTTGCGGTCACGTGGAGGCTCTTTCAGAGCTCTGATGATGAGGGCAGCGGCAGAGGGCACGACTGAGATTTGAGCTTGTCTGTTCTGTACAATCAGCTGGACTGTGATCTTCAGACCCTTCCAGTCACTGGTGGCCTTAGCGATGTCATCACCAACCTTTTTGGGGGACTGTGGCACAAAATAATATGAGAAAATTGTAGTAAAGTTGAGAAAGTGAAGTTAGTGTAGATATGGACTCAATGAAGACTTCATTACTGAATTTTGATATAATTTAGCTACTGTGTAGAACACTAGGCGCCATGAAGAGGTTTTTAAATTAAACTATGTTGGTTAAGGCACAATTAGCTTCTTTATAGTTCTTATAAAATGTCAAGATCCTTGCAATTGAATTATAATTGAAAAAGACAATGCCCTGTCCAGTATTGCATCCCGCTATCAACAAATCCAGAATTAGAAGTGATTAATTAGTTTCTTTCAAGAAGTGCAGGAAATCCAGTGCTTCTTGACATATATCGGGAAATGATGCATGAACCTTAATTGAATGCTTTGAGTCCTCAGTTTTCTTAAATATGAATTTGGTCAGACAGTCCAATCTAAAGTAAGTGTATCATTAGTGCTGTGGTGAACATGAATGAAAATACATACACATTATAAATAGGTAAGTAAGAGCATGGCAGTCAGCCTGGTCCGCGACTCCTTATTGGGCATTCGGAGTAGCCGCGACAGGGAAACGAATCCTGAGTCGCGGGTTCCTTCCATCCGCCACCCGGAAGGACGCGCCTGGTAGGGAGGCACCCCCCAAGATCATTCATCATCAGGGAGATAGTCAGAGCTGTATGTTTTGAAAATATTTACTTAAAGCCCAAATTCCACGATTTCATTAAAAGGTTCAGGGAGTCTCTGACTACCTCTTAACAGCCAATACCAAGAATTAGCCTTGGTATCAACTTAGAAATTTACAAGACTGCCATGCATGCGATTTGAGGTTATGAAATGAAGAAACTGACAATATGCTTACCAAACCCAGTGGACCGATTTTAGGAGCCAAGGATGATGTGGCACCGACTTCTCCTCCAATGCATCTCAAGTTTACTGCAAAATATACAGGAAATAAGGCGAAACTGTACACCGGTATAAAACAATCTGGATTCACAATTTTGTACACCCTTACCGACTTTAACCTCGTTAGGATCGAACTTAGGCGGCATTTTTATAGATTTTCACAACTTAAAATTGCAAAATGAATTAAATTCCAAGCGGATTAACTTGGATTTCTACGCGAACCGTCTCCGGGACGTTTTGCAACGCGGACAGTTCACTGAAAAAGAATTCTAATTTGTGAATGAAGCAGTGCTTCCAGATCCCAAAAGTAAAATTACAGTGTTTCCAGTAAAAAAATACAGCAGTTTCTAAAAATAATACAGTAGATTTCAAAATCGATTACAGTAAAATTACAGTAAGTATTTTTTGTTTAGGGTAATATCGGGTAATGCCGGTCACCTAAGAAAAATTAAACATAAATTACAAAAAAAACTACTTTTTATTAAAAATATATTTGGAATACTTAAATTTAATTATTATTCTTTCATAATAAATAATATTGAGATCTGTTTTCTAAAAAAAACATGGAATAATAGACTTTTAAAAAAAATATAGCTTTGACCGGTATTGCCCGACATAGCGGGCAATGCCGGTCAGCTGGTTGGCAATACCGGTCATTTATTTCAACGGCATAGTTAAATCGCAAATATAGTCTTCACGGGAATCGATCAGGGTTCTTATTTTTCAGCTTTTCTTGGAGGGTTGAAAGAGGATACCTGTAGATCACGCTGCTTCTCTTATCAAAGCCCCATCTTCAACAAGTTTGATTGCCCTGGTTAGATCGTCTCCATTTCACCTTTATCCCTCGGCTCCTAGTCCGTTATTTCGATATGCTAAAATTAAAAATGTATGCATGAGTATGAACAATTACAGACCAGTTTGTATAAAAAAATATGAAATGGGGTCATCAAGATTCATCCTTAATTTGCAGAAAAATCAGTAACAATAAAAAAATACAAACATTCAAACAAAGAACCTCCTCCTTTTATAAGGTGGTTTAATAAAATAAACAAGGTATAAAGACAAACTCTACGATCATAGAACAGAAACAATTTTATTGCGTTACAAAATATCATCTATTTGTATCTGAGACTTGCGGCGGGTAATGCCGCTCAACGTGACCGGCATTACCCGCATGTTCACGTTTGGGTTTAAAAATAATTATAAAAAAATGCATTGCTTATTGCTTGAAATCCACAATCTAACGAATAGTTAGATAACTGACACGTAATAATTATTATAGACAATCAATGAAATATAAAAATTACAGTACTCACCTCTTATTTTCTAAGGCCAGAAAGTTATAACAATTTGGCGCAAAACACACACAAGTCTTTAACGCAGTGACAAATCGTCGGAAGTAAGAAGGGGTTGGTGCGGCGGGGCAGGGAATGGACACGCCACACTCTTTGCATGAGTGAGTGCGCATAAGCGCAGTATTTGGTGAAAAAGTAAGGTGACCGTTATTGCCAACTGACCGGCATTACCCGCTTTTACCCTAAATATTGATGGAAAAATAAGCTGCTTCCTATGATTAAGTCATTAAAGTCAAAGTCACATATTATAAGACATATATTTCGATATAAAAAAACATTATTTACTTTTTCCAGAACCATTTGCTCATGATTTATCAATATTTATCTATGACCGATGTGGCGCGGTGGGCGAAGTTCCGCCTGCGACGCAGGAGGTTGCGGGTTCGATTAGCGCATCGAAAAAAAAATTCCCAGCATCGCTACACTTTCCTCACTGCTTGAGCTCATTTTTACAGTAATCTCGCTATAAGTTTTTAGTTAAGAGTTTATCATCACTGCATACTACCATGGCAAAACAAGTTTATGAATAATAGACGAAAAATGCAATGTTCCTTTGTAAGACAGAGACGGCTACTATTGATAGTTGCGTCCCAGAGTGCTCTACGATAGTTCCGTATGGCCAGGGAATTCCCCGCAACTTTATTATAAGCAGACCTACTATAAATTGTCTATGGGTGTAGATTTGCTGCGTTTCGTTTTACGTATTAGAATGATAAAGTTATAAGAAAATTAAATACAGTATATTCCATACACTGTATTTTATCATTACAGTATACAGTAGACAAGTCTAAAATACAGTAAATCTACTGTAATTACAGTGAATCTGGAAGCACTGGAATGAAGTGAAATATCAATGAAACAACGTCAGAGTCAATGTCAACTTAGTAGAAATGTCAATGTAGTCGATACGAAATCAGCACCGAAAAGGTAAAGTTTTGTATCATCAAGTGGTCTTCAACATTTCGACTGTGCGAAATGCTAGTAAGAATCGAACTAAAGTTCATTTTTCTGGCGTCAACGTCGAGAGAAGCTCTTCTCTCGAGTCATGTGATGTCGCTCCGAGAGCCATGCAGGCTACTCGGAAGCTGTTCGTTAGCCGGTTGGCTACGATGGTCTGGGGAAAGGTCTTCCGAAAGCTCCAGGAGCTCTCTGGGTAGGGGTCTCCAGCATGGTCTTGCTTCCGGTGGTCTTGTGTGAAGAGGGGCGAGTCCGTATAAATGTACGTGTCTAGAGTTGTCCGCACGGTCGTACATTTTTCGCGCTAGCTTCACAACAAACTCCTTTACAGGAGGTATCTGCAAATCACGTGCGATAACAGTGTTCCGCACGTATCGGCCTGCGCCTGTACAAACTCTGAGGGCGATGTTTTGTTGAGCTTGGATTCTTTTCTGGTTGGTTGCGGAGCAAAGGGAGTACCACGCTGGTGCTGCGTATGTGAGCCGGGAACGGATGTATGTTTTGTAAACTCCAAGCTTCGTCCGTAGCGGCAGTTTTGATGTCAGAACTGGTCGTAACATCGCTCTGGCGGCGCGTGTTTGTCTTAACGAGCGCTCCACCTGTGCGTTCATCGTCAAGGACCGATCAATGTCAATACCCAGATAGCGAACAGAAGTTTGCCAATCCAAGGCATGACCTCGAAGCTCCAGTGTTGGTAGGACAATGCGTCGACGAGACACTAGCATCGCTGCTGTTTTCCCCGCATTGACCGCAATGCGCCATCTGTCTAACCAGGCTGGCAAGAGGTTTAGCAGGCGCTGCATTTGATGAGTAGCTATGACTGCATTGGGTGCAGAGGCAAAGTAAGCGCTATCATCCGCAAAGAGCGCTAGTGTGACGTCTTTTTCCCCGGGTAGAAGCTGGTCCTCCAGTGTAGGGATTTCGTTTGTGTATAGTGCATACAGAGCATGAGACAAGCAGCTCCCTTGTGGCACTCCGGCTATGATGGGTCGAGGTTGTGATTTGGCTTCTTCGACAGCAACGTAGAAGCTTCGTCCTCGGAGAAAGGATGCAACCACTTGGATGATGGCTGCTGGTGTGGGAGAAGCGATAAGCTTAAGAATTAGACCTGGGTGCCACACTCTATCGAATGCTTTCTCTACATCTAGGAAAATAGCAACTGTAGACTGGTTGTTGTTCAGATTGTGAACAAGGTGGTGCAAAATCCGCGTGAGTTGCAGAGTCGTGGAGTGCTGGTTGCGAAAACCAAACTGTTCTGGTCGAGGTTCAATGTTTAAGGCTAACCTACGAACTAGAAGACGCTCGAAAAGTTTGTATTGCCAGGAAGCGATAAATCATTATGGGTCCACCAGTCCAATCACATTTCATTTTGTGAATGTTCATCGGAATATTTTATTCATAATTTATTTCAAGCTGAATTTAGACAAACAAAATAAATCAGAGTTATATTCCGCTACGAGTCTTCTCAATGTCCGCCAATTATTACTCAGTATACAAATCAGTAATCTTCTGAACTTAATGCCACTCAGTCAGATTTTCCACACCAGCCATGTTTTTCCATGTGTATAGGATAGATAGATAGATACATATTGTCATTAGGAAAAATTAGAACAATTAATTAAATAAGTATTATGGGAAGGATTTAGGAAAGGAAAGAAAGTCAACATTAGTCATTTATAAGCAAGAAAAAAGTAGATTTTTTTTATTTATTACATACAAGATAAGATATTTATTCATTATGTATCAGCCAGGGCACAGTATGCATGCCAGTATTACTTGCAAATGTATCCGCAGTGTGCCAGTTACTCGTACATGCCAGTAACTTTCATGCCACCTACTTTCCCGATTTACTGGCACGTGTATCCCTAGCTTTATATTAAGACGCAGACACAGGTTGAATAATTGATGAGGAGATATTTTTGTCAGACCTGGCATCCCAGAATTCAATGACACATCGTCGTCCTCGAAATTGCTTTTTGTGATTTTCTCAATTTATTTTGAGGGATAGTGCGACTGTTTTGTTTTTATTACTCGCGAAATACTTTTCCCTACGTATTGAAATTCATTTATCACCATGGCTGATGAATCGGTTTTGAAGCAGTATCTATCGAAATATAAACATCGCGAATTTACTTGTCGAGAGGTAATGAATTTGATACAGTTTTATAAAAGTCTAACGTATCGATTAGAGGGCTTTGTCTTCAACTCTGGGAGTAGAAAAGAACTGCTCAACATTGAAGGTACGATCCCTGTGAACTACAAAGGTGCTTTCTACAATATTCCTGTCAGTATCTGGCTAATGGATACTCATCCTCAAAACGCCCCTTTGGCTTTCGTGAAACCCACAAAGGACATGTCGATCAAAGTTTCCAAATACGTGGACAGCAATGGCAAAGTATACTTGCCGTATCTTCACGAATGGGCTCCAAATAACTCAACACTGCAGAATCTCATTCAGTGTATGATAGTGGCATTTGGTGAGCTACCTCCGGTTTATTCGAAGCCTCGGAACGATACCAGAGCGCCGTACCCTGTAAACTCGTTCATGCCTCAGCCCACGCCCTACCCCGGCTACCCTCAAGTGTCTCCCTCGCCTGGCTACCCTGGGCCTACACCTTACCCTCCAGCCTCCAACTTACCCTACCCAAGCTATGGAACTCCATACCCTGGGACTGCTAATACTAATAATGGAATGCCATACATGCCACCACCTACATCATCAGGCACACCATACCCGCCTGCTGCTGGCTACACACCCACTCCTGACATAGCCGGTGGTACCATTACCGAGGAGCATATTAAAGCTTCACTTTTGTCAGCTGTGGAAGACAAACTGAGAAGACGTCTCAGAGAGCAAGCTCAGCAATCCAATGCAGAGTTGGAGACACTGCGCAGGACCCAGCAGGAGCTCAGGGAGGGCAAAGGTCGACTGGAGGATATCCTGCAGAGGCTGCAAAGGGAGAGATCAGAATTGGACAAGAATGTGACCTTACTGCAAGAGAAAGAGAAGGAACTGCAGGCTGCTGTGGAGAAACTGGCTGAGCAGGAGGGAGTGGATGTTGACGAGGCAGTTGTGACCACAGCACCATTGTACTCTCAGCTTCTGAATGCTTTTGCTGAAGAAGCAACACTAGAAGATGCTATGTACTACATGGGAGAGGCTTTACGTAAAGAGGTTATAGATCTGGATACATTTTTGAAGCAGGTACGCACTCTGGCACGCAGGCAGTTCACTCTGCGTGCTCTCATGCATAAGTGCCGGCAGAAGGCCCAGCTGGCTTGCTAGTGCCTCATTGAGTGACAGTGGATTGATTGTATATCTCTGTGATTGTTGATGGCTAGCTTATTAATTTATCATTGTGCTATATTCAAATGTAAGATGAATGTAAACATTTATATTTTCCTTATATCATCAAAAAAACAATAAACTTCATCAATTTAAAACTTTAGATACAAATATCTTGTTTGTTATAATTATTTTAAAAGTGTTCCATTTTGTGGTACATAGTCCAAATGTTTTCAATTTCATGATTTCTATACACTGCCTTTATTAAGCATACATACATTGTAGCCTCTGTTACCTTAACATCCTTTACTTTAACTAGGTACTTGATTGTATACTTTGTTTACATTAGATATCTCAGCATATTTTATGGTATCATTGCTTATCTTAGTTGGGTTTTAAAATTGTATGCATTACACAATAAAATTATAACATTATACTAGTAAATCCTACGGAATTTAATGGACTGGGGTTTAAAGTTGGACCCATGGGAACTGAAGTAGAAACCTCTGAGTCAAGATTGTTAAAATTATCTAATTTAGGAAGTAGTAGACCAATAAGTGATATATTAATCATATTATTATTGTTAAAATTGTGATTACATTGTAAAATACACTACAGGTTGTGTGCCACTGTTGGCCCAATTTTGTACACTATTCACTAGACATAGAGTTAATTATTGTTGGCACATGGTATAATTTGTAAAATGTTAGCTTTTTAAAATTTAAAGTTATTCTAGTTTTATCTGGAGGTCCCAGAATAGTTTAAGAATTATAAAATGTATTCTTTATTAGTAGTTTAAATATAAATGTGCTAGTTGTTGACTGTGCTTAAAAGTGACACAAGACACCACTCATTGGTAGTTTGTTTGTCTGTCTCCTTTTATAATGTAATGCAAATATTTTTTATGTTTGTCTAATATATATTCTAAAGCAGAGTCAGCATACTTCACATTAGTATATGTTGCGTTGACTCACTTCTGTGTGCTTAGGGAATCTATGTAGAAGTGTGTCAATAGAAAATGTAGTGTATAATTTTATCAGCTGGCATTTTTAATGTAGTTTTTTAAACTTACGCGATCAGAACACATTTTAAATATCCATGGGTATTTATCGCAATTAATTACCTATTTTCCCGACATTTCAACAGATTTACATGATGTGTGTGTTGAGTCATCCCATGACCACAACTGAGTGTAAACCTGTTGAAAAGTTTAGAAAATAGGTAATTAATCGCAATAAATACCCATGAATATCTATAATAATTTTTTATGTAAATTTTGGGTTGTTTTATCCATTGTAGGATTGAGTGTATTCTTGCATCTGGACTGGATAAAATAATCATAGTACTGGAAATAAAAGTGTTGTTTATTGAAATAGTGTCAAACTTAGATTTGTTAAAACTATACCTAATGCAATATTGTTGAATATTCTTACCTAACTAGACAGAAAGATATGTTTCCTTGTTATTGTAAAATGCTTGATCTAGTATGCACTATTGTTTAGTTTCTAAGTTTTGTATCCAAAGCACTGCAGACTATGGCCTGTAATATGATATCCTACTCAGTTATCAATCTGTGGTTGAGTAATGCTTATAGTATAAAAAAGCAGGTCTCATACATAGATGACTGGGCTAGCTTTCATAAAATGGGATGGCCTAAAAGATTCCATGGTCCCAAAGAGTCACTATTCTTAGGGACAGTACAGGGTGTTGAATCTTTTAGGAAAATGTTTGTGAAGTCATAATTAACTCAATGAGCTGTGCTCAGTGTTTTCTTAATGTAATCCTTACTGTAAACATTTTATATTATTTTGTCTTTGTAAATAATTTTTTCACTGCAAATTGTGTCAGCTGACTGATATCGATTGTCACAATAAATATGGAAATTATATCAAATAATGATGTTTTATTGCCTGCCAACATGCCTACTTATCATATATCCATGGGAACGTAGGTAATAGAATCTTTGTATCCATGCTATATTAAACACAAATAAATAATAAAATTCTGTAATTCTATCTCTTAACATTTTCATGCTGAGATGGCTGAATGGATCTCAATGAAAATTTGACAGTAGATAGCATCTCTGAAGACAAAAAGGCGCAGGGTATAAGCTAGTTGGTCTATAGGCCTTTAAATTTATTATATAGGCTAGGTAAAGAAGACTACAAATATGGCAAGTATGTAGGTCCATCATAGTTTAGTACTTGTTTATGTACTTCTATCTATCAAAACATACCAAGAAATATCAAACAAACCATTTATTAAAATGCAAGCTTAGCGAAAATAAATTAAAATGCTGTTTTGCGCGGGAATGCATCGCGTGCTTGAAACGAAACGTTTATATAATGGCGTTTATTTTTTTTCTTTCTTGCCCTTTTTAGCGGCTGCCTCGACGTCGATTGGCGCAGGCTTCACAAACGGAATGATATCTTGGTACTGCTCTGGCATCCATTGTTGTAGAACTTTAGGTACCTGTAGAACATTTATATCTTAGAGAGTGTAAAGATAAACTTAGTTTTGCGAATGAGTGAACTGATGTAGATGAATTAGGACCACCAACAGTGGCCTTAGAGAGTATAGATCAACTTAGTTTTAATAGATGTAGATGAATTAGGAGGACCACCACCAGTGGCCTTATTTTTATGGCTATTTCTGATGATAATGATCTTTGAGTATACCTTGATGCCTTCTTCAGTCTGGCAGACCTCCAGCACGGCGCAGATGACGCGAGTGGTGGCGCACATAGTGGCGTTCAGCATGTGAACGTATTCGGTGGCGGCGTTCATCTTCTTGGTTTGACCATATCTGGAAAAATTGAGATTGAGTGAGCTGTACAGTTGATAGACAAGGATTAATCTAAATTTTATAGATAGATAGATAGATAACTTCTTTATTGCACCATCAAGATTTGTAGTAACATATAAGCTTAAACACTAATAACTACATCTAAAGTGGCACAATTTATAGTTTAAGCGTCAGCAGTAATTATTCCCCACATTTTTTTTTCTATTATTGACTCGATACCCTTCAAAATCTTCTCATTGAACAAACGAATTTGATAAAACGAATTATTTATGATACTTTCTGGACTGGTAACTATTGGTTAATACCTGACGAGCAGCCTCCTAGCCTGGTACTCCAGACAGTTGCTGCAAGAGACGAGTTCTCTAAACGCGCCGCTGCCCGGGAACCAAGCCTCTAGATCCAGTTTCTTGGCCGCAGCGTGGTTTAACGCGCCCGACACTATGTTAACGACACTAAGACTAGTAACTATTGGTTAATACCTGACGAGCAGCCTCCTAGCCTGGTACTCCAGACAGTTGCTGCAAGAGACGAGTTCTCTAAACGCGCCGCTGCCCGGGAACCAAGCCTCTAGATCCAGTTTCTTGGCCGCAGCGTGGTTTAACGCGCCTGACACTATGTTGACCACGCGGTATGGGATGCCAAGGAGCTGGTAGAACTCTTCAGCGTTGCCGATCATCTCTTCCATCATTAGCCAGGAGGCGTTGTCGTGAGGCGAAGTGAGCACGAACTGTTCTACCTGGAATATAGTAAAGTGTATAAGTAGTACTTATTATTAGGATAACTTTAATCACATATTGTTAAACATTTATTAAATAATCACTATATTGTATAAAACAAAGTGGCTTTTGCTGTCCCTATTTCCCTTTGACTGCTTAAAAATATGCAACGGATTTTGATGCGGTTTTTTTAAATAGATAGAGTGATTCAAGAGGAAGGTTTATACATATAATAAAACCGTGCGAAGCCGGGGCGGGTCGCTAGTATATTATAAAGCATTCTCTGACTTTTATTGTGAACTCCATAGCGAAGCGGGTGAAGGTCTGCCTTTGGAAGTTGCGGGTTATATTCCCGCGTCGGGTAAATATTTGTAAAATCTGCAGATATTTGTTCCATGTGATCTCTATGTCCAATGAATATTTCTATCTATGTACGTAGTAAGTATTCTCTACTCAAAAAGTATTTATTATGAAGAAATTAATTCAAAAACAGATCAGATCTTGATCAAATTTAATTGGGATCACATGAGAAGCACAACTTAAAAAAAAACATCAAAATTGGTCCACCCAGATGTTATGGCATAAAAATAGCCAAACAGAGAACCTAATCAATATTTTCAACTGACTTAAAATAACGGAGGACATTGTTTTAAGTCAATTGAAAATATTAATTGTTAGCTTGGGATAAATATGCAAGGAAAGGAGACATTGACCGAAAAGCCTCAATTTTTTGAAGGGGGTTAAAAATATTAATGGCTAGCTAGGTAAGGAAAGGGGCCTTTAGGTGGTAAGCCAGCTGATAGGGTTGTTTTTATAGGATTGTTTGTGAATGTCTTCTCACTATGGCGTAGGCCTTAGACAACAACTCAACACCAACAAAACTATGCAAACGTTTGGCCGCTAAAACTACCCTCATCTTGATATTGGTTTGCTTTTTATGTTTAAGATAATTACCACTTCAAATGTATATTGTAACACTAAACTTGTGTAACTCAGGTAAAACTCTATTATAATATGTACCTACTGTTATAAATGTGATAATTATAAGGCACACTGTATTTCTCTGTAAGTGAATTGTAATTCTTTTGAGATATAAATATCTTCAACTATAATGTTCTTTAAGAGTTAGGAATTACCTTCTCGAACTGATGCACCCTGAAGATACCGCGCGTGTCGCGTCCATGGGAGCCCACCTCCTGCCGGAAACACGTCGATAGACCTGCGTATCTGGAATCAACCACAATTGTTTATATTATTCACTAGATTCGACGCGCGGCTTCACCCGCGAACCAGAGTTTTAAAAATTTCAGAAATTTATTGCACACCCCCCAGGGTTTTATGTAAAAATAAAAAAACCAAATTTCATTTAAATAACTTAAATAGTTACAAAGTCATACAATAAATGGGAAAGTCTGTGTGAATGTTTGTTATAAGTAATCTCCGTAACTACTTTAGTTATTTAAATGTAATTTGGTACGTAGATAGTTTAGGACCTAGAATAACACATAGGCTATTAAAATTTGGAAATTTTAAGTTCCGAGGGGGTTAAATAGGGTGGTAAAGTTTGTATGGAAAATTATTATATCTTGGTTTAATTCACTCAAAACTCGGTAAGTTTAAATTAACTGCAAAGTAAATAATTAAATACGTATTTTTTATTTTTATGAAACTACCCTAGGAGGCGTGCAATAAATTTCTGAAATTTAACATATAAATTGCCATGCGGGCGAAGCCTCGGGGCGCGTCTAGTTTATAAAAAACAACCCATTGGGGTAAGGCGCCTCAGGCGTTACTTGGCTTATTTCATACGCGACTTTTTCAATTTGATCCCTAAGTCATAATAAACCATCTACCCAGAATGCCAGAACACTGCAGCCGTAAATAAACTACAGGAATATGCAATGCATTCATTAATTTTAATCTATAATTAGAACATACCTACTTCACTTTTTATCTTCCTAGTAAGTAGTCATTTAGAAAATCATACCTTTGCACAGTAGTATCGCAGGCGGACCTTCGCCCGCCGCTCTACTTGTATGTGTATTAACTTGTTTAAAGATTTTTTTCTACATAAGCCTACATAATGTAGGTGGTCCTTTTAAATAAACCTGAGGAACGTATCACTCGGGTCAAAGTCCTAAAACGGAATGTAATTGAAATGTCCATTTACTTCTATCATCATCATCATCAGCCTATATTAGTCCACTGCTGGACATAGGCCTCCCCTAATGAGCGCCATAGCGTTCTGTCTATTTCTATACCATTCATTTATTCTTTTTTAAATAAATAAATAAAGAATACTCACTTAATTGGCAGAGAAGCTTCAGGCAGCCACTCGTCCCTGTGATAGGCAGCGATCGGCTGTTCCGAAGTGGCGATCAGGTATTTCTCCTCGACCGCGGCATCCCCTTTGTTTTCAGAGCCTTTCCCGACCACCTTGTACAGCTCTTCGTCGAATTGCGCGAGTTGGGCTACTTCTTGCATCACCTGGAAATAAGGTTCAATTTGTGGTTGGTAAAAATACATAAATCTGCAATTACAATTCGTTTTATTTATTTATTCAGGAAAGCAAACGGCTACAAAAAATATTGTTGTAAATAACTAGATTACTAAGATAAACCTAGATAATAGATAATGCAGCCCACAACGCAATTCAGATAGCTATTGAGGTTGTGGTAAAAAGTTCCGCGAAAGCTTATTTTTTTGTGAACAAATCAACTTAACAGTATCAACGTTTCTAAGATATTAAATAGTCTCTCAAAAATGTTTTAACTGCTACGGGACTTGAACCAGCAACCTAACGTTATATACATGTCACATTTTAAATGTAAGCAGCGTCGCGTCGCAGCAAGAGTAGCTTTTTAAATAATTGTTTTCGTGAAGTGTACCTGTATCTACTCTGTGCCACCACGTCTTATCTATCTAACTAGATGTTGATCAAGAGTGTAGCTTACATCTTTCCTCATAAAGAACGGAGTATACAACGGCGTGTATCCTTTTTTCAGCAGGATTCTAAGAGAGAGCTGGATGAGAGCTTGCTCCAAGAAGACGGCTGGTCCTTTCATGTAGTAGCCGCGACCACCCGCCACGGCTGTGCCTCGTTCGCCGTCCATGCCTGGGGATTACCATTAACATTTGAATTATACTTACTAATATTATAGAAGCGAAAGTTTGTATGGGAGTTTCTTTCTCTTTCACGCAAAAACTTGTGAACGGCCGATCCATTCACAAGTTTTTGCGACTGAGAATCTGAATAGACTTATTTCTAGCCCTGGAATAAACAAAGGTTACTTTTCATCCCATAAATCAGTATCTGAGGATAGAAATGGCCTTGAGACTTTTCTATAGAAACAAAGTGTGCGAAGCCGCGGGTAGGTAGATGCAGTTCTTAAATAAAATTCCCAAGTGCGGGACGACTCGCACACGATGGGATCCGTGTAGTACTTACAAATATTGAACATTTATAGTTACTAGCAACATGTAGGTTTAAAATCGGGCAAAAAAAATTATATAACGTGTTCAGAGACATAAGGCTTTGCCTTAGTAGCATAGCACAGCAGTTATAAATCAATAACTGCTGTGCTATGTGCTATACTCGGCGCCCGCCCCCAGTAAAGTTTGTTTTTTACGGAATACATAATTAATAGGTATATTTACCCAATTTACACAAAAGACAAAACCTTTTTAATCTTCCTTAATAGAATCACTCAGTCCATTGGAGAAAAAAAATTGAAATCCCTTGAGTTGTTAAAGAAGAGTTGGCTGAAAGACAGACACGAAAAGAGGCTTTATTGTAGGTACTTCTCGTAATAGATTTGTAGTCACCCAAAGAATAATTGTCCATTGTTTGACCACGCAAACGTTGTGTTCATTGTAGAATTGGTTATCGCGGAATGCGATTACGACTCGTATTCAACATCATCTAAAACAATTACTGGAAATCTATTGTGATGATCGCATTGGTAAATATTCGCGCGATAATCGCGTAAATCCATTGTACTCCGATAATACATTAACCTAATGGTTAATATCTAGATTTGTAGTGCTGCTCAATTTTAAAAAGTATTAACAAAGCATGTGAAAATTATAGTTTTCATTATAACATATAAGTAATTAATTAAAAAACTATACTTCACATATAAGAAGATCTGTCGTAAAAAGAAACATGAACATGAAAATTATGTTAAAACATAAAAGTAAAATCGTGACAATGTTTAGTTTTATGTATTTTCTCTACCATTTATTTACTCAGGTGTTATGGAAAAATACTATTTACCTGCAATATTGCTTTTATAAATTTTGACTAAGATTGAATGACTTCTTACAATAGGTTGGGTGGGTTGACAATACAGTTACCAAGATAACTTTTAAATAGCTGTAAAAACTGTGTAAACCATGTAGGTTTACAACTCAGCTTTAAGGTACTAAGTTTTATAGTCCATAATGTTTGTCCTTTATAATGTGTTTGAAATTAACTACACAACGGAATTTGATGCAGTTTTTTTTTAAAGATAGAGGGATTCAAGAGGTAAGTTTATACATATAATAAAACCGTGCGAAGCCAGGGCGGGTCGCTAGTTCACAATAAACATTAGATTAGCAGCATGAATTTAAAGCTCTAAACAATCTAAACTTACCATCAATCATGCAAATGAGATCCACATGGGAATATTTAGTCCTATAGGTGCAGTCTCCGTGAGTCTTCTCCACCTTGTTATGATCTTCGTCATCATCGACTGGCACCGACTCATGTAAGTGGTTACCAACTTCTCGGAGTGCAGCTGAACGAGTCTTCTCTGCTGTTAGAAGACCCTGTTCGTTTTTTACTATAGCTTCATCTATTAGTATTCTAACCTGAAAGAAGTAAATAATTAAATAGTAATTGGGTGTGCTGATTTTATTTACGTTTTTGCCAGCACTTTACTATGTATTTACCAGCATATTTTGTTTATGTATGAGTTGCAAATAAAATATTATCATTCATAAGAGAAATTTCAAGTCAATGAAGCTTAAACATGTAGCTTACTTAGACCCTGGAGTCAGCTTGTGACCTTAAATAGAATAGGATTAGATAGATTACATCTCTAATAAGTAATATTGTGCTGAAAGATCCCCTAAAATAAATAAAATCTGAAAATAAGATTCATCTGATAAACATGCCGGGTAAGAGCTTTATTTTCCATGACAATTCATGGAGCTCTTACCCGGCACATTTATGAAAATATGAATGTTTCACAAGATGATGGTGATGTGGGTGATGCAATACAGCTGCCTTTAAGTGAAAATAATGACTCACCAATTTTTTACAAGGCATTCTTGACGCAAACTAAATTAAATCTTCTAAAGGCTAAATTCCCTTTGGTACAAAATATTGAATAAATCAGTAGAATAGAATTTCAAACAAGCACAAGCAAAACCATGTTTTATGAATGAAAATAAACTGCCAAACTAACTTTAACGTGTATACTAGTAGATTACAATAACATGCATTGTTTCATAGCCTGAATTTACCTTTTTGATTTGATTTACAGTCAAAGGTTTCAGATCTTCACCAGTTAAGTTGATAAGGTTATTGGCTACTTCAGCCGGTACCGGCTCATCTTCGGGACCCTGAGGCTCTTTGTTTTTCATTTTCAGGCCTATTTCTTTGCTGCAAACATTTTTCAGCTTGTTCAAGTTGTCTGCATCATGCCGCAATCTTCGCCACAAGGTGTCTTGGTCAACGACTGTGTTAACGAGTGCCACATCTTTGTATCGCTTGCGTTGATTTTCACGAATTTTATCTGGGTCGCCGTCTTTATCAGCACGGAATAGATCTAAGTCCAGAACCATGGTTACTTTATGCGAACGTGGCTCGTCTTACTAGAATTTTTACGAGAAGACTAGAATTAAAATAAAAAGAGAATGTAACGAAGTCACGTCATCGTCACGACACATGTGAATGACATTGACAATGACACATGGTGATGGTGACAGACAGAAAGCCGTTGACAATGACAGTAGACACAATTAGAACTTTCCACGGTTTGTTTGACACTTCATAAGAACAGAGGAACCAGACGCAGAGCTTATAATCAAGAAGTTGAACAGAGGCAAAATCTTCTATAAATTTGACACAAATTTGCGCGAAATTCAAATATTTCAGCGGTTTATAATTTCTATTGTGTCAAACCTAATGCAGAGCCATACATAATCAAGATGTTATAATATTTATGCATTCTAGAATAAAAAGCGAAATAGTATATAGTTTCCCGTAACTATGTAATGAAACATTTTCTATGAAACTTTTTCTACCTGTATTTTATATGTACCTATAGGTAGTTAAGTGTTTGTATTAATCTATTTTCTATAACTACAAAAAATTACAAGTAGATAACTACAACCTATTTTATTTTGAAACCAACAACGACAAGCAAAAGTTTGAAACCCTCGGAAGACTTTAATCGAGTCACACTCGCACTTGAAGGATCTTGTTTTCTCTGAAAATGAAAGGTCATTTAAACAATATTATTGTTTTTAATCATTTATTTTATCAGTATTAATGTGGAAGTCATTGGAATTCGTTTATTTGATTTTAACTTAAGTTTAACTTACATGCTTAAAAAAAATGGGTTTTAGAGATAAACTACAGATTAGGGGCTCGTCAGAGCATGATATTAATTTCGGTAGGTACTGTTTGGATCAAATAAAGAATCGAATTTATCTCAGGCGTTTTGAGGCCTGAATATTTTATTTCAACTTATTATTTTCAGTTGTCAATTTGACTCAAATGAAGGTCCACCCTGTTATTTTAAAACTAAGTACAAAGGATGTTGATAATGGAGGTCACTTAAGCGGGAGTACTATTTTTTTATTGTTATCACCATAAAATAAAAAAAAAATAACTAGTTATGTATTCAGACTCGGTTTTTAGTTCTTTCAAAACAAGCACATGTTTTTTATAATCGAGGGACCGCCATTGCCAATGGATTGCGAAAACCTGCACCTCCCCTACGTATTTTATGGTAATGGGAATAACAGTGGGAAAGTAATTTTCAGTTTGTTAGGTTTCATAGATTATGATTTGGTAGTTATTGACTAAACTAGATATTTATCATTAAGTATAATAATTATTTACAATCCATTTTATGGATACAAAACAGAATATAATATAAGTAATATATAAAATAAAGCGATAAAATAGAATGCACTTTTACCTACTAAAACGATATTTACAAATCAATCATGGTTTTACCTAGTGGTGCGTAGGTATAGAATAGGTATGTTAAAATAAAAGATAGGAAAGAGTTACAGAGGACATAATTAGTTAAATAAGGTCGTGTTCAATTAATTTTAATAGGTACCTAAAACGGAAGTTTATTACGACTAGTTTGGCATAACATTCAATAATTTTTAAATCGTTCGATCGCTAAATATCGAAATCGGCATTCGAAATCAATATCGCAAAATTCTTACAATTACAGTACGACACGATTCACAACACTTTGGAACGTACAACTGAGTCGCGTCATTCGAACGTTCATTATCAAATCCATCACAAAGAATCCGCACTACGTGAGGGGACAGCGCGCGGCGTGGGGCAGCGCGGCCAGCAACGTCAGCGCGGCGCCGGTCAACGCTCTCTGCGCGCTGCAGCCGTTGCGGCTCAGCGTCGCCGCCATCTTGTCACCTGCGGATAAGAGCCAAAGTTACACACGACCGAGGCAGACAAATACAGCTAGGAGAAGCGAGATACCGACTGCCCTCGGAGACGAAGACCTGTATGTGCGCGGGCTCGGTGTTGGGCGCGCGGCAGCTGTAGTTGCCCGAGTGTGCTGGCGCAGCGCTGCGGATGGCGAGCGCGCTCTGCGTCTTGGGCCCGGGCGCCGTCACCACGCTCACGCCTCGCGCCGCGTCGTAGTTGATCATGCGCGAGTTGTGGTACCAGAACACGTATTGCGGCGGCACTGGGCTCTGTAACCACAAAAGTAAGTATCAGGGAAGGCTCGCGCGGGAGGGTTGCAGCTATAGATGCAGCAATAAAGAATTTTGAATCTAGATGGGAGTGCGTACCTTCTCGATGATGCATACGAGGTTGATGGTAGAGCCAGCGTCCACGTGGTGCTCGTCGGCGCCGAGAATGAAGGCCTCTGGCACCGCGATTTGCAAGTGCACCAGCCGTGACAGCACGCCACCGCCCGACGACACCTGCACACCAGTGCCGGATTTATATTTTTTATGAGTGTAGGCCACTTTTTCCTGCTGCCCCATGTACAGAGCCGTTCATTAATAGCTTCACCTCCCCCCGGTAGATTTACAAGGTTCGAATCCTGCATATGGCAATAATATCTCTTAAGGAACCCAAAAATTAAATAACATCAATAAAAATTGCAAAATCACTCCAATTGCCCCTAGGCTGCAGCCTATACGGCCTATTTACAAATCCAGGACTGCTGCACACACATACACACACCTACTTATACCCCCACGCAAGTTGTCAGTGCAGTTTTATTGCAAATGCTCGAGCGTTTGGCCACTATCTCACGTAAGTGAAGTGTGGCCAAGATGGAGCACGCTTTCAAAAGAACTTATTCGCTCTTCATTTAAAAACTCCGAGACGTCAACTTACATACATGCGGCCTCACCTGACACTCATAGGTCCCATTATCCCGCTTCTGAACGTATTTGATCTGCAAGATCCAGTCGTCAGAGCCCTCGCTGTGCAGCACCTGGAAGCGCTCGTCGTTGGTGTACAGCAGTACTCCGGAGCTGATGATGTGCCAGTCGCGGCGGCGCACCCACGAGACGCCGCGCTCGCCGAGGTGCCGCACGGGGCAGTGGAGGAAGGCCACCGCTCCGAGCTGGGCCAGCACACTCTCCTGCGTGTTGTTGAGCACGGGTTCGCGGTGCAGCGCCTCTAGCCCGCCGTACCACAGCTCGCGCCATTCTGCCACCTCCAGCGAACCCATCGACAGCTCTGTCAGAGGTTCCGTCACCGTGTCCATCGCGCTGGTGCCCTCTACGTACACCAACAGTACAGTTATTATAGTGATATATTTAAATGGACTACTAAAACTATACATATGCATACTAAAACTACCTATCATCTGTTATTAACTCCGAATGTTGCTATTAATCACCAAAAGTCTGATTTATAAATGAGCTGGGCTAGTTAGGGCTTGGTTAGGCAGGAGAACAATGGACAAAGCACTCTCATGCGTGATGTCAGTGCAGATCACAGTTTCCCCACTTAAAAATAGAATTATTAGAAGCTCTGAATGCCTCTCAGAGCTTTAGGCACTGCCTCGTGCTTCAGGAAAAGCTTTGTATAGATCTTTGCGCATTCTGAGTATTATTGTGATCCTTGTTGCTATCAATAACCAAAAATCTTATTCTTTAAGGAGGTGGGCTGGTTAGAGCCTAGTCAGGCCTGTGCAGATAACTGTTCCCTCACTTAGAATTAGAAGCTTCGAATGTCTCTCGAAGCTGTAGGCACGTGCCTCGTGCGTCTTGCTTCAGGAAAAGCTTTGTAAAGTGAGTCTTCTAAGTATGATTGTGAAGTCCCTATGTGACTCACGTGTAGTGAGGCCGCCCCCGGCAGTGGCGGCCAGCGCCGCCAGCATGGCCAGCATCGCGCCGGTCCGAGCGCCCGGCAGCGCGCCCATAGTCGGTGACGAGGGGACCGCAAGGGGAGCGGGGTCACGCCTGCTCGCCGCAGCACTCTACCATGCCTGAAGTGTCATCTCCCATCATCTACAATAAAAGGGGTATTACACTACATGGTATTCAGGGACCCTAACTCTAACTAACTCTTAGTTAGAGTTAGGGTCCCTAAGGGACGGACTCGGACCCCGACGATATTCAGGGCCCGGTAGTAAGGACCCTGAATAACGTGTAGTGTAATACCGCTTTAAAAGTTGGTAGGTAGGTAAAAAAGCAAACTATCTTTGATGACGACATCAGTGGCGCAGCGAATGAAGTTTCGCCGCGATATAAGAGGTAACGGGTTCAGGTTATCTAGTACCCTTAATACAAGCTCTGCATACCTAGGGGCTATAATGCAGAGTAGATATTTTTTATTTATTTTATATATGAGTAGGCATGTAGTAGGTGCGTAATTTAAAAATATATTCACAAAGGTACTATTCCATCGAAATAAAATAGTTTACAGATAGCTGAATTGTTTGCAATATCAACTGATGTTACTGATTGTATTTTGTAGGTAGATCTATTTTGTAAATACTCTATTAGGGGAAGCACATACAAAACAACAATGACAGTTTTCTTGAAATTGGAGAACTGAGAAGAGTGGATAATAGTCAAGAACACATCGATCTAGTTTTTGTAGTGGCGCGATTCATTTCTGAAAGAAAGAAATATTTTTTTTATTTTTACCCAAAACTTATAGACTAGGTAAACTTACACTAAAAATTATACATTATAAATACTTAAAATAAAAGAAATAGTAGGTAATAAATGTCCACATTATGTAGAGGTAAAAAAGGGTGCCTGCCTCAGCATTGTGTAGCATTCGGCTAGACATGCTACGCTGATTTTCAGGTAGGGCCCGGACGAGGAGTGAGGTAACATGAACGAGACTAAAAAGTGTAACAAACAGATAGGTACTTAGTATAATATTATACTAACTAATATTAACTAGGTAACAGACGCTATGGCGCTCATTAGGGGAGGCCTATGTCCAGCAGTGGACTAATATAGGCTGATGATGATGATGAACTAGGTAACTAACAAAGAAAAAATAATATTCTATTGTAAACAAATTAAAACTAGTGTTTACATTACACCTTTCTGTTTGACTAGCGACCCGTCCTAGCTCTGTACACCTGGCACGGGTGTAATATTATAAACCATCCTCTTGAATCACTCTATCTATTTAAAAACAGAGCTTCAAAATCCGTTGCGCACTATTAAAGATCTAAGCATATATAGGGACAGACAGTGGGATGGAAAGCGAAGCGACTTTGTTTTAAACTATGTAGTGATTATGACACAAGAAAAAAATCACGCACGCTAATTACTTGCATTGGAAACCGTCACATTATAGCAGTTATTCTGAAATAATGATGATTTTTACAGCGCACATGTCATTTCCTCGAAAGTGAAAACTTTTGTATTATACCATATTATATTATATTTGTGTTATACCACCATATGAGCAATAAAATAATCATGGAATTCGATTTTCAATAATTGGCGATGAAATGAACAGAATAGTTGTGGCTAGTCGTGATTCCTTAACAATGATAGTATTTTTTTATGTCCCTTAGGAAGACATGATTCGTCATGTAGGCCTTTTTTGTTGACCTTTTTTTAATTACATAAATTATATAGGTATCTGTGCTCTATCTGATGAATATCTAAAACAGTTGGTAGGTAGGTACTTAAATGTCAGATGGATCGTTCTGCAAACTTCGGGGATTGATTTCAATAACTGTTTTGAAATGAACAAATCAATACCTTTAATTTGATACTCCACTGAATGAGGTTCCGTTTTGAGATTTAGAAAATTAATATTGTTGATCTTACTATAATTGGGGAAGTCTGTGTGAATGTTAGTTATAAGTACTCTCCTTCAATGAAATTTGGTATGTAGATAGTTTAGCACCTAGAATAACACATAGGATATTAAAATAGTAACCTCCTAGGGGTTTAAATAAGGTGGTAAAGTATAAAATCGGTATAACTAAACTGCAAAGTAAATAATTAAACAGTTTTTTTTTACGAAACTACCCCAAGTAGGCTTGCAATAAATTTCCATGCGGGCGAAGCCGCGTGGCGCATCTAGTACTGTATAAAGCAGTTGTTATCCAGGCTCGCTAGTTTTTACATCACAAAGTGAAAGCGGCGATTTTTTTGAAACTGTTTAGAAAACAGCAAATTTGTAATATAAATATTCGCTCAAAAGTGCTGAGTAATGCAACAACAACAAATGAGCAACTAATAATTGTTTTGTGATAATAATTCAGCACGCTCGATAACCGGCCTAATTGAGTTTGGACGGCAGCCTCGTCAGCCGGGCTGACGCTTAAAAGCTTTTGAAAGCATCTAGGATGCATAAAGAAGATGGCAGTGTACGGTTAGTCTGACGCTTAGAAGCTTTTGAAAGCATCTAGGGGCGGTGTACAGGTTAGTCTGCCGTTCTACTTGATTGGACCGGGGTTTAATTCTTAAGGATTAGGAGAAAGATGGTGTCGCTGTGTTACTATTTTTTTTGTCTATTAGGTACATTGGTCTAAAAACAAAACATGAGCAAGATATGTTATGATCAACATAGCAAAACATTGTCAGAAATAAGGTTGCGTTTCCACCAGATATGTGCGAGGATGCGTAGTGAGAGACGTATTTGTCAAGAACCAAAAGAATCGCTTTATTTTTTTCCTAGATCGCTCACTACGCACCCTTAATGTCGGTGACAACGTAATCATGTGCGATATTAAAAACAAGTATTCCGGGACTATTATTGCATGCGGCGGCAGTTTTTACTGAGGATCTCAAGAAACGCTAATATGCAGGTCTCGATAGAGCCTGAGTGCCTGAGAGACACAATTGCTTGGAGTTGAAACCTTAGATTTGTGGGGACCGAGGCTCTCCGGGTTTTCAAAATATCATCCGAGCGTCTGGTCGATGCGAGGCGTGGCCTGAGTGAGTATCTGGCACAGCGCATCAGCATTACCATATAGCGTAGTAATGCAGCCAGCATCTTGGGGACTGTTTCGACTGGTATTGATATGGATCAGTTAAGCTACCTCTGTTTCCAACTCTCTGCAGTTAATAAGCTCAATTGTTTTAATTGTAAATCGATTCCTTGATTGTAATTTAAGGCTGCCAGTTTTGGCGTTGTCTACGACCAAATATCTCTTAAATAGTACTTTACAAAACAAGTTTCTAAAACTGTTAAGTGAACACTATAGTTGGTTATAACACTTATAACTTTTGGTATGCTCACATTAATAAAACATTTATTGCGAAGACTGGCCACAAAGATTTTATTGATGTCAAGAGCTTGCAGATTTATAGCTGCTTAAATGAGCATCACAAGTATACATTCAAGTAGATATTCCGGCAAAGAAACGTAGAAAGGATTGCAGTGAAAGGGTTCGTCGGTGGGGAGAGGAAGGGTAATAGAGCGGGGCAAGAGTGGAGGGGAAGGGGGGAGCTAATGCTGGTGATTGATTACGGCGCCGAGATTGATGTGTTTTTTACGAGGCGACGCGACCCGCGACCGACGGCGGCGCGACGCGGGGCGGCGACTTGACGCTCGATGTAAGTTAGCGAGCTGCCGAAGTAATTTTGATACAGATCGGTCGATAGAATACTGCGGTTTCACGTTTATTTGAAACTGGCAAAGAAATCCTATCACTAATATAATTATTGATGGGATATAAATGCTTGTATCTAAAAGTTTGAATGGATAGATGTAAGGATGGATATTCTCTTTACGCCAAAACTACTGCGTTTTAGGCTCGAAATAACACAATTTTCACTCGGGTGAAGCCGCGGGGCGTTGCTAGTCTTTTATAACGCGAATGAAAAGAAACCTTTGAAATTGTGATGAATTCCGCGGAGATGGTTCTCAGAGCTAAATCTCATCATTGGAAAAACACCTAACGATCCACGTCATAGTTGCAATAGAAAATGAATACTTATTCTGATGTAATTGGTTTGATTTTATTTACGTCTATTGATGGCGGACCACTCACTGCCATTAAAATCTCAATGGCAGTGAGTGGTCCGCTATCATCCTGGTCTACTTTATTGATAAAAGTCATAACTGCTGGTTTCACTAGCTATACAAAGCAAATCAAATATTTATTTATCTTCTCTCACAATATAACCTTAGTGGCTAGAGAACATATTGTGAAAACAAATATTATAGCTAGCATTGTGAGAAACTGGTGCCTGTTTTAGGTTCACAAGAACCTGTATTACGGGTCACCCCATAGACCTTCTAAACCTTTGCTCTACACTGATGAAGGTAAGTGGAAATGATTTTTTAAAACTTATTTTGTATAAGGAAGGCTAACAAATCTACCAATTATTATAGCAATAGAACTACCTTATTATTGTACTTAATGCTTGCCAGGCTTATTACTTCATCTGTGACGGCTATTATGCAAAACTTCGCCCGTCTGAGGTGAAGATTTAGGTGGATGGATTAAAATGACGATATCACTAGGATCTTTCGTTCAACTGAACTGTTATTTTGATGTACTATCTCGTTTATTTCTTTTAAGCTACTGTTCGCGGCTTCGCATTAGGAAGGATACTTTCAGCCGTTCATACTGAAGTCAGATCACTGCAAATCATGTCAATAAATGATGAAAAACAGTAAAATCAAGTACCAGTTTAGAGTTGAGACTAAGAAAGTATTTTTAAAAGTATTTACTGAAGTAACGATTTTAACCTAACAAAAACTGAAAATGTCTGTAAAAATCAGCAATAAGGAAGTTACTTTTCGGTACAATTAGAAACATTTCAGTAGCGGCCTTTTCATTGTTTTAAAATGTTTATGCTTCAGTGAGTTCCTTAAATAGATGCTACTTGAATGCTATTATAATTTTGTTGGTTATTTCATTGGAGTCCTTATTAATATTATATAATATAACTAGATGCGCCACGCGGCTTCGCCCGCGAACCAGAGATTTTTTTTTCGGAGAAATTTCAGAAGTTTATTATTCTCCCCTTGGGGGTTATTGTGTAAAAATAAATATTCAATTATTCACTCCATAGTTTATTTATACCGAGTTCTGAGTGAATAGAACCAAGGAAAAAGAAAATTCACACACACTTTACCACCCTATTTAACCTCTGAAGTTAAAATTTCCAAATTGTAATAGCCTATGTCCTATTTTAGTCCTAAACTATCTACATAGGTACTAAATTTCATTTAAATAAATAATAGTAATAATAAATAAGTAGTTACAAAGAATACTTATAACAAACATTCACACACACACAGTAAGGTTATAATAATATAATAGAAACGTGTAAGTTTGTTGAGATATAGATACATACGAATGTGTGTTCCGCATTCACGCAAAAAGTACTTGCACAGATTTTAGTGAAATTTTGAACAGACCTAGTTCTAGCCCTGGAATAAGAGAGAAGAGAAATAGCCTGAAACGTTTTCATAGAAATAAAGCGTGCGCGTTCCATAGAAATTTATGAATACTAAAAACATTGGTAGGCATAATATTTATAAAACATCAAACATAAACAATATGTTGTGTAAAAAGGGTGGAAAAATAAAAAGTAGTATTTAGAATAGAAATATACAACGTGTACTAATAATATTATCACTACATAGTATGAAAAAAAAGACAAAAAAAAAGTTTTCTGTCCCTATATCCTTATGTCCCTTTGACTACTTAAATCTTTAAAACTACGAAACGGAATTTGATGCAGTTTTTTTAATTGATAGAGTGATTCAAGAGGAAGGTTTACACGTATAATAACACCGAACGAAGCCGGGGCGGGTCGCTAGTACCTTATAAATCACTAAAAAACTATGTAGGTATCTTATTGTTGATGAAAATGCTATTTTGTCATAACCTCATACCATAAGCCTCAAACTTAACACGTCGGTTTACCTATGGCGCATGTATAGTGTTTTAATTTACCATAATAAAGCCATCTACAATGGGACACACTATGATTTGATTTATTTAGAGGTGCATGAAATTGTGTCGAAATATCGGAACATATTCTATTCTATTCTACATCTACTACAACACAAATCATAAAGGGAGGCCTACTCCCTCTAAGAATAGTGTTACTAACCATAATAATTTAAAAAGTTTAAGATCTCTCTGTTAGACTAGTTGAGCTGCTTAACTGAGCTCTTGCTTGATTATGTTGTATCACTACATAGTATAAAATAAAGTCGTTTTCTCTGTCCCTATGTCATTGTGTCCCTTTGAACGCTTAAATCTTTAAAACTACTCAACGGATTTTGATGCGGTTTTTTTTAATAGATAGAGTGATTCAAGAGGAAGGTTTTTACGTATAATAAAACCGTGCGAAGCCGGGGCGGGTCGCTAGTGATAAATAAATAAGTCTCTTTATACCTAAATTCCGCTGTTTTCTCGTGGTCCCAGGATTTTGTCCCATTAATGGGACCACAAGGGAGAACTGTTTCTCGTCGTCCCATTCCTTCTGAGTCAGTTACACCATTTATAACTCTAGAAAAGCTGGACCGATTCGAATGATCTATAATTTGTTGTATTGTCTCCGTTTTCAATAGCAGAATAAAATAACTACTAGTAAGAATCAGTTAGGATTCCGAGCAAAAAAATCGAATTTAATGCGGGTGAAGCCGCAGGCGGCGCTAGTAATAAATAATGATGGATAATTTACACAGTGTCATCTAGTCCCAAGCTAAACAGAGCTAGTGTTTTGGATACCAAATAACTCATATTTTTTACGTAAACAAAAAAAAATTGACAGATTTTTACTCAACACTCAGAGTTCTTGGAACAAATATGAGCAGATCGACTGAAATTTACAGGAATCGAACCCGCAACCTCGCCGATTATTAGTTTTCTCAATTTTCTGAATACTGTTAATCGCTATTTCGGCTCCCGAAATTTAGTGATGCAGTAATTTTGAAAGTAGTTACTATTATAAGTAAATTTTCAAAACGAACCTACCTAGTCAGAGTTTCCAGCAAATAGTATGCATTTGTTGTCCAATTAGCACTTCCAAAAACAGTTCCACACTTCAGTTAATGTATCACATGTTCAGAGCGAGTGGTGTGAACGGTCGTCGTGTTTAGTGCGGGGCGCGGGGCGCACATAGGGGGTGGAAGCACACGTCAACGTCGCTTGGAGGGCGCGCGGCAACTGGCGGCGGCGCGCGCGTGACGTCGCACCCCCGCCCCCCGCCCCCGCGTCTCCCCACCCCGCACGCACAGCTCCGCCAGAGCCCAAAGCAAAGACTTGCTTAGCCGTCCCGAACTCCAATCTCCGGTTGACCCACAGTCTCGTCATAAATAGGCTGATAAGTACATACAAATTACATAATACTGGTAAAATATTAGAAGCTGTTTGTCGGCTAGTTCTTATAAGTTTTTGTATCGTATAAGTCGGTATCGTGTAATAAGCGATCTTTAGCGTGCCGCGAAGTTTCATAGAGCAGATTTGCCTCGGTTTGAATAAAGCGCTGATTTCTTCCAGTGCCCGCGTAGATCCGTAGCACGTCTACGCGGTGCTACGGTACCGCGTAGACATGCTACGAGCGCCGTAGCACCTCGTGGGGGTTCTACGGCTGCTCAGTTACACCCATTAGAGTAAAGTTAAGTTTAATAAAAAATAAGCATACATACTTACATGCATACAAAAATATCATTAACTGGTCAATTGTGTAGGTATAATCTTTATTAACAAAGAAAATAATACCAAGTAAACAATAGAAACAAATTAAAATAGTATTTACAATTGAAACTATTGAGCTAACTTCAGACGGTTGTCCTGCATTGCCACGCTGTATGGCAATGCTGATGCGGTGCGCCAGATCCTTACCAGCTTTCGGGGCACTTTTCCACTAGCTGAAGAAATGATATATCCATTAACATTTGAGACACTTAAATGATGTTTTATATTTTAATAGCTTGTCATAGCCTCATCGCGACCCAATCCCGTCCACATAGAAAAGCTGAAACGTAGCTGTCAATCACCAAAAGTCCTACTCCGGTTCTTCAAGGAGCTGGGCTGGTTAGGGCCTGGTTAGGCAGGGGGATAATGCACAATACACTCCCGTACTTACGAGATGTCAGTGACTTGCGTGTGAAATGCTATTGAGGATGCAAAATTCATAATGGTCAAGTGCACACCCGTAAGGGTGCCTGTCCATTGGAGTGGAGCGAGCTGGCGGAGCGGAGAAACGAGAAAATATTAACCAATAGGATTGCATGACAAAGTGGAGCGGAGATTTCATGGCAATCCTATTGGTTAATATTTCCTCGTTTCTCCGCTCCACTGCCTCTCTCCGCGTCAATATAGGCAGCCTAACTCAGTCATAAAATTCGCGCGACGTTACGTCACAGCGGCGTTTAGGCAGGGGGATAATGCACAATACACTCCCATGCGAGATGTCAGTACAGATCACAGTCCCCCACTTGAATTAGATCCTCGTTTTCTGTCTGACTTGCATGCAAAACGCTATTCAGGATGCAAAATACGTAATGGTCGTGCATACTCGTAACTCAGTCATAAAGTGATGTCACAGCGGCGTCAGACTCGAATAAAACGAGCTGCTCCAATCTCCGCGACACTATAACATTAATAGTTTGGAATATAACAAGGAATTCGGACGTTAAGCGATTACGATGGACATTAAAGCGGTGCACCCCCGCCACTCCATCCCGCACCCCGGAGAGACAGTCGCCGACAGTAGCAAAAAATCACTTCGTTAGGTTAGATAAGAACTTTATTTGTCATAAAAACATTATAGTTGACTTAAAATGAGGTATATATAGGTATATATATAAACAGTTGGAATGGCTTTGAGGCTTAATTTAAAATCTAATAGATAATCATATCTAATTATTTAATGAGAATTATGTAGTGCTAACCGATACACGCGAAGAAAAAAATAGTTTGTGTGTAATAAAAATATGGTTAAATTTCTATTACTTACTTACTACAAAATATTATTTTCTATTTATTAGATCGCTCTTTAGAAAACATTCTGATTGTACTAAGCCTGTATATACAGTGTTTGAAAAGTGTAAAATGATCTATCTATCCATCCAAACTTTCGCTTTCATAAAATTTCTATAATTGGAATCATTGTTGCAAAAGTAACTTCATAAACTTTAAGATCTTTCTACGATCAAAAAATCTTTTTGATTGATTGATTTTTAAGTGTATTTTATTTATTTCAGATACTTAAATATTCAAATATAGATTTGATTGATTGCAGGGAACACAGGGAACAGGGAACGCCTTCCCGTGGATGTCATACATTGCTCCTGTACAATCAAGGAGTTTAATCTCTGTATACGACCCGTATTAGCATAGTGGCCGAGATACGACGCACAAGTACCTTATCATCGGCGTAAAAACTGCCTCATTCCGGATCTCTTTAGAATGTTCTCGAACTTGTGCTCTGAGTCACTCCAGTCTTTTAATATCTTCGTAGATATTAAAAACATGTTCAAACATTCCCTATAGTGGTACTAGCTGTGACCGCGTCTTTGTCCGCGTAGAATAGTGACTTTGGGCAGTCACATAATAAACCTTATACAAGCCTTATACAATACATACTCTATTTTTATTTTACCCTATTAAGGGTAAAATTATACAAATTTTGACTGTCATATCTATTAATATGTAATAAGTTACTAGCTATGGCACCTGGCAAGGAGACAAGACGACAGGTGGAGTAAGGCGTTAACTGAATGGCGTCCAAGAACGGGGTATAGAGGAGTTGGACGTCCAGCAGCGAGATGGACAGACGATATAATGAAAATCGCGGGACGAAACTGGATAAGACTGGCGCAGGATCGTGTGGAGTGGCACAAAAGTTTGGAGGCCTATACCCAGCAGTGGGTGAAGTCGGGCTGCGGATGATGATGATGATGAAGTTACTAGCTTAAAAAGTGACAAAACTTCTATACAAACGTTCATCCCATATTTCAAGACCTTACAACCCTATTTCCACATTAAAAAGTACCCTACATCCTTTTTCAGACTCTAAACTACATATCTCTATAATACATTTTAGAAGTTAACTAGGCATGAAAACGTTACAGACAGAGAGACATAGTTACTTTCGCATTTTCAATTCTATATAGTAGAGATTAGGGATTAGTTTGAGGTTATTCGGTGTTTTGAGATAAGTTTGAGGTTATTCGGTTTTTTGAGATAATGTTTGTAGAGGCAGTATAATGTTGAGATATGAAATATGCTTTAGCCACTATGTCGGCAGCTTAGCTCTCAAAGTGTAGAACTGATATTTAAATTGCGTATTGGAACTTTACTCACTGGATATTGAATTCATATTTTTGAACCCCACTGCCCTAACGTAGGCGTTTGGACGGACTAAACATTTATTCCACTCAGCAATTTCCATTCACTCTTCGAGCGAGTGTCACCTAAAAGTTTGATTGAATTGTTTTGAGTTTATCCCCGCTTTTTCCTATAGATCACGTAGTTTACACGTAGACCGCTGTGTTTGAATGCGATACTGCCTATTATGCGTGTTAAAGCTTAAGCATAAGTACCTAGTTTTAGAGAACCCTAGTATCTAGATAAACCTAACATAGGATTTAAGATAATACTAACCAAAACATGTATTCTTTTGTGTCAATAAATGATATCTATCTATCTATCTATCAAAACTGAGTATCAGATTATTTTTACATAAAATGTAAGAAAACACGAATTTTTGGGTTCCGTCCCCAATTATAAAACGGGACCCTATTACTAATACTCCACTGTCCTTCCGTCTATCCGTTTGTCATCAGGCTGTAAATGAACCGTCTTAGTTAGACAGTCAAAATTTTAGGGTAGCTATCAGTTCAAACCCCAAAGTAGGAAAACGACCGTTCAGTACTGTTGAACACACTGCTCATTCACCGTGTTCGTTCACTGGTGACACATGAATGCGAGACGTTTGAGCCAGGGCTCGTCTGCACCGGTCAGCTGTTTACTCCCACTGGCTTTCAGCCGGCATGAACATAATAGAGATGTGATCCACAGCCACTAGGTCTCAATCATTCAGAATTCGTCAAAACAAATGGTTCACAAATAAGGTAAACCAGGTAGGTGACTTCATCCTTATTCTTGAATATTGCAGAGTTATTCCGGAGTTCTTTTTCGCAATTATTTTGTTGCCTTCGAAACCTTCCCGCTGACGCCGCACCGAATCACAAATTGATATTCCTAATTAATCCGATGAGAGGAAAGCGAAATCGCTTTTTCATGTTCCAAGTCCGCAAGTTGTCGCAACTTCCTAAAAGGTTTTTAATATTAAGTGAGAGTCGAGTAAATCGACTTAGTTATCCACATTCAGGCGTTAACAACTTCGATGAGTTTTTATCGTGTTTTCTTTAGAAGTTTATGCAAATGCCGTCCTGAGGGAACTGGAGCGACTTGATTTAACCTCGAATATTGGAGCCGTCTTAACGAGGGCGCCGTGGAACCCGCGGCTTGCCTCCAAGCATTGCCGGAGGCGCACGAGGTAAGTTCGATCCCTTTGGCAAAGTTACTGGACGAAGTGTACATTAACTCATCTATTTATCGCTGTAAACCTGACTTCACTTGCAACAAACTTTACTAAGTAATGACGCTACTTCTAGAGACATGAATCATTTGAGCTATCTCTAGATTGTATGCAACAGTCTGCAGTTAGCTCAATTGGTTAAATTTTATACATATATGTACTACTTTTAATTCGTATCTATTCTATGATTGTAATTTTTGTTGTTAATAAAGTCTATACTTGGATAGAATAATAAAAAAAAGTCAAGATCTAATGAGTTCATGAATAATTACTAATCTAATTATTTACTTCTCAATCCTTAAATACACACCAACAAGTTAGTAATCTATGTTTTTTTTTTCTTAAGCAACGACTTTTTTTTATTGTTTGTAGTTCGATAGATAGATGGTTTTGATCTCAGAGGTCTTGACACAGTCTGGTTTTTTTTCGTAAATTTACTTGTTCATTTCTCAAATAATTTATAGAAATAAAAATCTCAGCCGCGGGGCGGCATTGGCGCTCGCCCAACGCTGGGCACCCACCGACTATGCGCTCACTGACACATATTTCACGCGATCCATCTTATATCCGCTTCGCGAATCAATAAAATATCTCCCACAATACTTTATAGTATCGATACCGGCTAAACTAAGCCAATGCAAGCTTGGTAAACTTCCAAAACTATGGTATATATACCTACCCGTGGTGGGTAGTGCTTGGCTGCACATCTAGGGTTAGTGTGCAAGTGTGCAGTGTGCATATTTAGCGAGGCTGGCGCGTGGGACGACAACTTTTGTAATTGTAGATGTTCACGAAACTCCCTTTGTTTCTTATTTTATGTCGACAATTTGGTTTTATAATTTCAGTTTGTAAAGAGCTAAATTTGAATAATTAATTGGTTTCAGGCTTGGTAAAACACCAAGATCATGTTTTGTTGCTCGTTTGATCTTAATTAAATTTTTATGAAAGCTCCAGTAAATTCAAATTATTTATTTGAATTAATTTTAGAGTATTATAATTATTACTATTATTATACAAGCAACAACATGTTCTTACATCCTACTTGTATATAATCAGTATCGCTATGAAAATGTTTGTTCGACGATAACGCCAAAACTACTGAATCGGTCGGGCTGAAATTTCGTAATTATAATTCGTACCTCGATAGAAATATAGGCTTGATTGCAAAAAACGTATGCAAAGCCAGGGAAAGAAGCCTATTTTTATATTAAATTAGCTTTCCAGTCGTGATTTCGCTCGCGTAGACTATACGATTTGTCATACTCTTCAATCTACTAGAACTACAAATCCGTGTAAGTTTCAAACAAATTGAGCCACTCTGGTTAAAGTTACTAAAAAACCTCATTAATGTGAAAGCCCCTCTAAACTTTTTTCAAAAGTTGTTTGAAAATTACTGAGCACGTGTTTTAATTAATGCTTATAGTAGTACACACTGAACATTTCACGTCATAGCATCCCACATTAAAAAGTTACAGACTTTTCAAATAGCATAACTACGTATCTCAAACATTGATAATATATATTTTTTTAACCCTGAAACACATATTCAGTATTTTTTAATATTTAGAGTGGTCTGGAAGTATCAAGCAATTGGGCCACTGGTAAATGAGTAACAAAAACCACCAATGAAAATTCAACCCCTTTACGGCATGAAATTCTAAAACTTCCTTCTTACCTTCTCCTTCTTACGTATTTTAGATCAGTACCATGTGGGTCTGTATGTGTGTATGTATTCAGTGCGACTTGTGTGAGAAGCATACGGGTCGCCACACTTGCAGTTTGTTGCCGCTGATTCTACTTCTCACTGTAGAGGTCGCCAGAAAAGCGGATACCAGTATTCTATGTCCGGAAAACCCGGCTTACTTGGTTGAAAACTTAGCTATGGTTACGAGTATCTTGCAGTGTTTTATGATAAGTAGATCATTTTCCAATTAATCTAAGACAAAAATGAACGGTGTCTTCTAACGATAACGTAAACATATATATCGACGTAATAATCATAATACGAGTATCTGCCCGCAGCTTTCTATGGAAGCCGTTTCTATGGAAACGTTTCAAGGCTTTTGCTTTCCCTTTGGAATTGATTTTTGGGATGAAAAGTAGCCTAAGTATTATTCCGGGGCTAGAACTACGTTCATTCAAAAGTTTTGCTCGATCCTTTCAGTACTTTTTGCGTGAAAGAGTAACAAATATCCAAACACACAAATAACAAATAACAACTTGTGCAAAGCCACGGGCAGATACTAGTGTGATTTAATAACATGCAAAATAATCGCGAAAAACTAATAAACATATGACATAAAATTAATTATCCACAAATAATACGATTGAGCTATTTACAAACGAAAAACAATCTTGAAGAAGCCCAATAGTTTAAATCAACACAAATCAGTAGGGTCCTATAAAACTGCCTACATAGGTCCACTCTCTGACCACACGGATCTTTCACCAGGTGCTGGTTGATTAACCAACTAGATAGCAATAAGAATATATCACAAAGAACAGCTTACAGAAGACGTCCGCCAAATGCTGGTGCCGCTCCCATGAAAACGCGGCACACGACCGCGCCGCATGACTTTTGCACTCGGACTTTGTTTGCGACTAACTCCGCGTACTCCGTGTATCCTCAGTTGTTTACTCGCCAAATACAACCTTTTGCACAGGACCTCCCGCTATTTACTCGTGTCACTTTACAACTGGCGATGAGTTGAAGCAGACATTGGTGGACTCCACTATACAGGGTGTTAGTGTGAACACCGTTGTCCTTGAAACCAGAGGTTCAGCATAATGAGTAGAATCCAAAACCGATGAGAAAAGCTTTATACCTATTTTAGTTTTGCAAGATTTTGATATTTCATGTCTTCGCTATCGTACACGATGCCATAGTCACTCTACATACTTCAAGTACCTACCTACGTAAGTACTTATACCCGCGCCTTACTTGGATAGTAACTTCATTACTTGTGCCCTTCAAAAGACGGGATATTCGCACAGAAGGTGATCCGACACTGAGGTGCACATGCCACGTGTCGCCTGGTCGAAGTACTTGTGTCACGTGTTTGTGAGCAAACGTTTAGTGTTTATAAAAAAATTCTTTAAAAAATGAGTAAAAAATAGAAACATTTTTTTCATCCGTTTTGGATTCTACTCATGATGCTGAACCTCTGGTTTCAAGGACAACGGTGTTCACACTAACACCCTGTATATGATGCTGGACCATCCATACCATCATCTAGCCTTAGGTTATGAAAATAACACCAACTCTGCTTAGCTTGGGCTAAGCAAAGCTTGTATTCTTTCCTTATCTGATATCCATAGTTAATAGAGTGAATTACTAACAGAATACTTATTTTACTAATATACTTAATACATGCAAAGATATATATTTTACTTTTGACATATATAAGTTGAGCTACCGTTAGACTGTTTGTAGCCGTCTGCAGTTAGTTTAATTGTCTCAATTGTAAATACGATTTTAATTATTTCAATTCCCAACGAAAATTACAAGCAAAGAATAGAAAAATTAAAACTAGTATTTACAATTTAAACCATTGAGCTAACTGCAGACGGTTGCAAACAGTCTAAAGGTAGCTCAATTGATGCATGTCATTACCATTTCAATTATTTGAATGTAATTTTCGTTGCTGATTAATTAATTTTTACTATACATACAAAACAGCCAGAACAAACTTAACAAACACCTTTAGATCGTACAAACATTTGTCCCAAAGTGGATATCGAACCCGCGACCTCCTGCGTCAGGCAAGTTCTTGCCCGCTACGTTTATAGTCGTCACTATTATGTATTTATCTTTTATTAATTAATTAATTTATTTATTTTTCACAAAACATAGTACTCCATCTTTACAGGCACACCCAATGCAATAGAGCACCCACATAATTCATAAAACCAAAATCAGCTTATTTGCTTCGTTACATACAATTACTTACTAAATTACATACATTGTCCAAAATTAATGTAATATATCTAAATCAAAATACATAATGGCAAAATAAAATTATAAATATCAATCAACTTTCTCTGAGACAAATTAAATACAAAATTAAACTTTACATACAACAATTCATTCAAAATAATAATAATAATTTAGACCCTACTTGCAACAACATAAACATAAAATATCTGAATCAAATCTATTCTGTGATTATGCTCAGTTCTTATAATTCCAGCAATAATGTGTGGGGACCAATTATAAAGTATGTACGGCATTAGTTACTTTGGGGCTAGATGGTGCTGTGTGGATTGTTCACCATATTTAATTTAATTTATATGTACCTTTAGACTGTTTGCAACCGTCTGCAGTTAGCTCAATGGTTTCAATTGTAAATACTAGTTGTAATTTTTCTATTCCTTTGCTTGTAATTTTCGTTGTTAATAAAGGTTTTAATAGATTTATCTAATTTAATTTATTATGAAGCATGTATAATTATAAAGCTCTCAATTATAAAGCACTAGTAAAAGCCCGCGGCGTTGTTTCTGTGTAAACATTGGACTATATCTATTCTATGGAAATTGAATAATGGGATTAAAATATGCCTTTGTTTTATTCTAGGACTAGTACTTTTCTTTCTTTAACTATTCAATATTTCAGTCACCAACCGTAAAGTACTTTTTGCGTGAAGGAGTAACAAGCATCAATGTATACAAACTTTCACGTTTATAATATTAGTAAGGAAGTAAGGATTTGTATTAGTAGTAGTAAGTAGTAAGTAGTAGTAGTAAGTAGTAAATAGTAAGAAGTTGTATTAGTAGTAGTAGTAGGACTAGTACTACTTCTAGGACTAGTACTTTTCTTTCTTTTACTATTCAATATTTCAGTCACCAACCGTAAAGTACTTTTTGCGTGAAGGAGTAACAAATATCAGTGTATACAAACTTTCACGTTTATAATATTAGTAAGGAAGTAAGGATTTGTATTAGTAGTAGTAAGTAGTAAGTAGTAGTAGTAAGTAGTAAATAGTAAGAAGTTGTATTAGTAGTAGTAGTAGGACTAGTACTACTTCTAGGACTAGTACTTTTCTTTCTTTTACTATTCAATATTTCAGTCACCAACCGTAAAGTACTTTTTGCGTGAAGGAGTAACAAATATCAGTGTATACAAACTTTCACGTTTATAATATTAGTAAGGAAGTAAGGATTTGTAATAGTAGTAGTAAGTAGTAAGTAGTAGTAGTAAGTAGTAGTAGTAAGTAGTAAGTAGTAAGTAGTAGTAGTAGTAGTAGTAAGGAAGTAAGGATTTGTATTAGGATTAATATTAGTAAGGAAGTAAGGATGTTTATCGGTAACTGTGTCCTCATAAAACCGAGGCGAGGACGATATCCCGTCTGGATAGGAAGGTATTTTTTTGTATAATTTTGAATAAAGAATTCATCACCTTGGCAGTTATTTTATTTTATTAAGATCATTATTAAAGAAACTCATGTGACATATATTATATGTGTTCCAAAACACACAGCATTGTTGGAAGAATGGTTTGTACTATTTGCCTTTAGATAGTAGGTTTTAGGTATACTTTACCGACCTCCAGTCTGTTTCGAGCCCATACTCTTTGCAGGAAGTAGCCGATCCAGAATGTCATCTTGAGCGGCTGTCAATATCTTTTCATAGCGTTTGTGTAATTTGCCGATAAAACAACAAAAAATTTTCGTATGACGATTTTTTAGTAAAAAACACTGTTATAAAAGTGAAATAAAAGCTTTTTAAGTGCATTATTTTTGATCAAGCCGCTGCTTCGGAAGAAGAGCGATCTGATTATGGAAAAATAAAAAATAAAAAAAAAAAAGCGACGCTTTCTCATCCTCGGAGGATGAGGATGGCCTAGCCTTCCAACTACCTAATAAAAGGCACCGAGTTGTTGGTAAGTCTTATAAAGGTAAAGAGCACGATCAGAAAATAAACTCTGTTGATTACCGAAGTGGGGTAGGTACATCGCAGGTTATCTGTTGCAATATAATATTCCATTGGCCGCTTCTAGTACTCATCTTTTTCCAATCCCCGCGCCAAGTTCACCTAATAAATCCATGTTCCGTTTCTAATAAGTTGCAGCTAGGTGAATTGTCGACGAATTTTGATGAAAGAAAGATCATTCCATCATCTGATTTAAAAAGACTAGAACAATTAAACTACCTATCTTCAACATGTTGAGTGAGATACAAACTTGGAAAGGCATGAGATAAAAGGCCACACTGCAGGGATTTTAAGCAACCCCTGGGTTTGTCGCACTCAAAGTTAATGATGAATTGTGTCACTTTAACAAGAGTAAAGATTAATTAGCTGCTGCTGATAACAATGGGCGGGACAGTGCAGAGCTAGAACGACAAAATTTATTGTAAATAGAGTCTACAGAATCTTTTTAAGTGGGCAGCTAGGAATCTTGGTGAATTGAACTCAATGTCCTTGTTTGAAAAGGTATCTTCCTTATTGACTGCCGCGCTACATGCATTGAAATAAGAAGAGGTAGAATTTTGAAAGAGATAAATAATCCAAGTGCAGAGTACTTGTTTTGTTGCTTTGCAGCCAGTCATTCAATCACTGGGTGGCACACAAGTTAGGCTTAATAAGCCAGAGTATATTAAGGAAAAGAAGCAGAGTCATTCTAGGCCTTCTTCAAACTTCAGACAAGACAAGCAGGACTAGAGACCTTACACTTGCGTGAATACCAGAGTTGATTTTCTTGTCTGACACAACTTGACACAAGAGACAAACAGAAAGGTGATCAAGGTCAGCAAAAACAAAACTTTCAAGATAACTGACCATTAATAACCAACTAAAAATAAATAACCAAGAAAGTAAACAAAATTTACTAACTATATGACTAACAAAGCCTTTCAGGAGGGGATGCTTAAACTAAAGCATCACATACAAGCATGGGCAGAATTTGGTGCCAACAAATACATTTTAGTAATCCAATCCATACCCAGAGCCCACATACCCTTCATAAACCGACATCCACTGATACATTGTTCATCATTTGACACAGTTGAGAAAGTTCAACACCCTAGTTTCACCAGAGATAACCATAATTATTCAGGAGTTAATAGCAAATGGAGTTTAGGAGAAACCATAGATTTTGAACTCCGGATTCCTGTCAAAAATGTTTTTTGGTTATGAAATCAAATGGGGGGCAAATGTAATGGTACTCATATTTGAGAGAGGACTAAACAGACAAATACAAAACAAACACTTCAACTGGTGTCAAAAGCCGATGTTGTAACTTTTTTACAAAGGTCCAGTCGCATGGTGAAAATAGACCTGACAAGCCTACTTTCACGTACCTATTGCAGAGTGACATCGGTGCTTTCTAAGAGCTTATTACAACCTTCAACTGTCGGATCTACCCTTAGAGCTTTCTACAGCTCCTCGAATGTTTGCTTGTTTGCTACCCTTAGGGCTTTCAACAGCTCCTCGAATGTTTGCTTGTTTGCTACACTAACAAACTGGATCGCGGAGATCTTACGAGGCAAGGGTATGCGACTTTGGTCTTTTAAGACGACTTCCTTCTGGTAAGTCAGGACAAAGTCCAACTTCTGGATCAGGTCTCGGAGACCTTGAGTATCCTAGAAAGCTGTGCTTGGCATGTCACTTCCTAAAGTCAGTACTGGAACTGTCCGAGATACTTTAGTACTCACTTTTTAAAAAAATAAAAATAAAAAGTAGAATAGCAAAGTTCTAGAAAGAGGTTGCTGCAACTTACAACAGATTCAAATCTTATTTGGGGTACTAAATTTGGCAAACCTGACCACTTGAATAGGGCGCTTACGCTGTCGCCTAACTCAAAGGTTCACAAGAGCTTTTTATCAAGGCAGAAATAGCTGAGAAGAGTACACCTCCGCAGTTTATAAGGGAACTGGTTTAGTGGCAAAGTGCCATAAATCACAGCATAATTCCTCTACAGAACAAGGAAGTAACTCACTTCCTGACCACAGACGCATCGGATGCGGGCTGGGATGCTCACCTCAACAAGAGGCGCCTGTCGGGCAGGTGGAGAGCAGAAATCCCAGCGTTCAAACATAAAAGAACTGTTTGCAGTATACAGTGCAATAATCTAAATGAGATGTCTACACAATGCTCATGTCCTCATATAGACGGACTACAGGACACTAGTAACGTGCATAAGAAACGAAGGGGAATCACGACCCCTTGTACTACTCAAGCTGACAATGAGGCTCCTAAGCGTGTCGGATCGGAACGCTTGAGCTGGCACTCTCGGCGGCGTATCTCTCGGGGAGATACAACGGCATAGCCGACCGCCTATCAAGAAATCGCTCTGTGCCGGAATGGCACTCACTGCCCCCGGCCTCGGAGGCCGTATTCGGAACTTGGGGCATACCAGACATCGATCTGTTTGCATCAAAAGAATCTGCCGTAGTAGACCACTACGTTACTTGGGACTCCAGAGACGGATATGCCGACTTTTGCGATGCTTTCAGTCGCCCCTGGAATTTCAGTTTAGCTTGGGTGTTTTTTCATCACCTAATCTCATTCCACGCGTGCTAATACTGCGACAGGCATTTACATAATAATAGCACCTTTATGGACACATTGCTTTTGGCTAACATATCCAAAAGGCACGAGCTCTGACCAAACGTCTCCCAATAAAAAACCTGCACAAGAATCTGATAGATCTCACAACTGGCAGGAGACCTCCAATGCTCGAGAATCTGAATCTCCTAGCTTGGAGGCTTGGGAGTGGGACAGTAAAGTAGGTCTGAAAAAGTAAGTTTGTGACTGTACACAGCACAAAACAAGGCTGGCGAAAATCGACATTAACTAAATATATTGTAATATAATGTATTGTATTAAGTATATCAGTCATCTAGTACCCATAACATAAGCTCTGCTTAGCTTGCGGCTTGATGATGCTGTGTGGACCGTCCGGAAATATTTATTTATTTTATTCCCCGATCAAACGATGAATTGCATGCATGGTGTTAAGTTTTATTAAGTTTCATTGACTCTATTCCACAGAGAAATCATGTAGCCAGATGTACAGCTAAATTATTTCTTGAAGATCACCTAGCTTACCTAACCATACTTTTATACAAATTTGATGCCTCCATCTACTCAGCAACTAGTTCCGATGAGATTACAGCGAACTTCTTAGGGCGTCAAATATTAAGAGATCGAACCCGAAAAGAAAACAGTCATTTGGGATACAGGTATTAAACTGGCTGAAGAACAATCCATCTACAGAATCACTGTTTGATACAGCATAAAGAACAGCTATTGTTCTACTATTAGCATCTGGACGTCGAATACATGACCTTTCTCTTTTCGATTACCGAATTCGAATCCAATTACTTACTGATGATGAAAAACACGAAGTACTGTTTTGGCCAAGATATGGCGTTAAGACAAATAGTGTTGATAATAGACGGTCTGGTTGGCTATTAAAATTTCATCCAGAAGAACACTTATGTCCTGTAAAGCATACATATATAAAGCCACTGAAAACAGACTGAAAACTAAAGAACCTGGATGAACACATTTGTTTATTTCAATAACAGGAGTAATGAACCCAGCTCAGACTAAAATAGCTGGTTGGATAAAATCAATATTAAAAGATTCTGGAATAAATTCATCTCCTGGTAGTGTAAGATCTGCAGTAGCTTCTTGAAGTATTTTTTTTTGAGGAGATTCTACGCAGAGGCAATTGGTAAGCTCTCAAACCTTTACAAATTCTACTGCCGTGCTATTATCAGGAGCACTACTGAGATACAAAATAATAATATTGGCCTTGACCAGTTGTTAAATAATTTCTTAACACATTAAATGTTTAAAGTAAAAAAAAAAAAAAGTAACCTTTAAGTCATGTTTTGAATGAGAGAGATCTCATGATTTATATTCAAATTTATTTAGAAACAAAGTTTACGTTGCTTTACTTATTACGTAATAAGTGTTGATTTACGTTTTTTGATAGTAAATAGAGCTTTCAGCTTCAGCAACGTAAAGCTTGAATTCAGAGAATTTAATAATTTAGAAACTAGTTAATAATGCCCGACTGAACATTTGCCTAGTTTTCTATAAGGGTCGTGTACTTAGGTTTATAATTTAATGCTTACTTTTGCAATACATTTTAATTTGGAGATCACATAGCGTTTGTGCCTACTCTTTCCCCAGCAGATAACAAACAGGTCTTCCAACAATGCTGTGTGTTTTGGAACACATATAATATTACCGTTTTGCATACAAACAAAACGGATATTATGTGTGTGGAGAAACACACAGCATGAACAAGGTGCTTGCTGGTGTTGGGAGACACTATGAAAAGATATTGACAGCCGCTCAAGATGACATTCTGGATCGGCTACTTCCTGCAAAGAGTATGGGCTCGAAACAGACTGGAGGTCGGTAAAGTATACCTAAAACCTACTATCTAAAGGCAAATAGTACAAACCATTCTTCCAACAATGCTGTGTGTTTCTCCACACACATAATATCCGTTTTGTTTGTATGCAAAACGGTAATATTATTGCGATTACCTCCAGCGCCTTTGAAGTTCATAGCAAAAGGGGTTGTATGAAAGAGGAAGTGAGATATAATTCGGCGTGACGCGTATTGCTCTTGAAGAAAAAACATCTCTCTTTATGCTTTTATTATTAGGAGAAGCTGCCGGTTTCGCTTCCGCCAAGACACTCGACACTCATAAATATTTACTTGTGGTATCAACGACTAACTCAATATTATTGTAAGCACATGCACAAGTAAGCAGAAATCACATACATCTATTATTCGTGGCACTGATTCGTGAATCAACAGACATACAGTAAGTAGGTCTACCGTGAGTTTATACAATCTACAGGGTGTAATAATATTGCTATTTAAAAAAGATGGGCAGAAATCAAACTATAATTCTGAAATAGAAATCACTGAGATTCATAAAGTGCTACGGAGCTTTACGTATAGCACTACGTAACAAATCATAATCAGTAAATCAATATCTCTATTTCTTTAAGCTTACAAAATACGAGTAAGCACTTAGTCAAGTCAAATTTTAAACTATAGGTAAATAATTATCAATAAAATAATAGTAGGTACTATAGAACTTTACAAACGTCGAAAAAAAGCTCGGTAGCGTGAAACCTTTACTACAATTCATATTCACTTTCTTTATAAGTACGTACTCGTAAGAAATTGTCTTATGTCTTACCTGATATTATAATTGTGAAAGAGTGTTTATTTGTTTGACTTGATAGAGTTAGTTGAAAGGATGGAGTGTGACATAGGCTACTACGGTAAAAAATAAAATTCCAATTATGAAATTCGAATTGACCTTGAGTGAAACCGCCTAAAACACCTAGTTTATTATATTTTATACTAGCGACCCGCCTCTTGAACCACTCTATCTATTAAAAAAACCGCATCAAAATCCGTTGCGTAGTTTTAAAGATTTAAGCGTTCAAAGGGACATAATGACATAGGGTCAGAGAAAGTGACTTTATTTTATACTATGTATTTATACTATATACTGTTGGTTAACCTTTTTTAATATATAAATACTTTGGCCTGCCATCTGAAAATAGCCGTAATTCTGCCGAACCTTTTAACTTGCAAATTTTTTAAAGGCATCTCCTAAACATTTCACGCAAAGAGAAAAATCCCTTTATACATTCATGCTTAGGCATCTTACCGTATCATAGCAAAACTGACTATAATAAGTGAAAGGGGCCGAAGGCAAGGACCAATTCTAGGCAAGGGACGTGTAGGGGTGTTCATTTAATAGTTTACACTAAGCACCCTTCCCTTTGAAGGGGCGCAGCGGACGCCACATTAATAATTCCCTTTGAGGCCAGCGTCGGACGCTGTCTAGAGCTGATCTTAAGACCTGCTACAGTCAACTGTTTCCAGATAAAACATTACTGTGGATCCAGGTAGAGCAAACAGCTGTATTAAGAATATAACATTGTCTTTCTAGAGGTATAGTGCTAATGGCACCACCATCGCTTCTATTAAGGCGCGGCCAAACGCAAACCTAATCAACAAAAACTTTTAAAATCATGTATATCGATGCAGACGCTTTTTGTAAGAGTTCAAACTCAAATTCAAATTCACTCAAATGAATGAGCTACGTCATTATTTAGCATAAAAGTCGCAATCTAAGCATTATTGAGTTTTAAAGAATGTTTACACAATATTAAACTTTAAACTTACTGCTGATTCAACTTAGTGAGGTTCAGAATGAGTTTATAGAAACTACCATTAGACTGTTTCCAACCGTCTGCAGTGAGGTCAATGGTTTCAATTGTATATACTAGATTATTTTTTTTTCTATTCCTTGATTGTAATTTTCGTTGCTAAAGAAGTGTACTTACACTACAAATTTACACACGACATAGTATAAAACAAAGTAGCTTTCTCTGTCCCTATGTCCCTATATCCTTATGTCCCTTTGACTGCTTAAATCTTTAAAACGAGGCAACGGATTTTGATACGTTTTTTTAATAGATAGAGTGATTCAAAAGGAAGGTTTATACGTATAATAATACCGTGCGAAGCCGAGGCGGTTCGCTTGTTTAAAATAAAATGAAAGAAGTAATAAGTCATTGCATTAGGTATGAAAGTAATTAGGTATGGATTAGGTGTCTGTTTTTTTTCCGGGACTCATAACCCAATTGATGAGACTGTATCGATTATCAAGCATTATTTATACAGACTACCGTTAAAGGACTGTATATATGCCTTGCATCCTATGCCACATTACATTAGCTATGAAAGTAATTAGGCATGGATTAGGTGTCTGGATTTTTTACCGGGACTCATGACACAACTATAGTATTTTTCACCTAGGAAGCGTTCGGTGACGTTTCAGTTTGACAGTTATAGAAATGAGCTAAGTGTAATCGTAAAAATTTGATTCGATTTTTGACTTGATTTAGTAACAAAAATCGATTATTCGTAAAATATTTTCATTAATTTTAAATGACTTTAACAAAGTAAAACATTAAATTAGGTCTATATAAATAAAAACAATAGTAAAAATCTACATTTCCGATAGTTAATGCGTCATAACCTAGAAATAGGACGGTAATAATATCAGCAGATAGGTAGGTAATTGAAAAGCAATAACAAATAATCAACAATAATCATAGGTATGTACTTCAGGGATAAAATTTTAAAATGATGATGTTGAAAGTTACGATTTTAATTTGCGAGAATCGATTTATAGATTTGCTAGAATAATATTTGTTTGCCTCAACTCTATTACGTTCTGTTCTACGCAAAACAAATTGCCTCGGATTTCATAAAATTATTGATTTCTATTTTTTATTACGCGTGGAGGCTAAAATAAATTTATTTTTGGATAATTTGTGTGTCGTGCTATACTTTTATAGCTTAATTCATATGTTTGAAATGAAATAAAAATTGTTTGAATTTTCGAAATTTTAATTTGCCAAAATCCTAGTCAATAGAAATGAAACGCATTCCATCTGTCAGGGAACGCTTCCTACGTGAAAAAGACTATAATGAGACTGTTTCGATTATCAAGCATTATTTATACAGACTACTGGTTAATAAATAAATCAATAAATCAATATCTTTATTTCTTTAAGCTTACAAAATAAGCACATAAACAAGTCAAATTTAATACTATAATATATAATTATTAAAATAATAATTGAGAGCTGGTGAATATCTGGCTCAGCGCATCAGCATTGCCATACAGCGTGGTAATGCAGCCAGTGTCTTGGAGACGCTTTCTACTGGTATTGACATGGATCAATTGAGCTACCTTTAGACTATTTGCAACCGTCTGCAGTTAGCTCAATGGTTTCAATTGTAAACACTTGTTGTTTTTCTATTCCTTGCTTGTAATTTTCGTTGTTAATAAGGATTTATTTACCAAAATAATATAAGAAATAAAGTGATAATTGATTTTCAGTTCGCTTCACTTTTGCATCCTCTGCCACATGAGTAGAAGCGGGGCGGGCAGCGGCGGCGTGACAACTCGTCCACGGAAGGGTTTTCATTCGGTCGAGATGTAACCTAACACAGTTATTTAAGCATGAGCGACTCAGTGTTTATTATGCGAGAGAGCGAGCTCTAAAAACGTTATGTGGGTTTTGGGGTGCGATGAAAAACAACTGTTTGTTGAATTTTATCTCAGATCGTTAACACACATCATTTCCCTCCACACCTGTGTTGCACGACACTCGACACGTTGCTTCAATGCCGTAGGGATGCTTTGAAGTAGTAAAGTATTTTTATTGCGTGAAATACATAGGTACAGAGGTGTTTTAGGTATAAATGTAATTATATGCATTTCTACTACTGTTACGTGTGCAATGTCTTATTTACAATGTCATGGTTATAAGAAAATATAATACTGAAGAGATTTTAAATATCCAAATTTACAGCTTTTAATACTTTTGCTACCTACCTAATACTTCATTTAAGCCATCAAAGTTTGTATGAATGCTTGGATGTTTGTTCCTCTTCCACGCAAATACTACTGAAAGGATCGGGCCGAAATTTGGAGTAGACGTAGTTCTAGCTCTGGAATAACGGCTTAGGCTTTAGTCCCATAAATCAGTTCCCATGCGATATAAATAGCCTGGAGACGTTTCCATAGAAACAACGCGTGTGAAGCCGCGGGCAGATGCTAGTCTTATAAACATGTATACTTAAAACGAATAAGGTATCTACATAAAGTTTTATACACACAGAATGAAGAACACTTACAAAAAGGTAAAAACATTCCAACAATCATGCGATTTGCAGCTTTCCAACTGATTTCTTAGTGACTATCGGATATCAGTCCCTTTACTGTCTAGCTAGGCCCTAGGATCGTGTGGACAAGATAGCTAATTACTTGATATTGCCTACTCCGTCCTTATGGAAAGGCTCGTTAAGCACTCCCCATTGAGAGGGCTAATGCGGAGATCCTCGAGGATCACCCAGCGGGGGCGGGGATAAACTACTGAAGAACACTCGAATACATCTGCAAGGAAATAAACTTCCCGTATAAATATGACAGCAGAGTAGTGAAACTACATAAGAATTCGACCATTATTTTCATATATGAAACTAGAATTACTCTGCAGGTACTTACAGTAAAAGCTAAGTACAGAGTATTTGTAGTTTCTTCACTTACTAGTAGGTATGCCTAAACTTTCCTATCTCAAATCTCAATCCATACTTCCCCTAACAAACAGTCGCAGGTGTATTAACGCGCCGAGTTATGTAGTATCGTTTTTGAATTTAAAGCGATCGTGAAATAGTGTGCGGTGTTTGTAACAGAACGGTCGAGTGATCATGCTGTTTATATAGTCTCTGAGCGGCTTTCAGCCTCATGCCAAGACGGGGTGCTCGACTGAGTAGCAAGTGGGCGGATTGACCGCGGCTATTGTCATGCAAACACGCGCCATTGTGATGTCGCCGCCGCTCCGCTCCGCTGACCTCTACACGGATATTTTCCCAGCGAGTTCCACAACAACTTTCATGACAATAAGCTAAACACAAAGGCTGCCTATAAATATGATGCTTTATTCCGATACAAGCGCTCCTGGAATGTCTCGCGAGAACACGCCGAGGACGCAGTTTTATCGAGTAAGGGCCATTAAATAGTAACATCTATATCAATGATTGGAGCCATATAAAAGATTGGTACTATCATAAAACAGGTTTGTATTCGCGCGGCGCTCGGTGGTATAGTCCCCGGTAAATGATTTTGACAGCAATTGCCTGCGAAATAGCGCACTTTGAGGGAATAAATTCCGTCTCGCACCCCGAGAGGGTAGTTTCAAATAAAAATTGAAAGACATTTCTCAGTCGCGAGCCGAGCTGTTCTGCCACTACCGTGCAAGCGGAGACTCGCAACTTTGCTGGATAAATCGCTCTTCTGGAAAAAGGAGATAGATACTTAAATAAAAAGCTACCTACATACCGAGTATAGGGCAAGAAAAGCAAAATTTCAAAACTATTTTATTGTGTACAGCTAGCCCATATTACCGGTCATAACCGCGGATATCAAGCAGAGTAAGATACAGAATTTTCATAGTTTGGAGGAGATAGCGCGGTATTCGTATTTTAAATTTTTTCCCATATTTATTTTATTTTCACTTCAAATCACCATTGCTCCCAATATATACTAGTTACGTTACTACGTTTAGTTTCTGTTCCGTACTCCCTCAGAAAGACCTTCAAGGTTCTATTCATTACGGAACATCCTGTATACCATGCTCCTAGTCAGTGCCTTCGTCAATGAAACTGAATCGCTGTTTCACAAAGTTAAGATAACTTTATAAAATGCTTAGGCTCGTAATATTGTACAATTTAGTTTATTAACAAAAGAATTTGAGAACAATAAGAACCCGTGAGAAAAGCAATTTTGGAATTTAACGGATTACCGGCGGCGCGGCGTGGTGTCAGCGGCTCAAAGTTAGCTGATGTTTAGCGAACTCTGCCGACAACAAATTCATTAGAAACTTTTCAAAATTTTCGAACAGCTGAACATTCTCAAGAATTGCTCACCCAATTTATAAATAAGTTCTAATGGAAGCGCAATACGCTCATGCGGCATAGATTATGAATCTAGGTGATGTATATCAATTGTCTCTTGGGTATTCTAGTTTTTTATCAAAAAAGGAATTATAGAAAACGATAAAAATTATTTTATTATTACACTAAACATTTAAAATAGTCAATAAAAACAGAAATGAGATTAGCAACCCAAATAAGTTCAAACTTGAAAACAGTCAGGCATTTAAACGTTAGTAGCTTCCACATTCCCGCAAATACATCGCAATCTGAGTATAAGCTTCATCATCATCATCAACCTATAATAGTCCACTTCTGGACATAGGCCTACCATAGTGAATTTAAGCTTAACTTTTCCTAAACTCAAATAGACGTATGGATAACTGCGATGCATGAAAGAAAAGGTTACAGCTAAAAATTTTTTATTCAAACTCAAGCTTATTTCTATCAACATACGGAACAATGTATGGAATGGAAACACAAATAGTAACTCGCTCGCGTTGTTTCTACTATCTACGTCGATTTATAGTTATGTCACGTTTTCGGGACATGGTCCAATGCAATAACTCCTACCTAATTATTTAAATGTGGCGCGCTAGCAACATTACAATTCCACTGAATTTGTGCAACGATAAGATTTTTGCGGCTCATTTTCGTAAGAATACAAATCATAGCATTTCATCGAAAATATGTAACCAGATACGTTTTACAACCATATTTATTGATGAATATGATAAGATAATTAAGATATTCTGATTTCAGTGAAATACAACAGTAAAAACCTAATACTACAGTGGTGTTATGTCTAGTCCATCCCAAGGCTGCCTGGAAGAGATCGCTTTTAGCGATAAGGCCGCCCTTTATACTTATTCTTAGTATAAAGTATTGTATGTGTTATTGTCTTTCTTTGTGTGGTAACAAGATATAAGTATAATAAAGACTTTTCTATTCTATTCTACATTGGAGTAGAGGCAGTGGGAGTAAACAAGCTAGGTTTAGTACGGTATAGGTAGTACAGTATAGTTACAAGTAGGTAATTGGGGCGTACCGTCACGTAGGCTCGCGCGGTTGCATTCCGTAATGTTGCTAATTGCCCGCGCCGACGTGCCTACACCCTACACTACATTACACTACACAATTGAATAATGAATTGCGTTGATACAACAGTGCGCTTAGTACCAGTGTACACAGTTTGATTTCGATAAATGTTATCGAAAGCTTGTTGGACTTTAACTTCTATTTCGCTTAGACATACAAAAAAAGAATGAGACAAACACAATATGCCGTGCCTACGTCAAAACTCCCAAACCATTTAAAACGAAAATTGAGGTCGTTTGAAGTATAGATTTGTATGCCTACGAGCACGAAACTATTCAACCGCTGTCAAACAAACTTCGAAAATAAGTTCCTTTCTATTTGATAGAGGCGTTGCAAGGCGCCAAAGGTATGAAAAGAGACAAAAACTTTTGTCGTCATCGTACCTATCGTCCCATAACATAATAATATGAATATATACATATAATAATATGCACAATTAGAAGAGGTCCATATTCAGATTAACTATGCGAGTAGGCAAATGCAAATACCTACAACGCTGATTTACAGCATGCACCAAAGTGGTGATCATATGAGACACGATCTGTTTATAATAATAAATCACAAAAACTATAAATTTTCTGATACGACACTATAATATCTAATAATAATATAAACACTATGCACATCTAGCTGCCGTGTAGACACCTGGTTCAATATTTTTTGTTCTTACTTGGGGAGAATATTTACTTAACTATGAGACATGCAACAAGCGCAATCGTAGCCTCTTAGCAAGCGTAACTAGACCCGCTAGTTTGTGGAAAGATGCTGACGTCATCCAGTTTACACTGACTGCATCTATTTATAACCAAGGATGGTCAGCGACTTCAGCATTATTTATGTATTTACTAGCAGCACCTCGAGGTTTCATCCGCGGTTATTCCCATTCCCGTGGGAATTCCGGCCAAATTTCATCCATATCCGTTCATTGGTTTTTGTGTGAAAGAGTAACAAACATTCTACCATACTTACAAACTTTCCTGTTTTTAATATTAGTAGGATTTATTTATAAGTTTATCTGAGAAAGTTTTTGTTATTTTAAATCGCGACTGAAATTGCAGGCAAAACCAGCACATAGTTACACAAGAGACTCCTGCTGTAGCTTGTGGATGTGTAGTTTAGTTCGGTGTAATGTTGTCATGAAGCGGCCACTCGTTAGACAGTGTTGTAATTAGGCAGAGTGCAGAGAGTCGTAGTGCCCACTCAGCATTTTATATACTTATCGTGTATCTACCGACTACGGTTCTCGTGGTCGGCCGCTCTACGTAATCTACGGACGTTTAAGCGGAAACACCGAGATACTTAATGTTGATTGCGGTTTTATTTAAGCACATTAGCTCTATTGCTTCGCCCGTGTGCTTACAGATAACTTTAAGTGCATAACCACGATAATATTATGAATGCAAAAGTTTTATGGAATAATGGATGTTTGTAACTTTTTCACGCTATAACTTCTAAATATATTAGGCTTTAAGTTACACCAAAGTCTAGACGTAGAATCAAACACACCTTTTGATCCCATAACTCAGTTCCAATGTGACTTAACTTAACTTGACTTAACGTAACTTTAAACGATTCAAACATCGTGTGCAAAGAAGCCGATAAATTATCCTTAATATGAGAAGAACAGTCTACTCTACTAGAGGTGGACCCTGATTGATGATAAAAAACTTTGTGAGCTATAAGTTATACTTGAAGCACTTTGTTGGGCTTCGCAAGTTACTTCAAAAAGCGATGTTAATCAAACTGGGACATTTATTATCCGCATGTTTTTGCAGCCACACTCGATGCTCCGCATTTTAACGCCGGTTTTATGAATACTTATCACGTTTACGATGCGGCGATGCCGTTCCGGTGACGTGCATAATCCTCGAGCTTCATTATTCGCGTCGACACACGGTTCAATATATTGCACGAAAGCGAAGTTATTCCGGAAGGTGTGGGATGATACCAGGGAGACATGGTCGCTAACATGGCTTCGTATAAGCTCAAAGTTGCTCAGCGAGCTATTATAGAGATGTGCTCGGAGTTTCTCTACGTGAGATAATCAGAACACGGAAATCCAAATAGAAGAACCAAAGTAGCGGACTGAAATGGTGACGTGCAGGCTATATAACTCGCAGGACTGATAACCGCTGGGGAGTAAAGGTTCTTGAGTGGCGACGATGCACACACGTTGTCTCTATAGAAATGTTTCAAAGCTATTTCTATCCCATTATTCTAGGAACTCATCTAAGGGATAAATAACCTAAGTAGCCTATGTTTTATTCTAGACCTAGCTAAGAACTAAGTCTGTTCAAAATTTCAGCTCAATACGTTCAGTAATTTGACTTGTTTCATCCCATAAATCAGTTTCGATGGAATAGAAATAGCTTTCAATCGTTTCCATACACATAAAACGTGCGAAACCGCGGACAGATACTAGTTACAAATAAATGCTTGACTCAAGACAAAATTATCTACTGTGAGAGATAAAACATCTCTTATATAATTAAATACTTATCAGTAGTAGTAATAGAAATACTTTTTCAGTGTCTATGCAAAAGCTTCACGGTGTGCACTAAAACTGAATCAATCAAGTAAGAAATTAAACAATCAAATCAATCAATACACAGGAAGCTAGCGAAAATTAAAACTGATTTCAAGAATGTATTTAGCTTCGATAGTAAAAATCCAAGTTGCTTGGCATAACGTGGACCTCTAACATAAACAACCTAACTTCTTAATTAATATACTTATTAAAATGCAGATTGTAGCATTCTGACATAGAGGTCTTTCGGTCAGGTTAGCAGCCGCTTATTTTTTAAATGAAGGTTTTATTTATCCAATCTAAACAAACGGTGCGTTCAGTGAGGTAATCTCACAGATGGAGCCTGGTGTTCCAATCTGAGTGCGATGAATCAACTCTTCAGCGGCGCCTAATTGAAGGCATTAAAAGCGCGTCGCACCCCCGCCGTACCTTCAGCACCCCGCCGCCCTTGAAGACCAATAAACAAGGCCTTAGAGTCTCATTTTCACTGGTATTACTATTCATATATCAATATTATATTCTAAAGGAGTAAGTTCACAGACAGCGCAAGGTTTAAACCGCATGAATAAATTGTGGCCTAAAGTATTGGTCTTAGAGACTTGTCATTTGGAGTGTTAATTCCTTTTATGGCGTAGTGATGAACAGCAAGTTCAGAAAGAATATATAAAAGGAATTTTAAAAATTTTCATCATAAAGGGTCAAAAAACAGGGTCGAATTTGAAAAAAAAAGCTCTGTATTAGGAACCGTTAATACTAGACCGTCAAAACTTTACAGATTCCCCTTAAAAAATAAGTAAACAAAATTATGTTTCAGCTTTTTCTGATATTCACCTGAAAAAAGGTGCGACAACAATTCGTTTTCCAATAAATTTGGTTTTTTACGTGTTAGTAAATTTCTGTAAAAGTTTGTTTGAAAGAGTAGATGCTAAGCGATACCTATAATTAGGAATACAAGGTCAAAATGAGGCATCTTTATTCTAAATCTTGAGTTGTCGTTGTAAAAGTCATTAAAATCCGAACTGAATGGTCAGAGCGACACACACACAGGAGATGAAATTTAGAGGTCCATGTGTTTTTAGGATTAGATGTTTTAAGAAAAGTTAACCTTCCAAACCTAAAACACAAAACTTTCAAAAACTTTGCTAAAAAAATCTAAATAAGCACGAACGAAGTCGTAGGGTACTACTAGTTCTTTATATA